>OY970828.1:72225426-72825426 GCA_963853835.1 Calendula officinalis
GGGCTTGGTGGGCTCCGCCACCATGTCCTTACCCAACCCAGCCGCATGGCTGGCCCAACATGTACTCGCAACAGGCCCCACAACAGAAACAACCTGCGGCCCAAGCTCACATTGCTCAAGGAGAGCCCACTGCTCAATCCGAGGCCCAGCACTCCGAAGCCCAGCCCGATTACGATGCACTGCATCCCACTGACATTGGCGCAGCCCTTAATGCTATGCACCTCAATTATCCGGACCCCTCATGGTACATGGACTCGGGCGCTTCCTCGCATATGACTTCGGATGCAGGTAAAATACAAACCCATTTATCAAATTCTAATATACGACGTAATGTGTTTGTCGGTGATGGCACTTGTATACCAATTAAAGGATCCGGTAATGCCTCTCACAAAACCGCAAACCAAACTTATCACATTCGTGATATACTTTACACCCCTAATATAATTAAAAACCTTTTATTTGTTCGTAAATTTACCCGTCATAACCATGTTTCTCTTGAATTTGACTCTTACGGTTTTTCTGTGAAGGATTTCAAGAATGGGATGATTCTTTCGCGCCACAATAGCTCAGGTGATCTCTACCCTTTCACCACACCCGAACCAACTCTATCCGCTTGCTTGGCCACTACATCCACGGATCAATGGCAAAACCGTCTAGGTCACCCGGGCACTACTATTTTAAAATTTCTTCGTACTCGTACTTTTATTTCTTGTAATAAAAACAAACCCTCAACGGGTTGCCATTCGTGTCAATTAGCTAAAAATAAACGTTTACCATTTTATGATTCTACAACCATCACTTTTGCACCTTTTGATATTATCAATTGTGACTTGTGGACCTCACCCATTCGTAGTAACTCCGGCTACAAATATTACATGGTACTCATAGATCACTTCACACAATATGCATCCTACGACGTCTTAACGACATCGTCCGCTCCCTTCTCACCCACGCCCACTTACCACCACAATTTGGGTCGAGGCCCTTCACACTGCCACTTATCTTCACAACATCCTACCCACCAAAGCCCTAAAATCATCCACCCCCACATTTGCCCTATATCTCCGCCACCCTACCTATGACCACCTACGAGTCTTCGGATATGCATGTTACCCGAATACATCCGCAACCCAAGCCCACAAACTTCAACCCCGCTCCAACCGCTGCATTTTTTTAGGGTACCCCAACAACTTCCGCGGTTAGCGTTGCCTTGACCCCACCACCGGTAAAATCCTACTCTCTCGTCACGTAATTTTTGACGAAACCTCGTTTCCATACTCACCACACACTCCTCCCCACTCATATACGTTTCTTGACGACGCTCTCCCACCCCACATTTTTAACCAACCGAAAACTCCACCCACATCACCCACGACCCACACTCCGCCCCAACCCCCACCACGGAACCCACCACGATCCCCACCGCCACCCCTACCCCCAAACCAGCCACGATCCCCACCGCCACCCTCACCACCGAACCAACCTCAATCCCCTCCGCCACCCACTCCCTCTCAACCTGCCAACCCTCACTCACCACCGACGCCCTCTAACACCCACCACATGACCACTTGTGCCAAAGCCGGTATAGTCAAACCACGTAATGAAAATGAACGCCGGTGAGTGCCCACGTCATGAAAATGAAAGGGCACATGGATCATCTCGCTAGACTTGGTCACCCCATACCGTTGCAAATGGCAACAGATACTATACTTAACTCGTTGTCTGATGACTACAAGTCTTTTGTGGTCAACTACAACATGCATAATATGGAGAAATCCATTGTTGAGCTACATTCCATGCTCAAGACAGCTGAGTTGAGTTTGGGGATCAAATCTAAGGACGTTCTCATGATCGGTAATGGCGGTTGCGGTGGGAAGAAGAGAAAAGGGCATGGTGGTAAAGGAAAGGGTAAAACCTATCCTAACCAAGGAGTGCCAAATTGTAAAAGTGTCAAACAAAAGGTCAAGAAGGTTAAGCCTAACACTGCGAGGACCGAGAATCGGTGCTTCAGTTGTGGTGCGGCTGGGCATTGGAAAAGGAATTGTCCAAAGGGTGCAAGTGGTGGTGGAGGAAACGCAAGTTCCTCAGGTAACACAACCACACTTCTTAATCACTTTAAGATACTTGTAAAGTACATTACGAGTAATCTAACTTTTGCAATCGTTTATTGCAGGAGGAGATGGAAAGTGATGACGACCGGCATGAGATGGTGATGATCCCACGAGCACCAAGTTTTTTATAATTCAGTAGTTTTGTGGATTCAGTAAAAACAATTTCATTTTATTGTTTGATAATTTTATTTTATGTTAAAACAAGTTTTTTTTTTTTTCAATAAATTTCGAATCCATGGTTGAATTATATTGTGTGCATGTGTGTTAATTACACTAGTCAAGATTTATGACTAGATTGTAAGTCAAGTTTTGATTTACTTTATATTTCATGTTTTTATACTTGCTTGATTGTTGTATGAATGAATAATGTCTTGATAGCTCAAGGTACTTAGGTACTAGTAATTAGAAAGTTTTTCTAATGAAAGTATTTAAGAGTTTTATGGAAGCATAAGGTTCAAAAGTTATTGAACTTAGTTAAAAACATCTTAAGTAATAGTCATTACTTACGATAGAAAGTTATAAAGTATTAGTATTAATATAGTATGATTATATTGGATATAATCAAGATAGACTTTAAAGAGTATTATTACAAGTCCTTTATACTTGTAATAAAGGATTTGATGAAGTCATAATTCCCTAATAGGAATAATTGGATATTCGTAAAATCCAAGTAAAATGACTTAGACATTAAATGAAAATCTTAAAAGAGACAAACTATATTAAAGTATTTAAGAATTAAAAGGTATTATTGTAAGTCTTTTATACTTGTAATAAATACAATATTTAATCAAGTCATACCCTTATAGGAATAATGGATATTTGAGAAATCCAAGAAAAGACTTTGGCATTAAATAAAGTTCTTAAAGAATACTAATATGTTTAAGGATTGGAAGTATCGTCTCAAGTGTTTTATACTTGTTAGATACAATAATCAATAAAGGTCATGAGTCCCTAAACAGGAATAGTGGATATTCGCATATCCAAAGGATGATCTTAATTATTGATAGAATTCTTAAAAGATTAAACTGCAAGTTATTGACTAGGTTAAAGTAGTAGTTTAAGTAATGCTTGAATTCCATAAAAGATAGTGGGAGCTATGACTAACATAATTCATTAAAGACATTAATGAATTTAGTGAGTTAGTGTAAGACATTAACAACAAGGTTTTGCCAAGTCGTATGACAAAGAGTTAAGAGAAATAAATGATCATTGATTAGATTATTGCAAACCTAATAGCGTGATCACAAGTCTTGTGATTAATTATTGCATATCTAATAGGATGTCCACACTCCAGTGGATAACATAACCATTTAAGGAAATTTCTTTAACTAGTAAAGATATATCTACAAATCAAGGAACTAAAAGAGGCTTTAGTTACAAGGAGAATTTTATGAATTCAAGACTAAGGAGTTAATTTCCAGTCCTCCTATATTTGCGGAATTTCATAAAAGGCAAGACTAAAAAATGTTCTAAAAATGTTGCATGAACAATATCTAGCAAAGGCAAAAGTAATAGTATTCCTAAAATACCCGTCTTATGTCTTTAGTTTAATAGAAAATGATTGGTTTAGTGATAAAGTTACAATTAAGATTGTAAGAGTCATTAAGTAATCAACAAGAACGAAAGGAATAAGTAATGATCCAGTAATAATTCAGTATCTATGTCCAGTGAGGAATAATACATGAGTTAGTATCATTATTATTCAGACTTTGTATGTTTTACAACATCCATGAGTAAAAGTCTATTTATTCAAAAAGGTATAAATCCGTGACTACTCGTCTTGGTGGGAACCTTGATGGGACGTTAACGTCATCGCGATGTTTGGTGGTAGATTCGAAGTTCTTCGAAGATGGCTACACAAGTTTTGTGCAAACCAAATATCGGTGATATTCTGTTGGAGGCTCAACGAATATTGTATTGACCACCGTGACAATACTTCGTGGTTGAAAAGTTCAAAAGTATTGTTCACTAGGATTGTCCTTTGGTTTAAGATACAATGACTAATGTGATTTGGTTCGTCTTAGACAATTTGAAATATGATTGTCATACGAGGCCTTACTGGGTACAGAGGAAGTTGTATTTTGAATCAAAATATAACAAGATGGCAATTGCACCTCCTCTTTAGGAAAGATATTTATAGGTCATTTGACATGATGAGAAACTGACAAGTGCACGACCGTGCCCAAACGAACTGATTTGTTCTTTGTCGTTTATCACAACAGTTTGAATCAAGACATAAATTGATTTCGAATACAGGAGTTGATAATTTCTACCATGCTCGTATTCATTGTCACAAATATCGTGCTGCAAGGGATAAGCCTAACATATTTGCCCAAGAAGTAGAGACAGAGTGTTCTTTACTAGGAGACGCTATTAAAGAGTTTTTCATAAACTATACCTGGGTTACGTAAGCTGTTTTTATGGGGTTGGTTACCTACATGCCCATATAGAAGGCCACTGTAGCTCGTATCATTAAGACAAAGGTTAAGAACTTGCACAAGTGGGAGTCTGAAGGATTTATGTGCACAGTTAGTCAACCTATGATGATACATCCATGCGTACGAAACACTTAAGGGTCACACCGGTGAGTGCATGTAATACGAGCAAGATAAGCAATGATACTATAAAGAGGAATGATTCATAATAGTCATTATGAATCAGTTAAGTATTAAGTTAAGTTTAACTTATTACTAGATTAGTTTAACTAACTAATTAATACAAGTAGTTGTACATTTACTAGTTGAGTAAATATACAATGTGTTAATTAAAGGTTATCCATGATATGATTTAAGGCTATTAAATCATATAGTAATTAGATAATATTGTTGTATAAATTATATAAAGGTTATTATATAATTAATTATTAAAATTATAAATACAAGTATATAATTCGTGTATATGGGTACCGAATTATAAGTGTATTAATACTAGACATTTGATAGTTAAGTGCAACAATAATAAACTAGTTAAACTATAAGGGGTGAGAATGTTAAAAGGAAGTTTAATTAAAGATATAATATTAATTAAACTAGAAGTGTTCTAAGCGTAACTTATTTGTATATAAATAAGAGGCTTAGGGTAACCCTTATTCCCTTGATACACTTACACGAAATCTCTCCTCCTCTCTTGGGAGATTTCGGCCGAACCCTAAGAACACCACCATTTGGTGTTCTTCGTTCTTCGTGTTCTTCGTGTTCTTCAAGTATTGAAGAACAAGTTCATTGCTTAGATCAACTAGAATATCACTCAATTTGTTCATCATCAGTGGATCTATCTTAAGCAATCAGCAAGGTTCTTTGGTTGATGGTCGAACGAACCACACAAGCTATGTGTGTGTTCGAGTTCTTCGTACAAGGTTTCTTTCTTGTTAATCTAATCTAAATTTCCAACATCCCAATCCTTTAGGGTTTTAGGATTAGGTTAAATCCCACTTCCGCTTTTAGGGATTAAATCGGCTAGTTGGTTTTAACCGGTCAAGAACAAGTTCATGCTCTTGGTCAGCAAGGTTTCGAACCAAGCATACTAGGAGGTCGGTCCTATGGGTCGATCAGTGCTAATGAAACCCTTCATAAACGGTATTTATGCACCAACCCCCGGGCTTTATCGATCACAACGCACCTAATCACGTATGCCGTCTCTGGAAATCTCTTTATGGGCTAAAAAAAGCTCCACGAGCTTGGTACAACCGGTTTGCAAATTATATCACTAAAAATGGTTTTCGGAGTAGTACTTGCGATAATTCGCTATTTATTCATCAAAAAGGGGATCAAATGGCATACATTCTACTATACGTTGATGATATTATCCAAACAGCCTCAACTACTACATTTTTGAACTCCATCATACGAACTCTTTCTCAAGAATTCGCCATGACGGATCTCGGGGCATTACATCATTTTCTAGGGATTGCGGTCTCTCGTGATACAAAAGGTCTATTCCTCTCTCAGTCGCATTATGCCCTAGATATTCTCAAACGTACATCTATGACAAATTGCAACCCGTGCAACACCCCAGTGGACACCAAATCCAAACTTAGCGCCACTGCCGGTAAACCACTTCCCGACGGCACTCTATACCGAAGCTTGGCCGGTGCCCTACAATACCTTACTTTCACCCGGCCCGATATTTCTTATGTCGTTCAACAAATATGTTTATTCATGCATTCACCACGGGACGCACATTTCAATTTCCTGAAACGTATACTGCGATACATTAAGAGCATTATAGACTACGGTATACGCATCATTTCCTCCCCATGTCATACTCTTACGGCCTATTCTGTTGCCGACTGGGGAGGGTGCCCCGACTCTCGAAGATCGACCTCAGGCTATTGTGTATATCTCGGAGATAATTTAGTATCATGGTCATCTAAGAGACAAACAACAATATCACGATCAAGTGCGGAAGCTGAATACAGAGGGGTCGCAAATGTCGTTGCTGAAACGAGTTGGCTTCGTAACTTATTATTAGAACTTCACGAACCGTTGAAGAAGGAAACCATTGTTTATTGTGATAACGTTTCAGCCGTATATTTATCAGGTAACCCGGTACAACATCAAAGAACTAAACACGTTGAAATTGATATTCACTATGTAAGAGAAAAAGTAAAAATCGGGCACATACGAGTTCTTCATGTTCCAGCAGCATATCAATATGCCGATATTTTTACAAAGGGGCTACCTAGACAACTATTCGAGACTTTCTTCCATCATTTAAATGTGTAAATTTTAGTACAGTTTTTATAACGTGTGCTCCCTAGACACATATTTAGGTGCATTCAATTCACTCAAAGTTTCCTATGAAAGTCTTGTTACTCATTAACAAAATTCACGTTTTTTATTTTTAAGGGATATATTAATTAACTTGATTTTTAAGTTTAACTGAAAAATTTATGTTAATTAATGCACTTAAATATATACCTAAAATACGTAAGTTAGAAAAACCCATTTTAATATTATAACCCATAATTATTGACTACCAAAAAACTACTTCCATACTATAAATAAGAATTAATTTGTGTTTCATCACAATCCAGTCCCCACTGCCCCACCCCCACGTGGTAACGTAACATAAAGAATTAACATCGATATACAGATCCAGTGGTTACTCATGTCACCTTCTGCACATCAGTGTTTTTCTCCTTCTAACTAAATATGTGACAAACCCTGACCAAACTCACATAGTAGTAGTGATCAAACACATGTACTAGTGATCAAACGCGTAACCAAACCTTAAAATCAATTATATTAATATATGTGCAACTTACCACTAGACCTGGCAATGGAGCGGGTTTTGACCCTGATCTGATCCGAACCCACAAGAATTAAATGGGTTTGGAGCATAGTTTGTGATTCGTTTACCCGCTAACTACCCGCACCCGTTAACCCTTTAACTAAAGGGTCGGGTATGGATCAATACTGATCCGATCCGTTTATAACCCGTCACACATTTAATTTAGAAAAAAATTAATTAATATATTTTGTATCTATGGTTTATATAATCGCTTTCTTTAAAAACCAATAGAAATTAAGAGTTAAAAGTTAAAATTACGGTTCTAATTTTTCAACTTTATTCATTAACTTACTCACGACTAACGAAAGTATATATAAAAAGTTTTTGGAATTAATAAACTATTAATTGTATGTACTATACAAAATATGCTCATGCTAAAATTAAAAAACGGAGAATATTAAAATTTAATATAAAGGCATAATAGATATTTAATATTTTTTTATAGTATGTCTTAGGGTACATATTAGCAAAATTCATGTATAAGATATTCAAATTGACAACCATTTTACAAAATAAAATTAAGAATCGTGTACAGTAAACGGGTCGGGTAAATGAGTCGGATATCCACTGATTTGATGGATAAGGGTATGAGTTCGAATTTTCAAGACCCTGTGGATCACGGATCGGGTTTGGATCATCATTTGAAATTTGTTAAAAGGGTTTGGATCAACGTTGATCCGCTCCAAACCATTGCAAGGCCTACTTACCACACATAAGGTACGAGTCAACAAAACATCATACAGTGCGACCTCCGTCAGTCGTGCAATCGACCAAACATGCGCTTGGGACGCGTCGGACAAGGGTAGTGTAAGGGGGAGACCAGGGGCGGTACCAGTAAAAATATTAAGAGGGGAAAAACTTAAAAACTACAAACATGTAGCAAAATATAAGTCTATATATTATGCCGTGAAAAAACAATACATACATTAAGTGCGATAAATCATTAATAATTACCTATCATTATTTTGGCAATTGACAACGACGAGGTCTCATACCCTAAAACTTTTTTAACAATTAATTCATCAGCAACACTATCAAACACATCTTTCTCAATATACGTAACCAAGCAATCATTAATCCTCCTCCTTCTACAAACATTGTGAAAACTAATTAACAATGAAACAATAAGTGAAATAAAAACTAGCAAGGAAATAGAAATAACAAATTAGAAAAGCAAATAAACAAATACTAATAACAATTAACATATACAAATAAAATTGAGATTTGAGCAATTGAAATTGAGAGGATGCAAGGAGCAGATTGTGCTATAATTGACAAATACAAATAACAATTAACAAATACAAATACTAACAACAATTAGCCAATTAAAAAAGCGTATAAAAAATACTAATAACAATTAACAAATACATATAAAATTGAGATTTGAGTAACTGAAATTGAGAGAAGGCGAGGAGCAGATTGTGCTAGAATTGAAATTGAGATACAATTGAAATCGAGACCATATCCTACCGCCCCTGGATGATGCACCAATTAAAATAGAAAAGCAAATGAAGATACATGATTAACTTATTTATGAGATGAAGATGTCGAGAGCTTAAGGGCTTAAGGTTTCACTTTTTGAACATCTGAAATTGAGAGTATTGAGAGGTACGAAGGTCGACAGTCACCAATTTCTATCGTATAAAACACTTTTTTTCTTTTAGGATTTGGGTGGTCAATTATACCAATATTACAATTTATACTATAAGAAAGAAAAAAAAAACCCTAGAAATTGAGGGTGGCCAATGTTTTAGTTGTACAACTTCTATATCATGTGTTATCCGAGTTGATTGTATACAATTTGTTTATATCATTAGTTATTATGTAAACTCGTATATTTTACTATTACTTTATGTAAGAATATGTTACTCATGTCAACCCAAAACTTTATGCTAAACATAGGATTATATAATTTGTTATTTTAAAAATTTAGACATCGTTAAAACCAATTTTGCATAGCTAATTATTAATAATATATTAATAATACAAGTATAGAAATATATTTAATAATAATTGTTAAAAGAAAAATTATCGTTTTTAGTTATATATGAATTTATTAGTTATACAGGAATATAAAATGTTTGAATATAAACCATCATTCTTGGAATATTTAGACTTTTACTAAAGTTAAGGGTTGTAAATTGTTAGTGTAGATAAAAATTAAAGTTCAAAGGAATAATTTGTAATATCAAGAAAGTTATTGGGGGGGGGGGGGGTGGGGTGTTGGTAATTTGTAATATAAATTGTTTTGAAGTAGGAATTAACGAATTGAATTCAAAGACTGTTTTTGAAGTTGGAATTGATGAATTTGGAACTTGGGACAGAGTTGTTAGAATTTAGAATTAACTGGTTTGGAATTACCGAGTTATTCTAACGAAATTGTGCATGACTATTTCTAATGTATATTCTAGGAGCTTAAATTAAGTTGTATGTAATTATTAATTACACGTTAATGTATAAGTCTAGATCCCATACATTATAAAACGTTTAATACATATATCATAATTCTGAACCTCAAAAAATAGTGTCCTTTGTCATTTGTTTTGAAAATGACTTGCCCGATTATTATCACTTGACCACCACACAAAGATGATTGTCCACAAATCTTATTGTGGAATCATCCACATCTTAAAAGTCTAGCAATTGTAATATAGGATAGGCCTTATGAAAAGAATACAATTATTATGTTATTGAAAAACAAGAACAATGACATTTTATAAATGCATATCACTTTCTAAGTGTGCTTGTTATCCAAACTTCAAACAAAGTCTAGCAACGCATTATTATAAAGCATGTTACATCTCCCTTTGGATAACAAAAAATTGCCATACAATCCTTTCGAACGTTTTGTCAACTAAATTTATAGTATCTCTGCTATCAGTGTGACATATTTGTTGTAATACGATAGTAAAAGCCAAAGACAAGGGTTGAATTGTAGTCTTTGTATAGTTGTCGGGGTAAAGTGTAAATATTAGGAAAGTTGTTAAGTTAGTGTTAACCTTTGTTATAAAGTTTGTTAAAGTTAGTTAAGTTTAACCGTAAATACGAAATATGTACTTGACCGTTTTCTCATTTAATAGAACAAAATGTGTTTCTCAATTATCTCTCGTTCTCTTTCGTTTTGTTATCTTGTTCACCATTGTTGAACTCCACATTTGTTGGCAATAAAAACATAACAAAAAAAGAGTTAAAAGGAGAGTAATCAATGTCGGGCAAGAAAAGGCCAATTAGTGTGCGAATAATAGAAGTGACATGAGTAGAAGAATATCCAAATACCTTTTATTGCAGATTAAAATAAAGTATAAATGAAAAAAAATTAAGTGAACATTGTGTTGTGGGTATGCTGGTAAACGAATCGACTGTTCAATAGATCGTTCATGAGGCGTTCGACGGGAGTTCGTTTATATTAGTCCGTTTAGTTAAACGAACAAACACGAACAACATATTTTATTAGTGTTGTGTTTAGAACAACTCTATAAAATCGATCTTTAGGTTCAAGAATAGTTAGTTTTTGATCTTGGAATAAACATATACAAATCATAAACAATGCGGAATTAAACGAACAGATTCGTATTGCTAAACAAGGTTTTCATCATCATCAATTAGTACACAATGATTACTAAAAGCCCAAATTCTACATAAAATAAGTAGAACGGTTTTACTCTTCTAACATGATCAAACTAATGACATTGGGGCTCTGAAACACACACATACACGTTTTTCTTTAAACGTGGGTCTTTTCGACAACTAATACAATACCACTAGGTCTCTTTATATAATAGAGAATCTAGGGTTTACAAGGATAAATATAAAATAGTAAACTAAATCTTTTGAATTATTCAAGGATATGCATGACTTAATAAACTAAACCTTTTTAACTTTATCAATATCTTCTAAATCTTCATTCAAATTTCGTATTCCATATATTTGATTTAGATCCTTGAACTTTTCTTCTTTCCTAGTTTTGACTCATCAAATCAATAAATCTTTAATACCCAACAATTAGTTTATTTAAATGAATAAACACGAACTGAGTTCTCATTCGTTCAGTTACGTTCTTGAACATGAGTATATGTTCGTTCGTTAACGGTTGTTTATGTTTGTTCGTTAGTGTTCGTTTATATTCATTCATTAGTGTTCGCTTATACTCGCTCGTTAGAATTCGTTTACGTTCGTGCGTTAGTGCTCATTCGTTAATGTCAATTTATGTTCTTTTATATTAATAAATATAGTGGTTTGTTCAAGGTAGTCCATTAATTTTATCTAGTCTCAAGGGATAATTATTAGCCCTTGGATCAAGAAAAAGTCAATGGTCAAGATAAAGATTCAAACCACCACCACCACTACAAACACATGTGCTTCCATACATCAATACCCCACCCACCTCTGGCGGCGGCGGGCGGCGCTGATGGGCAGCGGCCGGAGGTGGCCGCCGGTGGTGGTGGTCGTGACTGGAAGCATATGTGTTTGAAACACATATGTTTCACATTTTGAGACACATGTGTTTTGAAAATAATGGATACAACCAAGCACATGTGTTTCATGACTTGAAGCACATGTGTTTCGTTACTAGAAGCACATGTGTTTCACTAATAACAGTTGTTTTGAAAATAAAGGAGTGTATATGTACAGCCAAGCACATGTGTTTCAAGTAATGAAGCACAAGTGTTTGTAAGCTAGAAGCACATGTGCTTCACTAATAACAGCTCTTTTGAAAATAAAGGAGTGTATATGTACAGCCAAGCACATGTGTTTCAAGTAATGAAGCGCATGTGTTTGTAAGCTAGAAGCACATGTGCTTAACTAATAACAGGTCTTTTGAAAATAAAGGAGTGTATATGTACAACCAAGCACATGTGTTTCAAGTGATGAAGCACATGTGCTTCGTATGCTCCCCTGTGTGTTTAGAAACTCATGTTTTTAGTGACTTGAAACACATGTGTTTCGTGACCTGAAGCACATGTGCTTCGAAGTAATATGTTGTGTTTTAGTGAAGCACATGTGTTTCAATACATCAATACCACCACCACCCCCATTACCACTAGCACCTTCACTGTCAGCCACCACCACCGCCGCCGCCGTCGGCGGACGGCAGCGGACGACGTCGGGCGGCGGCGGTCGGCGGCGGGCGGTGGCTGGAGGCGACGGCCGACGATGGTTGTAGGTGGCTGTAGGTGGGGGATTTGATCTTGACCATCTTGATCTAATGGCTAGGATTTATCCCTTGGGACTATGCAAAACTTTGAATTTTCTAGAATACAACTCTATTTACTTAATTTAAAGTTATTTTAAGGTTTTGAATGAAATCAATTCGAGAATTATAATGAGATTTCATTGTATTTTCGCCAAGAACTTAAATTTTTTATTGTTCATCATTGCCCTAACATTCCTGAACATTCTTTAATCCTCGTTAGTTCATTTACGTTCCTGAATGTTCGTGAAGCCATTCGTTAAGCCTTTAATTAACGTTCGATTGGGTATTCGTTTACCAGAATCGTTTACAAATTGTTCGTAAGTTCGTAAACATTTAATTTTGTTAACAAACGAACATGAACACAAAAGATATAGTTAGGTGCAGGCCTAGTGGGAGACAACTAAGCTAAAAACATAGGTAAACAACACTCTACAACTAAGTAATTTTCATTAAAAATCATAAAAGTTAGAAATTAAAACTATTTATTCAAATTAAAAATTATACTTCGTATAAACATTCATTATCCTGATTTTGTTCATCAAAAATTATTTTCAAAATGTGTATATTATCTTGTAGTCTTTGAGTAGAGAGATTTTGATTTTAAAAAATTGAAAGATAATATAGAAAGAGGACGAGTAAATCAAGCCGGAAGAAGTTAGGTCAATTTCAAATTTATTTAGAGTATTCTGTCAAGAAAAATTAATTTAAACTATATAGTTTAAAAATGTTTGTTATGTAAACTTAGGTATCTATAAATCTATAATCATTATATTGATTTTTAAACTTAATTGCATCTTACATTTGATCCGAATCAAGATCCCCGAAAAATATATAACCTGACCAAATAAACAGTTACATACTTATAATTTTGTTTGAGGAAGTCCTTGATTTTTATAAAGTCTGAAGTAACAAATTTTAACCATTGATTAATTTTAAGTAGTTGTCAAATCACATATTTTATATATGGAGGAGTATTTTGGTGGTTTTTTTTAATATGTTATTATTATTCTTTTTATTTTTTAACTTTTATTTTAGAATTATTTTTTTATTTTTATAAAAAAAATATTTTTTTATTAATAACACAGTGTGATTATATACAGAATAACATGTGATTGCATACTGAATTACATGTGATTATGTACTGAATCACATGTGATTATACTAAAAAAATCAAATGTGACTAAATATACAATCACATGTGATTTTACACTAAAATCACATGTGATTAACTATTACACCTAATTATCAAATAAATATTGTTTTTTAACGAAATATTAAAAAAAATATAGTTATAAAAATTAAAAAAAATTAAAAAAATTAAAATCAAAAAGAAAAAAATAATAAAAAATTTAAGTGTCAAACGACCAAAATACCCCTTCATGTATAAAATATGTTATTAATCTTGACCCTTAAATTTTATTAATCGATGATTGAAATTTATTCCTTGGAAATATATATAAAATGATGGACATTCTTTAACGTTTATCTAGATACTTATAATTGAAAAACACACGAAACCCCGATTGAGAAAGGGGGAAAAAGTATTATCACTTTTAGTAGCGCATTATTTGGAAACAAATACAAAAGATTTTTGTTGGATTGTGTTTATGTAGTGGAAGAAAAACAAGGTGGACCAAACCTAAATGCTTTTAATGTGCAACTTTGCATGGATTTCCACTCTTCTAGTTTTATGTACTTTTACGACTTCAAATATTCATATTTTCACTTAATACCTTGATATAAAGACATGCCTACATTAGATAGATAGCTTTTTAATACGTATGAAATAATATTAATAAACTTTTATTTCTATCATTTTAGAAGATTCATTAAATATTGTTTTCTGTTTAAATATAGATATCGGGCATCACGTGGCGTCGAAGGGGATAGTGTAAATCACGGAGGGGGAGATGTGAGAAAGTGTTATTTTTTCTTTTGTTAACATTTAGGAATTCATGGTTGTGGACTACATGTGTGATATTTAGTGGTAATGGGTAGAAATTTAATATGATACTGAGTGACTAAGTGATAATTCTTTTTAACACATCTAATGCCCTAACTTAGCATGAAGTTAGTTCACTTAACTTTTAAAACTTCTGACGTATTATAATAAGTGATACATTATTAATTACAATTTTTGTGATAACATATTATAACGATGATGCATATTAATTAAAGTGAATAGATAGTTGATAATGATTCTTGCTATTTTTAATAAAATGATGTTACTATTTTTTTAAAGTAAAAGTAGGAGTAAAATAATCATTTTGCTCTATTAAAGTTGAAAGTTGGTAGCATACAAGTCCCATAGTTTTTTTATCAAATAAGCTAAAATTTAATATATATTATTTATTTTAAAATTATAAAAAATAAAAAATTTATAACTTGATAGGAAGGTACAAGTTATTTTATGCTCTAGATCCGATGCCCTTGATTAATAAACTAGCCGGTTGATTCAATATCAATTTGACCGTGAGTTTGACTTTTATTATAAAGCGACTACCCACTCATTTGACTATTTCGTATAAGGTCTATCTCAACAGTGACGTGTCAGTAAACATATCAGTAGCGCCACATCATCACATTCTTACTGACACGCTACTGACACGGTCATGTCAACCCTACTCATCACTAACCCTTACAATATTACATTTAACCCTCTCCCACACACACACAAAGCTACTGATGCAACCCTCAAACCCGTCGTCACAAAGACATGTTCTACTGACGCGCGCTACTGACGGGCCGGTGCCAATGGTGTCACTAGACGACGTGCCAAAATTGACTACTGACGTGGGGAAGAAGTGCCTGTTGGCACCCCGCTAAGGGTCCTTGTCCTAACACTATAATGTTTGCTTATTAATTTATTATCCTTACAATTAGGTGTTCAAGTCCCATTATTGAACACTAGCAGGGTACCCGCGCAATACGGCGGCGGGTACCGTAACTATATTTCGAAGTGATGACAGTACCGGTGGTGGTGACAATAGCGATGGTGATGAGTGGTGGTGCGTAGTGATGGTAGGTACTGACATTAATGATGGTAGGATCAGATCCGAAATTGGTCTTTTATGTGAAAGTATATATGGGCCTTTTAAATAGAGAAATGATGGTGACATTAAAACTTATATATATTAGTATCTGGAACAAATCAAAATAATCAAGTAGTTGAAGTGGTTAACACACAGTGACTATTTAGGAGAGGTCTTGTGTTCGAATCCTGTAAGCAACATTTTATTTTTTTAGTTAAAGAACTTATTAAAAGTGGAAATCTCCTTAAACTTAAAATTAAGGAACTCCTTAAACTTACTAAAAGAGGTAGGCCTAAATGCATTAGTAAGTAATAAGATAAGTAGTAATTAAAAATAGATTAGATTTGTTTAAAAAATATTGAGTATTTGGTATCTCACTTTGATTCCGATTATCTAGGCACTAATCGTAAATTTACCTTTTCAAAAAAAAAAAATCGTAAATTTACTACATGCCACTTTCACACGACTGCTCTTTTATTTATCAAAACCTTAATTTTGGATCTTTTTGGGGATTCCCAGATTTTTAATAATCGGGCTCTTTCACGTTTTTGATCCTCCAATTATCTAAAATTAACATAAATGCCCCTCTCTATATATCCTTGTTACACCTAAACTTAGGTGAAACTTGCTCGTCCTATCAGTTTTCCACTTTTCCCATGTTATTATATTGAAAAAGAATAATTATTGTTTCCTATCATTTATTTTACTTATCTTCCTATTTATTAGATTAAGAATATATTAAAATTAAAGAATAATATTATGAAAAAGAATTATTAAATTAGATATTTTATTTTATCAAGTGACAAGAAAATAAGTAGGAATAAATATTATTTCTCATTAATAAATAAGCAATACAATATGGAGCACCTATTCAAAACGACAAACTACCAATATTAAATTAACCGTGTGTATCATATTTCGAAATATTCATTTTTATATAAAAAATGACAAAAGAAACTCTTAAAGATACATTAATATCATCGTAATAATTACACATTTCAAATGAAAGTAGTTTATGTGAAACTAAACATTTAGTCGTACAAATAATACTCAGTTTAAAGTACTCGGAAATTATGTATAACCTGAAGCGAAGCTAGAAATTATAACGAAGGGCACATCATATTAAATGTTAAGTGTCTTTTTTTTAAACGTTAATACACCTATTTTCCACCTATGTTCACGACCGGACTTGAACCCCTAACCTCAAAGTTGTGAGTCAAACATTATACCGCTAGACCAAAGAACCTTTGATAAGTGTCTTTTATGCTCATGGATTTAATGCATAAAATTTTTTTTTTTATAATTATGGTAAGTGTAAAATCAGTATAACACAAAATAATTAATGATTCATTAATATCATTTTAATCTAATTAACAAAATTTTGATTAATTGAGCGTTTATTATCCTATATTCATGTGACATATATTTACAAAACTCATATAATAAATATCAAAATAGAATAATTATTGACTGTTTTATTTTATGCTGGTATCATGTCAATTATTTTATGCTGGTATCATGTAAATAGCATTAAAGTCATGTTGCTTCAATTTTCATGTGTAGCAAAGTTCTGAATTTGAAAAGTTACTATAAAAGCCTTATATGTGTTTGTAACAAGGATTTGGGGCACGCGCTACGCAGCGGGTTGAAAATATACACATCATATTTATAAATTGAGTTTTTCTAATATGTGCCCCTACGCACATAATAAAGTCATTTAATAATCTTTAACCATCTGAGAGATCGAAATAAGATGAATTCAAGCTAATTCATGTTGATTATGCTAAGAATTGAAGGTTTAGTGTGTGAAAGTGTGTGTGTTCTTGAGAGAGAATGGAGATGTATGATGAGCTTTCAGAAAGTGTATTCAGTAATTGTGTGGGAAAGCTTACATTGAAAGTCAAACATACAACATTATATACTCCTACCATTTAACGAGAAAAGGGTTAACTAACGAGATTAAAGGTCAAAACCTTATTACAAAATTAGTCCTAACAATCTCCCCCTTTTTTATCTTTAATACGTCATCCCAGTCTTCAGACTTCAGATTCTTCTTATAATCTGTCTTTGGCAAGAAAATATTTTTCTGTATTTCAAGAACAAAACATTGCAGAAATCTGGAAGTTTAAGATACTCAAAGAGGATATGTTTTTCGTTGATAATGTTTGAGTGATCGAGGAAATCCTATAACTGACTTACTAAAGATTTGAAAACTTTGGGAAATGGAATATCAGTTAAGTAAGGATTTGACTGAGTTTTCAGATAATGGAGAAGTTGTTTTTGGAATTTTGTGGTAGAGGATTATATTGAGGATAGAATGATAATGTTTTTTAAATGATTTGTCAGTCAAAGTTTTGGATGTGTGTGTTTGTTTTGGTAAGAATGATTTGAAAGTTAAAAGTTTTGGATATGTATGTATGTAAGTTTGTATGTAGGAAAGAATGATATGTACATTTAAGATTTGGATGAATGTGGATAATTTGTATTTGGTATGAACAACAGATTAGAACAGTTAAGCTTTTGAATGGATATTTTCTCCCCCTCATGATGAATACGCATTTATCTTTATAATAAGAACTTCTGTGATATTTTCCCCCCCTCATGATGAATACGATTTATCGGAATCATCATGTAAAATTAGAAGTTCTTCGAGGTAGAAGTAGAAAGAATCGTCGAAGCTCAATGATAAAAATGTGTTGAATAATGATATATTCATATTTTGAATGAATCAATATATAACACATTGTATCAGATAAACCAGATCGTCGTTGAATATGAAGAAATACGATCAAATCTTGTATCGGTTAAATCTCAATGACCGTTGTAGATGACATAAAAGAACAGCCTCGTGTTTATCATTTGATATCCCGACTGTTGTTGATAACGTTGAAGTACAGTCATCATAAATGTACATGGAATCGAATAGGGTAAACCGGGATCACTTAGATTACCCGTTAACACAACAGTTACACAAACTGTGTGACCTACGTTCAGTGTTGGCTTTGATGTTAGCACTGGTAGGATTTCCATTCAATCATTGTAAAATATCAACATATGAGATATCACTAAGAATGTTCCGGTTATATCACACAGATAAGCTTGGTATTTTGCCCGTGTCCTAAAAGTGTATTTCGGTTCTAGACTCAATTAGTGGACAAACGAAGGCGAGGACTGGAGAGGCTTGTCCTCTTGTTCAATATCAACAATCTCCAAGTGAGATGTCGATAGCATATGAGCTAATCTCCGTAAAAATAAAACAAGTACTTTTTAAGAAATACTTGAGTTGCTGGGGGGGTGTGCATTGCATCACTAGGTCCTTGATGTCTATTTCAATATTAGTGAGCAACACATGCAATCTGATAGAGACGTGGCTACCCGGCTTTTAATCAGTTTGGTAAGGGTTTTTCGTTTTCTTTAACCCTGTCACACCCTCCTCACTCAAGCTTACTTTTTCAGTTTTCGACTACTCCCTCATTTCATTTTACCATGTTTAGCTGAATTGCACCCCATACTACATTCCCCCTCTCAAATTTTATCTCAGCGCACCCCAATCAAGATCCCGTGATACTTGATTCTGCTCACCTAGACCTATGTACCCTTACATATTGTCCTATATTGTAGGTGGCTCCTGGGGAAGATCATGACGGTTATAGCAGATCATAGGAGTAATTTGAGAGTGAACTATAACGCTCATGTGCAAATGATCAGCATATATGATGTTACTTTTTAAGAATAACATGGATTTTTCATCGGAAAAGTATGTGTTTCCGGCATAAGTGGCTGCCTTTATGATTTATAAGATTAGGCACAACAACTTGAACTATTTAGGTAATACCGGACTCACATAGAGTATTCGTTAACACACCGTATGAATCGATAGTCGTTTGCACAACCATTGATTCAAATGTGTGACCTGCGTTTAGAGTTGGCGCAATTTTAGCTCTAGCAGGATTTCCATTCAATCCTCGTGAAACACCAGATTGTGATGCCACTATGAGTGTTCCGATGAATATACGGAGATTCATATTCAATAGTGTATGTGTCCTATATTGGAAATATTTGTCGGTGAGATCTAGACACATTGTGCATTCAATTAAAGACGTAACCCGGGGCAGAAGGTTAATAATTTCAATATCAACATACTCCGAATGAGCAGTCAATAGATTATGTGCTACGTACCCTGATGAATTGAAACAAATTCCTATTGAGAGGAATCTGAGTGGTTGGTGGTGGAGTGCAAATGCTTGACTGGGCCAATTAAGTCTGGTGAATTATTCAACACATGAATGAACACATTTTAGGGAGGTTGCCCGGTTTATTGTCGGTTTGGTAGCACTCAAAGGTGTGTTTTCTTGATATTATCATGTTTTCACATCACCTTGCACTCACCTAAATCTATACCCTAGACTTATACCCTCACATTTACTAATTTTGGCTAAAAAGTATTTCCCTTGGAAGGTAAGACCGGTTCTGGCAAACCATGGGAAGGTATTGTCGTTTGATAAAAAAATTGATCGATTAAAAAAAATTCAAACAGGTATAAAAGTATTGATATAAGAAAGTTTCTCCCCCTGGAAATACTAATTCTCCCCCTATAATTAATATTTCTCCCCTTCGAAAAAATATAAGTAATGAAAAATTTACAGTTTTAGAGGGGTGGGAAAGAGTTTTGACAGTTTTGTGAAAAACTGGTTAAGAGCGGGTTTCAAACTAATGTATTGAAAGCCATTGTTATTTGTAACAAATAAAAACGGTTTAAGCTTTGGGATTTAGCATACCAAGTTTAGACACAAGAAAGTTAAAATGTTTTTCGTCTAAAGCCTTGGTAAATAAATCAGCTAATTGATAGTCAGTGGAAACGAAGTACAATTCCACATTACCTTGTTCAACATGATCCTTTATAAAATGATATCGAATATCAATATGTTTAGTTTTGGAATGTTGAACATGATTGCATGAAATTGCAATTGCACTTCGGGAATCACAATATAAAGGAATACGACTGTATAAAAAGCCATAATCTTTTAATTGTGATTGCATCCAAATTACGTGGGATAAGCAGCTTGCAGCAGCAACGTAATCTGCTTCTGCATTTGAAAGAGATACGCAATTTTGCTTTCGTGAAGACCAGCTCACCAATTTATCTCCTAGAAATTGGACACTTCCAGATGTACTATTGCGATCCTGCATACATCCAGCATGGCCAGCATCAGAGAATGCATTCAAGTCAAAAGAAGTTTCTTTAGGATACCAAAGACCAAGATCTCGAGTACCCTTCAGATAACGAAATATACGTTTGACTGCTTGAAGATGTGATTCTTTACGATCAGCCTGATACCGAGCACATATGCAAGTAGAGAACATAATGTCTGGTCGACTCGAAGTAAGATATAATAAAGATCCGATCATCCCCCGATAATTTGTAACATCAACAAGTTTGCCATCAGGATCAGCATGTAATTTAGAACCAGGCGACATCGGCGTCGGTATTGGTTTACAATCATCCATGTGATATTTCTTCAAGAGATCAGTGATATACTTGGATTGATTGATGAAGATCCCGGTAGGTAATTGACGAACTTGAAGACCAAGAAAGAAATTCATTTTACCCATCATACTCATCTCAAAACGTTTAACCATAAGATCAGAGAACTTTTTGCAGTATTTGGGATATGTAGAACCAAAAATGATATCATAGACATAAATTTGAATGAGAACTATGTCTTCCCCTTGTCGTTTGATGAAAAGAGTTGTATCGATTTTACCTTCTGAAAAACCGGAATCAACTAAAAATTTAGAGAGCACATCATACCACGCGCGAGGAGCTTGTTTCAAGCCATACAAAGCTGTGTCGAGAATATACACATGATTAGGAAAATTTGGATCTACAAAACCTTCGGGTTGATGAATGAACACTGATTCATTTAGAATACCATTTAAAAATGCAGTTTTGACATCCATTTGATAAGTTGTGAAATTCTTATGTGCTGCATATGCTAAAAATATTCGAATGGCTTCTATTCGGGCAACAGGAGCAAATGTTTCTTCAAAGTCAATACCCTCCTGTTGTGCATATCCTTTCGCAACGAGACTTGCTTTATTACGAATTACTATCCCTATTTCATCCTTTTTGTTTTTGAAAATCCACTTTGTACCAATAACAGATTTCCCAGGTGGTTTCGAAACCAGACGCCAAACTTTTAAACGTTCAAATTGATTGATTTCTTCTTGCATAGCAAGGATCCAGTCTGGGTCTGAGAGAGCTTCACTGACTTTCTTAGGTTCAATAGAGCTTAAAAAAGAAGAATATTGACATTCGTCAGCAGTGGCTCTTCGGGTTTGAACAGAAGAGTCAGGATCACCGATTATTTGATGCAAAGGATGCTCTCTTGTCCATTTAAGAGAATGAGGAAGTGGAATTTGACCTGGAATTATATTTGCGGTATCAGTGAATTCAGGATGAGGGATTATTGCAGTTTGAGCATTTGATGTAGAAGTTGGAGGATCTACTCGTTTAACATTGAATTTAGAGAAATCAATCACCAATGGTGGAGGTTGTGCTGAAACTAAAGATAAATCCAAAGGATTAGCAGCTGGACCAGAAGATGGAGATTGTGCTGGAACTAATGATAAATCTAAAGAGTTTGCAGCATTTCCAGAAAGTGGAGAATCACCCAGAGGTGATTGAGTTTGCAAAGGTGGGGAATCTTCCGGTGAGGATTGAGTTTCCAAAGATGAAACTGAATGTGAAGGAGAAAAATTGTTAGTTGGTGCAGCAGAAGTAGGAGATGGAGAATCAGTTGAACTTGAATTTTGTACTTCAGGCACAGTAATAGATTGAACATCGGCTACAGATGGGAATGGAACGCCAGCCTCCTCAAGTAAAGAATGTCTAATGTTATGATAATCATCATAAAACTTTTCAAACAAGACATCTAAATCATTTTGAGATGTGGAAGGTGATGACGAAGGTGGAGGAATTTCAACATTTGTAGTTAATGAATCTATTGGAAAGGTCTCATCAAAATTAACATTGACACTTTCTCTAACCGTCCGTTTTGACCGATTATATACTCTGAATGATACAGATTCACGTGAGTACCCGACAAAAACTCCTTCATTTGCTTTAGCTTCAAATTTATTTAATTTGTCTTTGTCATTCAGAATGAAGCATCGACTCCCAAAAATATGGAAAAATTTGACATTTGGAATTCGGTTATTAATGAGTTCATATAGAGTTTTGTTGTAGGTTTTGTTGATGATTGAACGATTTTGAGTGAAACATGCTGTACTAATGGCTTCAGCCCAAAGAGATAATGAGAGTTTTAAAAATGAAAGCATGGTACGAGCAGCTTCAACTAAAGTACGATTTCGTCGTTCAACGACCCCATTTTGTTGAGGTGTTCGGGCAGCGGAAAATTGATGAGAAATACCAACTGATTCAAGGAAAGAATCTAAAGTTTGATTTTTAAATTCAGTCCCATTGTCAGTACGAATGGTATGAACTTTGAGTTCCAAATTAGTCTGGGTTTTCTTGATGAAGGCAATGATGTTCTCAGCAGCTTCAACTTTTGTTCGTAAAAAATACACCCATGTATAACGTGAATAATCATCAACAATAACCAACACATGTCGTTTACCAGCCACAGTTTGAACGCTCATTGGGCCACATAAATCCATATGAAGTAATTCAAGCGGTTTTTAAGTACTTGGAACTGGTTTGGATTTATGATGTTTCTTTGTCATTTTGCCCATTTCGCAAGACGAACAGAGATGATCTTTAGCAAATTTAACATCTGGAAGACCAGCTACATGACCACCTTTAACCAATTTGTTAATCGATTTGAAATTTAGGTGAGAAAGACGACGGTGCCATAACCAAGATTCATTTGACGACGCCGTTGACATTAAACACACTTCGTCAAGTGGGGTCACTTCGTCCAAATTAATTGTAAAAAGATTCGTCTCACGAGTTCCGGTTAGAAGTTCTTCACCTTCATATGTGCGAACAGCACATTTCTTTGTTCGAAAATTAACTTCCAATGTTTTATCACAAAATTGACCAATACTAAAAAGATTGTGAGCAAGATCTTCAACATAGGTCACATTCCAGATGATTAATTTTTTTTGAATTATATCTCCAATACCCATTATGGCAGCTAAATGGTCATTTCCAAACTGAACAGTTCCCAAATATTTGTCTCTAAAATTTGTTAATAATTTCTTGTTTCCGGTCATGTGTCGTGAACAACCAGAATCAAGATACCAAACATTCTACATAAGACAAATAAAAATGTGGTACCCAATCAGTTATGGGTCCGGAACGATTAGTAATATATGACTTATGAAGAATTTTAAGAAAGAATGTATTTAGAGAACTGGAGAACCGCAAGGAGGCAGTTCATTATTTGTTAATTTGATAGACCATTTTAGGGATTTATCAGGAGAAATTAAAATCCAGTTTGATTGTTCATTTTGAATCCATTTATATTTAACAAGCTTAGAAGATTTTTTATTGAGCTTGGAAGACGAAGTTGAGGAACAAGAATTTGTCGATTTAGGTGCAGACACAACGCGATAAACAGATTTTGGCGATTTATGAGTAGGAATTACTCGATAAAACGATTTTGGAGATTTAGATGCAGAAACTACACGATAAACTGATTTTGGAGATTTAGATGAAGAACGTGTAGTTTTAGATGTTTGAGATTGAGCAAGCATTGTTTTGCAGTGTTCTGGATAACAAATTGTGCATGAGTGAATGATTGAACCATTTTTATGCAATACATCATGTCGAGGACCACATGGAGCATCTTTTCTAACAAAATATCGTGTATCATATTGAAAAATTGAATGATCAGTTTTTATGTCAAAATAAACTTTGTTTCCATTTTTATCTATTTTAACAACCAAATTCACACCATTAACAGCAAAATTAACAGGACGATAAATTGCAGAATCATACACAATACCATAACATGTAGCAGGAGAAATAAACATTGTTGAGTTATTACATTTATTTGAATTAGAAAAAGAAGAAGCTAAAAACGAAGGAGATCTAGACCTCTTAAGCTCCGTGGACTTAAGCATACTAGACTTAGTCGAATTAGACTTCTTAGACTGCTCAACTTCTTGCATTCCTCCTTGCACTGGCCTCTTAATCTTGGATTTTAAATTTCGATCTGAAAAATTTGAAACAGGGGAATTAGAATCTCGTCTTAAAAGAATTGGAGTTTTAGGAGAAGAAGAATTGACATTTTGAGACGTTGGTTTTGAAGAAGCCTTTTGAATAGAAATCTGTTCATTAGAAATAGATTTGATTACTACAATTTTATCTTCTAATTCATGTATTTTAGTTTGTAGATCAGATTTTTCTTTGTCAAAAGCCTTATGAGTTTCATCGATTTCATTTTCAAGTTGGTTAATTTTCTTTTCAAGAATGAGAGATGGAACATAAATCTTTGGTGTTATCTTCTGTTGAAGGACAACATTACCTTTTATCTCAAATTCTTCAGGTGTTATAATTGGAAAATAATCATCATTTTCAAAGTGAGCCTTTTTAGTTTCATAAGATTTATTTAATTCAGTGTAATTAAAACTAATTTGGACATTCTCCTTTCTAGCTCTGTTGAAAGTCTCTATTTCTTCTTCCTCGTCGGTCATCCTAATGAAACGTTGCGAGATTCAGTTGAGTAGGTATCTTGAATCATATAATGTAGGAACCATTTTGCACACGGTCTTAAGGTATTCTGGATTGTCAGCTCCTAGCCCTTCTCGTGAGTTGAAATATTTGAAGTCTTTGGGCTTGTTAAGATGAATGGTTTTATCAGTGTGTCCTCGTTTAACAATCAATTCCTCAAGATGTTTGATATGTGAATTCAATTTCATGGTTTCATGCTTGAGTGTGTTTATGATATTTTGTTTGTTTAGCATTTCTTTTGATGAAATGATGTTTTGTTCATGAAGATTTTCAGTTAATTCTTTGATTTGTGAATTTAAAGATTTAAACTGTTGTTCATTTTCGTCAAATTCTTGTTGTTTACGTTCCAAACAATTTTTAGTACTTTGATATTCATACCATGTCTTAGCATATTGTTTGTGATAGTGATCATGCCTTGCCGTCAATTCTGATACTTTAGTTTGTAAATTCAGATTCTCTTGTTTCAAAACTTGAGTTTGTTGAATATGATGAACAAGTTGATCACCTAGGTGAGCATTTTGTTCATTTTGTTTTTCCAAAATATTTAAACGATCTTTAAGTTGAACATTTAAATCTTTTTCTACTAAAAGTTGTTGAGTTAATAATTCTATTTGAGATATCTGGTTTTGAACAAAACAAGTATCAGAATAAGTGGAAGTACTTTCATTAGAGAGAAAAGAAGTATGTACCTTACCATCCTTGTCGAGTTCATTAATACGATCAGCAACCTCAGCATTTTCTCTCGCCATAAAACATAAGTTGGCTGAGTGCTCCTCATCTTCGGGTTCAGAATCTTCCATCCAACTAAGATCTTCAGCTAACAACACTTTTCCAGCCTCGATTTGCTTAGCCATAAGCATCTTTCGTTTAAAGTAATCAGAATTACGAACTTTGGGTTTCTTGCAATCACGAGAGTAATGACCAGCAATACCACAATTGTAACATTTTTTCGTTGGATCCAGTGGTGTAAGAGTTTGCTTATCATTTGTGTTGGTTGTTGCTGAAGCAGATGGAGCAGATTTAAAGTTTGAAGACGATCTCAAGTTGTTGTTTGTAGGTGTTTTGTAATACTTCTTCTCATAATTTGAAATAAGTGACATAGCATGAAGTACGTCTTCGAGTTCTTTTTGCAAATCATCAGTTGTAGATGTCACAGGTGCTTCAATACTTTCTCTGTTTTGAGTAGCTGTTGCATACAGTTGATGTTGTTTTGCGAGTAATGCAAGAGTATCATCATTCTCTTGTTTAGTTTTCACTATGTTTTTAACCATAGGTTCATTTTGGTGCAAGTATTCATAAAGTTCTTGAATATCAATGAGACTGAGATCTTTGTGTTGCATGGCACTATTCCCAAATATTTACCATTCTGGTAAAAGACTGTGAATAAATTTTATATTGAGCTCTAAATTTTCTTTTAGCAAGTGGTTTTTGCGAAGGTCATTCATCAATGTACAGTATCGATGATATGTACTTTCTAAATCTTCTCCAATTTTGGCTTTGAGTGATTGATAAGAATTTAGGGTAGTAACCATCTTTGCTTTGTTGCCTAACGTAGTACCCTCCATTTGCTTTCTGATCTCATTCCACAACTCTTTAGCGGTTTCAAGGCTATCCAAACTGTTGTAGATGTCATTAGGTAAGTTTTGAAGCATAAATGAGTACGCTTGTAAATCACCTTTAGCCCTTCGTTTTTGTGTAGCTGAATATTTATCAGGGGTAAGAAGACGTTTACCACTGATAACTACAGGAACAGCATCCGGTTCAGCAATAACATCTTCATAAAATACTGCATTTCCGTTCTCGAGAGATTCCTGAATTTCCGTAGCTAGCTCCTGGTTTCTGATAAAGTGGAGAAAACGTTTCTTCCACTGAGGATATTCTCCTCTATATAATACAGGAGGTTTGAGATCAGACCCAATCGAGAGTGCGTCTTTTGAAGTCATTTTAAATTTGTACAAATATTGTTTGCGTTTTTCGGTTTAGGGTTTAACGAAATTGTAACAATATTTGGACTTACAATGAATATGGGCCAAACACTTAATATCTAAAATTTAGCCTTCGGTGTTTAAATGAAATTGGGCCAAACAGTTAATATCTGAAATTGAGCATTCGGTGTTTAAATGAAATTGGGCCGAACAGTTGCGCCTGGCCGAAGACAATCGAACACTTTAAAATTGAAAGCTGAAATTGGATTATTCAAGATTTAACAGCCGACGATCGAAGCAAGCGGTCAATTCGATCACATGAATTAATTCTGGACAATAGGAAATAATCGAAGCAAACTAGATTAACAATCAATCTGGATATTATTAAAGCAAAACAATTGTTAAAGTTGAAGTAATCAAGATGCCGAAGTCGGAGAATCAAATTCAAATCAAGATGTCGAACACTTTCAGATTCTGTTAATCGGGAAATCAAATTGAGAATGAATTGATTTATGTATTGAATTCGGAATTTGATTTTGATGCCATGAAGTTGGAAGTCGGAATATGATTTATGTATTGAATTCGGAAAATTTAGATGCCGAACACTTTACCTGAGTCGGAAAATTAGAAGTCGAACACTATTGCCGAACTCATAGCCGAAGATCTACTAATTCGGGCCGAACTTACTTGGGCCGAACTCAAGTTTGGGCCGAACTTACTTGCTTAGCCGAACTTATCACTTAGCCGAACTTAGGGCTTGTATTCGGACCGAGCTATTAATCAGTTTGATCTTCGGGCCGAAGACTTAGCAGACGAACACTTGGGCCGAACTTTAATGTTCGGGCCCTAACACAATTCTCGGGCCGAACTAGTGATCGAAGTTTCACATGTTCTTGAAGCCGAAGTCTTCGACGGACACGAACAGTAAGCTTTTTCTTCACTCTTTTGATCCAATTCTGCTCAATACTCCATCAATTTCAGTGATTCTTTTTGCTAACTGCTCGAAATCTATTTACTAACACTTTGATCCGATCATATAACCCAAAACATACCACATTTGATCGGATTTTTGATTTTTGTTGAGTTTTTGAACTTTTCTAGTTTTTCTCAGAAATCATCAAATTGAAACGAATTGTTGACGGATTTGACTGAAACTTGAATCTATTCTGATTAGAATCACTGGAGAAACATGATTCTTCAATAAAATCTTCAATTCGAAACAAAAATTTACAGCATTAATTTCACAGCTCACGAACAAACGTTTTTCTTCATTTTTGCAGATCTTGATCGATTTAGCTTGAATTTGGATCCACTCACAGAGAGTTTTCGCTCTGATACCAATTGAGAGATCGAAATAAGATGAATTCAAGCTAATTCATGTTGATTATGCTAAGAATTGAAGGTTTAGTGTGTGAAAGTGTGTGTGTGTTCTTGAGAGAGAATGGAGATGGATGATGAGCTTTCAGAAAGTGTATTCATTAATTGTGTGGGAAAGCTTACATTGAAAGTCAAACATACAACATTATATACTCCTACCACTTAACGAGAAAAGGGTTAACTAACGAGATTAAAGGTCAAAACCTTATTACAAAATTAGTCCTAACACCATCCAATTAAATTACAAAAACTATTTAATACATCACAATAATATAGAAATTTTGAGTATCATTGATGTTAATTGCTTCATTTTTGGAATGTTTTACTTCATTTATATGACTTTATTATGTGCCCTAGGGGCATATATTAGAAAAACCCTTATAAATTAATATATTATTAATTTCCTTAAAACGTATCGAAGGGCAAATCATACGCATTATTAGTACACACTATCAGTTTAAAAATAATAAATAAAAAATAAAAAATTAAATAGTATCCATCAACTATAGATAAATAACATTTGACAAATATTATTTAGATAATAAGTATTTTGAGTTTTCAAATTTTTTTGTTATCATTAATAATACATTCTTTGTATATTTAAATGAATGTATTGTTCTCTTTTAATTGGTAAATTTTTCACAAACCTATACAACATAAGATAAGGGGTGTTGTGAAGCAACTTTCAACGTCATATCAAAATGTCATATTTCGTATTCATGCTCACAAATAGTTCAAAACATTCATTTGAGACTCACTAAAATACCTTAAAAACATTCATCTCTCCTCCGCCACTACTCTCTCACTCAACATCATTCACACCGCGAACGGTGATGTGGTGGCTGCACCCGTGCCACTTTGACATGCCATGTAAGTGTCACGCACAATATCACCATACCCCTTACTCTAATATCTGACATATATCTTTAATGATATTTGAATTTGCAATCCTTTTATTCATGAGTTATTCATATACCATTAAACTAGAAGTGATTTGGTAAATGAATATATTATTCTTCTTTCCGTCATTTATGTACTTCCAAAATACATATACATCTCACCAACATAATATATTATTCTTCTATTGATCATTTATGTACTTAAAAAATACATATACATCCTACCAACATAATAACATAATAAAAAGTATAAAACCTAATAAGACCAACTTGAATATGTACAAGAGATTTACTAACAATACTACTAAAAACTATTTTTAAGAATAGTATTAATGTTTAAATAGTAGCAATTTACTATCAAAAATAAAAGTCTTCCTAATCAATACCCTATATAAATGAAGAGGTTGTATTTACACAATAAAAGTTATTTACACACCACAAAAAAAAAAAAAAAAAAAAAAAAAAAATTACACACCACAATTTACATATTGTTATAGTTTTACAATCTATTACGAGTATAATAATAATAATATTAATATTAATATTAATAAACCCTTGAATTAAATATGTGGTTCCCGATTAATACCTTCTTGTATTTAAAACTGGAAGGTCAACTTTATAATTAATGTCAACGTGTGAAATCCCCTTGTTATATGCTACATAGAATATTGGTGTATTTTCTCTGTAACGTGCTCTAAAAATACATATTAAAAGTTGTACATAATTAGTATGTATTCAGTTTTGTGGTGTATATAGAAAAGGAGGAACAAATTGGTCTTTAACCATCAAACTGCTTATACGGTCTTGGTTTTATCGAAGGCCAAAGCTTAATGTTTTTTTTTTTTTTGGATTAGACATAGATAGAATTTTGGTTGGTTAAGTTCATCTTAGTGTTTAGTGTTTTTTGTGTTGTAATCCTATGTCTTTGTGTTGATTTATTTCCATTGTAGTGTAAGTACTAGCTCCTTGCTCGCATATATCAACTTTATAATAGTTTATGTTGTTCAAAAAAAAAAAATGTACATAATTAACTTAAAATTTCCTTGTAATCTCTCTTATATTATAAGTTATGAGAAATAGTATTGGTGTTTATTATTTTTGCTTACTTATGTGTTACTCACTTGATCAAGACAAATGTCAAAATTAAAGGATGATATGAAAAAAGAGAATTAAGTGATTACACATGTAATCTTGTGAAGTGTAACAACACTAAGTATAAATAAATAATAACCATCAATATCATTTTTTCATATGTTATTTGGCTATTATTTTAATCTCCTAAATTTATAATTGATTTCGCTTATATACTTATAAATTAAACCCTAAAGTATTTAACATTAAATTAATTAAAAACATTTATCCATATATACATCTTTCATAAACAAAAAACTATTAAATGCAAATTACTCAAATTAAAGAAAATGGAAATAATATCATTCAAAGTCAACATATTTAATTGAAAATATATTTCTTAATTTTAACATATAAAACTATACTTCCCAAGAAACCTGAGAACATGTAACATGAAACAATAAACATCTACATGCCTATACACCAAAATTAAACGTTATAAATATTCTTTATTTTGTGCGATTACCCAACTAGTATTAAAAATGCTTCTAAATATGTAAGGGTTCTAGGTAAGATATTGGTGTTATGTTAGAAATTGTAATGAATTTCGAATGCTCGGAATCTCTGAAGTCGTGTAGTCACTTTCAGATCAAAGTATTTCGAAGGTACATTCGAAATATTCAATCGGATAAAATCAGAGAGATCTCAAGAACGAAAAACGTGAAATTTTTTATGAATTCGTACCAGAGAATGATGACCAAAACCAGTGTTAATCACTTTCTAGAAACTGACGAAAAACCACTCTAAGCTGCTAAATCGCAGTTAAATTTGCTCCAAAAACCGCCCAAAACCGGGTCGGATCCGGGTCAAATATTATGGGTCAAAAACCGGGTTCATATCAAGAATTCGGACCCCGACCAGGGCGCTGCCCCGGACCCCTCCAGGGGCGCTGCCCCTTGGAATCCCGTTATCGGTGGCGCTGCCCCCGAACCCCCGTTTAGTCAGTGTATTTTAATCAGAATAAATTCAAACAAGCGTGCACTCCGCACCATCCTTACCTGCTCAATATTTATTAAGATTACATTTGATCAATAAGTTTATCCCATTACACTTAAATAATATTGGTGATACAAATCACCAATATGTTAGGCATGTTAAATGATTTTTGGAATTTTCACATTGGTCTAACACCCATACGTAGTGCTATAAGGCTATGGGGTATGGGTACCACACCCACACCAATTTTTTCTGCCACATCATCTGCCACCTCAGCACCCACACTACCCCCAGACCACATCATCTCTAGGAAATACCCACCACACCACACCATTTTATTCTATTTAATTTTAAATAATAAAAAAAGAAAATCAAAAGCAACTCATGCCAACCAATCACAAGCCAACACATACACCCCACACCCGTTACCTCGTGTTGCCCGTGCCCCCTCTCCACCACGCCAACCCCCCACGCCGTTGGGTGGGGGGGGTGTTTACCTTCTCTCCCACGTCGTTGCCCTTGCCACATCACCCCCCACGCCATTGAATGTTGGCCCATACCTACCGCCCTAAGGGTGTGCTTGTTTGGTGGATTTTCTCTCTCCACCTTTTCTTTTAAACCTATATTCAATCTAAGGATACTTAGGTGCTGTTTAGTATCATTTGAATGATTAATATCTGAATGATACAGATGTCTGAATTATTCAGACTTCCCTTGACATTTGTCTGATTAAGAGGCATCACATGTTGAATTATTGATTCATAGACTGATTAAGAGGTCTTACCAAACGCTCTGAATCTGTCAGATTAAGAGGTTGACCTCTTAACTGAACAATTAAGAGGCTTACCAAACAACACCTTAGTATGGGCAGGGTTACATGTACTGTGTATCTAGGTGGTAAGCCATCACACCGTACTGCACATGGTAACCCCCTCAATGAAGTCTAATCGCCAACACAATGGCGATCGCCAAACAAGAAGGGAAGGCAGGTTCGAAATGGGTACCAACCCTTTTGTCTTTGGCTTTGGCTTTGGCTTTAGCACTAAGTGTGTTGTAGTTATTGTGGTGACATATAATGTGGAAGTAATAATGGTGCGGCTGTGTGGACCCATGCCCATTAGCCTAAACTTATTTATAAATCAAACATCAAAGGGCTTGTAGCGTAGCGGTATAAAGTATTTCAAGGTGTTCTCAATTAGTATGTAGTTATGGTTTCGAGTCATGTTGTGGGTAAAATAATGTATATTTAAGGGTAGTTTAAAGAGGTTGTGTGTTATGAATTATGATGTTAAAAAAATTGCAAACCAAATAGTCAAATACCGTAAGACGTTTTACTTAATCAACGTGACATTTTCATATTTGTTAGAAATGAGTTCGTCAAAGTCTCCTTATCATATACAACTGGTACATGTGTTAAAAAAATCCCTCTTAAAAATATTTAGAAAATAAATTAATTTTTAAAGTTATTTTAGATTATCTAATAGAGAACTTCTTTTTGTAAGAATTATCCTGTAAAAATATTTATTTGTATTTTCATATTATTTTAGATTGTTCATTGAACGCTCTTCAAGTTAATTAGGTCATTCGGGTTTTGGCTAACTACGAGGTCATCCAATATCAAAACCGAAATAAGTCCCAAATCGGCCAAACGAGACTATCCTCATAAGGTTTAGTTTATTCAAACGGGTTTCAGATTACCTGAATAAAAGGGATTTGAATATATATTTAGTTTATTTGAGTAATTGATTTTCTTAAATGTTAAACATTTAAATAATTCATATGTGTATATTTTACATTTAAATGAATATTCTTCCAAAAGTGTGATATATACTTTTTATAAGTATTTTTTTTTGAACAGCAAAAGGGGCAACAAAAACGAGCTTCGGCAATGCCATCACCCGCATTGAGACCCCCGAAAAACTTATATTAATAATAAACTAGCGACCAGCTAAGGAACAAAGGTATTAATACAAGCCAATACCCACTCCTCGCCATACTAATTACAAATAAAAAAGACAAAAAAAAACACCAAATACAATGACATAGAAAAATTACAGCCACCTTAAATTCGAGCAGAAGCTTAAATGGACATCGGATCGCAACACCAAGCAGGCCACTCGAGACTACCCCACTTAACCTTCGACCTATGTTTGATCCAATAAAAAGCTTGAGCTTGTGCTTCCCCAAAAATGGACCTAAGCCCGCCTTCATTTTTGTTAAAGACGACATTATTTCTATTTCTCCAAATATGCCACGGAACCGTAACCACTGCCGTCATGTAATGTACTGACTTAGTTTTTGACAATTTTTCCCGGACATTCCACTCCATTAATTCCTCGAGCCCCCGTATTGTCCTAATATCAATGGACCACCACCTACAAAAGTCGAGCCATATTTCCGTCGTTTTGCAGCCAGACCAAAATAAGTGTGTCTCTTCCTCGATTTCTCTCTCGCATAGGCAACACACGGCCGATTCTAATAAGATTCCTCTTTTTAGCAGGTTAACGCAAGTGGGTAAACGCTTATGGAACAACCGCCAATAGAAAATATTAATCCTTATCGGGACCGTTTTTAACCACTGAATATTAACGTCAGAAGACGGACCTGAGATCGTACTTTGGATAGCATGCCTAGCCGATGAGACCGAGAAAGACCCATCCTGCTCGAACACCCAAGACCACCGTGACATCTGCGGGTCCGAATTCTGCACCACCTGAAACCACGAGTCTATCGGAATGTTAAATTTATGTAGGTGGTTCCGGATTTTAACGATATTGTTCCAAACACCCGGGAATTTACTAGATGGAATATTATTGCTTGAAATGTTATGTAGGGATACGATAGCTTTTTTCCACAAAGACCCGTCCTCTATTTTCAATCTCCACCACCACTTTAGTAATAGCGCAAAGTTTTGTGCTTTAATACTTGGTACATTCAACCCTCCTGATTTAAGTGGATTGAGGATCTTCTTCCAACTAATCCAATTAATTTTTCTTTCTCCATTTTTTGATCCCCAAAAAAATCTTGCACGAATTGCTTCTAACTTATTAATAATACCTTCCGGGGCTTTAAAAATAGATAGAAAGTACGAACCAAGAGCCCCAAGAACAGATTTTATTAATGTCAACCTACCCCCATAAGATAGAGTAGAAGCTTTCCAAGATGATAGCTTTTTGTGAAATCTGTTGACTATCACATCCCAATATTCCACTCTATGCATTTGAGCACCAATTGTCAAACCGAGATACTTAAAAGGAGTCGAACCTACACTACATTTTAAGACGTTTGCCACCCGGTTCACCCCTTCACTTGGTACTCCAATTCCATGTATATTACTTTTAGACATGTTCACCTTGAGACCGGAAGCTAGATAGAAACAAGTAAGTACTCGTTGTAGATTTTTCGCATTTCCAATGGACCATTCACCCAAAAAGATAGTATCATCGGCATATTGAAGGTGGGTCAAAAGTGGACCGCCATTTGGAAGTTGTATTCCGTGAAAAACACCTTTTTGTGTTGCCTCGAGCATAGCAACGTGGATACTTTCTACCGCTATGATGAATAAAAAAGGTGTCATTGGGTCACCTTGTCTAAGGCCCTTGTTAATTTTTAATTCCACTGTAGGAGACCCGTTTAAAAGGACAGATGCCCTAGCGGAAGAGAGACACATGTAAATCCATCTCCTCCACTTAGCTCCAAAACCCATTTGATTTAACACCGAGTCTAAGAAATTCCAATTTAAAGTGTCGTACGCTTTTTCAAAATCCACTTTAAATATTAGAAGTTGTTTCTTTATCTTTTTGCACCATGAGATGACTTCACTTAAAATTAACGGCCCGTCTAAGATATTTCGGCCTTCAATAAAGGCCGATTGTTCAACACTGATGACGTCTCCAATTATCGGTTTCATACGGTTTGCTAACAGTTTTGCAATGATCTTATAAAAACTCCCAATAAGACTAATCGGGCGGTAATCAGATAATGCGAGCGGTATATCACATTTAGGAATAAGAGTAAAAAAGGATGAATTACATCCACAATTCATATCACCACCGTTCTCAAAAGCTATCACTGCTTTCATTAGATCATCTTCAACGATATGCCAAAAAATTTTATAGAATGCAAACGTAAAACCGTCCGGTCCTGGCGCCTTGTCAACCCCACAGTCCCATACCGCCCTTTTCACTTCTGCTTTAGAAAAACTTTCTTCAATTTGTACTTTTTGATTGGTGGTAAGGGTTTTAAATTTGTTACTAATAAACTGTGGCCTCAACCGGTCAGATTCTGAAAAAATATTTTCAAAGTGTTTCTTAGTGCCTGATTTCATACTGTCGGGATCCTCCGTCCACACCCCGTTAATGGATAGACCATGTATGAAGTTTTTCCGGTTATTGTGGTTAAGCGAGCCATGGAAAAAGCTCGAATTCTCGTCGCCTTCAACATTCCACTTAATTCTTGCTTTTTGTTTAATATCCCGAATTTTAAGAGCTTCATGTTCCCTATAAGTATGATAAAGTAAGTATACTTTTGTGAGGGTTTGTTATGATCATCTTTTGAAAGAAATGAGAGTCCTCTGATAGACAAAGACGTGTATGGCTCCTAATACTCATCATAAGTTTGATACATGCTAATCAAGCATCCCCACTTTCTTTAAATAGTAAGTCAAAATCTACAATATACTCTCTCCATGCTGATTTAATTGTTTATATTTTTATTTTAATATTTTTTTAAAAATAATTATGTAATCATAAATTTCAACCAATCAAAAATCATTTAAGTAGAAAAAGTAATATTTGATTAATGACACAATGTAATTAATGTCGTTTTCTTAAACTATATGTTTTTTCTAGTGGACAGTAATTTTGGGACAGATGAAGTAATATGTTTATATTTAAGGGGGTGATATTCCTACCACAACTTTTAATGCATCTACCACATCTAATGCTCTAAATACTTGTACAGTTAGCTGTAAAATCTGTATTGTGTGGTATAACCATTAAAAATTGTGGTACCATTATCAATTCTCTTATATTTATATCCTCAAAGTAGTTTCAATTTTAATAAGTTCACAATTTAACTCTAATATTATAATTTAACGAAAACCGTTAATTTTTAGTATTAATCCGATCTTTTGATTTGGGTTTTTTTTCTCCAGTTTTTGATATAGCATCTGCATAACGCTATTCAGACTGTTATTAACAAATCATTTTTTTCTTCTATTAACCTGAATAAACGTCTTGATAAAATTATTATTTTCGACACACAAAAGAAAATGTCCAGTTTGTCGTATCACCATAACTTTGTTAAGATTCTTCTACATGATCAATATCATATGGTATGATGGTATTCTTTTTAGACCATTTTTATCAATGATTTCAACTTACACTTCAGTTTTTGTCAAATCAACATTACGTCAACCGAGACTTCAACTGAAATACTCATGTAATCAATACTCACTTTTTTTGGTATTTTGGATCTTACCATTATAGAATATACAAACACAATACTCTATCAAAATATCCTCTTAGGCCCACCCGAACTCTTCCCCTCACGTCGCTTAACAAACAAATTCTATACTCTCTCCAATCGACACCGTGCCATCGGTTAAAGCCTTGTAACGCCGCCAGTTTGCAAATCGACTAAACCACTATGAGTGGTCTTATGTCTAATATCTTCCTACATGTATTCTTTTTATAGATTAAAGTCGCAATCTATGATTGACAAATAGAATAATTTGGTTGCTACTTATAATTTGGTTATAGACAGAGTTTGACATTAAGTTCGAATTATAAAGAATTGACATTTGACTATAAAGTATTATATCATTGTGTTGTTGTTATAAAGTTCACTAATCAACTACGTACATTTTTTACTGAAAGTTAGTTAGTGTTTCAAGTCATGCAGTGGGTATGCAATTCTCGAACATATCCTTTTTTTATGGAGAATAAACTCCGCCTCCTTATTTAAACACCTAGGGAATGCCTCCAGTCTTGAACCCAAGACCTCTTGAAGGAAAACCTCCCAAGGTATCATTTGTAGCTAATTGATCTAGATCAATTGGTTCACTAATCAACTACTTAATATAAAAAAATCATGTAACTATAAGTGCATATAACAACTCACTCTTTAGCTTCAACAACGTATTTGTTGAGAGAAATTATATCTATTACTATTTTTTAATCATACTTATAGTCTTAGTTATTTCTAACTTAATATGTGTAATTTATTAATTTTTTTTTTCATATCATCGTTTAATTTTGATACCTATATTAATCTAGTGTGTATGATCATGAGTAAAACTCAATCTGATGAAACAATACACTTCTCATTTGTTAATGTAAGCATTACGTATTATTTTGTCTATAATAAAAAGTAAAATGTAACCGAAACCAACTTCTAATTATCTAATAGAAAACGATAAAGATAAATATACATCCAAGTTTCTGAAAGAAAAATTAATATCGAAGTAGAGATTAAATTAGATTTTATATTGAAACAGAAAAGAAATACCCAAACAAAACCCGATTAAGGGGAAAAAGAAAGAAAAACACACAAACCATATTTTCTTATGAGATTTATATTAATGTTGCCATAATAAGGCATCAAAGAAAAATCCGCCGGAGGAAAAAAGACTCCCGGAAGAAGAAGAAGAAGGTGGCTCTCCGCTGAAATAACCACCGTCATAATCCTCCGCCCACGGCGGGGATGAGTAATAGTCCCAAACTGAGTCCACAAACACGAAATCGTTCCTCGACTCGGCTGAATCATAAGTCGCCCCCAAACTAGGCAGCTCAACTATCTCACTCAACTCCTCTGCCGGCGCCGTCGACACCTCCTCCGATGTAACCAATGACGTCATCGACGACGAGGATGTCAATGTGGAAGAGGAAGAAGATGACGTGGAAGGTGTTGACGGCGGGGTTGTTGTCGTGGTGGTGAGGTGGTCCATGGAAGCGGCTTTGGTAGCTGCTGCTTGAATGTCACGTGGCGAACATGATTCGGGTCGGGGCAAAAGATCCGCTAGCTCTGGGAAATTAAGGATCGCGGACTTACCCTTGATGGAAAGTGCGGCGACATCGTGTGCACGTGCTGCCATCTCCGGGTTGGAGAAAGTACCGAGCCAGATCCGAGATTTTTTCTTGGGTTCTCGAATTTCGGATACCCATTTTCCCCATGCCCGCTTTCGAACACCTCTATAAACCGGATGCTTACTGTTATTCGTTTTATTATTACAACTACTACTATTTCCATCATCATCCGGGTTCTCTTGGGTCCGTTTAACCCTTTTCGGGTTTGGTTCACTCAACCGGGTTTCTTTGGTAAATAGGTCTGTTAATGCCGTGGCGGTGGACTCATTCTCCGGTCCCACCTCCGTCATTGTGAGTCAGAGTTCCGCTAGCTTATGATCAAGAAATCTTGAAATGGGTTAACCCGACCCGAATTGAATAATGGTCAAAGAGAGATATTTATAGAAAGGGGAGTAGGAGAGGGGAAGAGATTTGAGAGATGAAATCTAAATGCAGCCTCAAGTTTAGAAGTGTTTGGTGTGAGGGGAGTATGTATATATATAGTGGGTAGATAGATATAGAGAGAGGAGAGAGAGATGGGGTGGTAAACCGAAACCGGCCGAGGATGAGGGAAGGCAACCCATAAAATATTAAAGGGGGTAGCTTTGTAAAAATTAGAAAGAGAAAAAGTACCTACTTGAAAATTGAAATGTATGGAAATTAAAACTATACTTTTTTAAGTGAACAATTTAAGGTAATGTTTTGACACTAGCTTGGTCGGTATGGTGTCTCTCCACACTATAGAGAGGCTGATGTGAAGGGTTTACACGATGTGGTTGCATAGAAACACCCACCTCCTCATGAGGGGTTTCGTGGGAGAGTTGTGGTCATGGTCACAATTTCATCTCGGGGGAATGTGAACGTTTTGGACCATTTGAAATTTTTAAAAAACTCCTTTCTAATTTTTTAATTTCCTATATAAAAACATAACTATCTAGAAAAAATACATTTATTTTCCTAACTATTTTCATTTATAAAAAAAAGGCCACTACCCTCTCAACACTACATTTAATATGGATCTTCTTCTTGGTTCGTTATCTGATGACGATGATATGTTATCATCATGATGTACGACGACTACATGAGAGAACTAGAAGACTATGATGATGCCAATTTACAAACTAGAAACGCGAAGATGAACATGAATCTTGCAGCTTGACACCAACGTCTACATCGCGATTATTTTGCGGATGAGTGTCTTTATGACGCGAATGATTTTTCAAACGAAGATTGCAATAGTTCGGGCTATGGCTTTCGAGTCGTCACTCGATTCTCTTGACGAGCGAATGTCTGAAACAACTGTTTGAGAAAGTAAATACAAATGTGCACAATTAGTTGTTGAAGTTGGAACCAATGGTGATTGATGTTCAACAACTATATGCGGTTCATAAAGAGAAACATGATTTTCCTCTAATGATTTGAATCATTGATTGTACACACTGGGATGAGAGAAAGTGTTCACAATCATGTAGAGGGGACTACACCAGAGGTTAATATGGAGCACCGTCGTTGGTATTAGAAGTTGTTGCTTCACAAGATCTGTGGATTTGACATGTTAATCAATCACCGATATTCAATGATATACCAGGAAAGACACCCGATGCTCTTTATGTGGTGAATATCAACAAATATAGGTTCGGTCATTACCTTACCTTAATTTAGTGTATATTATCGTGCTTGTTGTAGTCATTACTTGAAATGTTACTAAAATAATGCATCAATATAAATTTAATTTTATTTTTTAATAAGGTATTCATTTAGAGTAAGTTGACATATTTTATCTTGTCATTCATAAATGTTCTTCCTTAGATAGCCACACTTGTGATAGTGGGAATTGGGGGGCTCACAAGTCATTGTATGAGTAATGAGATTTAGGAGTATTGAAGCCTCTCTCAAACATATATCACTATATCTCATCTTTAACTTATCAATTTTCACAATCAACGTCACTATCACTTTCTTTCATTCTGACAAGTTCATGCGAAGGTTGTGTTCGATTTAGGAAGCGGACCGAACTAGAACCAGTAAACCCCATAACCGAAATTCAGAAAATAAAAGAACGAGAACTAGACTAAATTGTCGGTTCCGGTTCTGAAAATTTTGAATTTAAAATCGGGTAGAACCATAAATTTATATTTAAAATAACTTTTGGAGATTACGAGGTATATCCCATTGAGTGAATCATTAACGAGGGATTTAAGTTTACTAAAAAAGTTTGGTGGTTCAAGCTATAAGTTTGTGATAAAAAATTACCATGTATTTTTTAATGCGAGAATGCAGTTAAAAAATTACCAGGTAATGCTACCATGTCAAAGCTCTAGGTTTGTATCCATCTCGTTGTTCAAAAAAAAAAAATCGTATCAATCTAAGATATTTATATGGTTACCATGATTACAATGTAGAGCTCCTTTAGACATCATATTTCCGGCTATATAACAAAAATAACTGGAACCAGCCTGGAACCGAACCAACAAGCCCAAGAACTGAAATAGAGAACTTGACCGAAAACAAACAACTTACAAACAACTTGACCGAAAACTGAAAAGGTCCAAACGGTTCAAGATTGATGTTTGGGTTATTTTGCACATCCCTAGTTAATGCCTACAACATCTCTTACTTTCTTCTTCAGTTTTGACGCATCACCATATTATCACCATTTTTACTCATAAAAATTTTAATTTATTATAAAAATTTATTAAAAATGAAAATAAATTTTTAAATATTATTATAATTTATTAAAAAAAAAATTCTCTCCTGCACCCTCTCTCCCCATCTTCCATTTTCACCCATCTCTTTAATTTCCCATCTCTATCTCTTGCAGAATTGTTCCTTCAACTAGTCAGGTATCCGATGACTTCCCAACAATGAGAAGACCGAAGACATGGTGCCTATGGAGTACGTGTGGACCGACGAGTTCCGGAAGACAAATGACGACTTCGGGAACTAACATTGGGACAGGCTTTAGGTTTGCGATATGGAACAAATTATTTGTTTATTGTGTTTTCAAAATGCAATAATCGAATTTACAGTGTTTGAAAAAGAAAAAATGAAAAATGAATAAGTAATTATCTGCATTTAACACCCTCAAAATATCATTTTGGAAAAGTAGCTATGGTGCATTCTAAAAATGTACTTTTAGAAACACACATTTTGGAAACAGAGTTAAACCCAATAAACACCTCCTAAAACTAGAAAATTTGTTTACCCAAATTCAAAACATTTAAATTTCCCTCTTAAATTTCAAAATTTGTGTGTGCCCTCACAATATGGTGATGATTTGGGATCTCAAGGCATAATGAATGGCGATGCATGGGACATTAAACAAAAATTAGGGTTTATATGCACCATGCTTCGCTTATAAATGGGGCTGGCTCACTGTTTTCATGACTAACAAAGGAACCTTCATTAATACCGTCCAAAGATAATATAATTTTGCTCAATATATGTGCCAAATTTATGACTTAATCCATCTAAAATATTAAATATTAAACCAATAAACTAATGCACAATTTGTATTAATGTTTACATGTGTGACTTCATAATTTTGTATGTTATATGTGTTGAATATTTTATGACTTCTCCATGTTTTTCCTTCAAGTATATATAATTTCTCTCTTTCAAATAGTTATTGTGGTTAAGCGTTGCATCTGTTCGCAAAAGGAATGATTTTTTGCTTCATGATATATATATTTTTTTGAACGGAAATAGGGGATATAAAGGAGAGAGTTTTGACAAAGCTATCACCCCACCCAGCACCCCACAAAACGAAACTATATATAGCTAAAGGGAGCTGATTCATACAAAACAACTTTTATTCATACATAGCAAATTCATCCCAAATGATAATCATGTCCTTCCATTACTTTTAACACATTTTATATTTTATCCCCTCCCATTAAGGACATGATAGTCATTTTGAATAAATTTGCTCTATATGGATAAAAGTTGATATGTTACGAATCAGCTCACATAGCTAAAATAACACCATCTAGCCAAAAGCTAGAGAGAGATTAATTACAAAGCGTATTAAAGGATTAAGATGGACAAAAGCACCACATAGACTAAGATATATCATTATGATTTGACCTATACTTAATCATGAATATACTAATACTTGAAGATCTTCTTTGACATACACTAGGGATGTGTTCGGTTCCGGAACCGGACCGAACCGGACCGGAACCGGTAAACCCGGTAACCGAAAAAAGGAAATTTCAAGGACCGAGAACCGGACCGGTTAAACCGGTTCCGGGCCCGGTCCGGTTCCGGGTCGGTTCGGTCTTCAAGCGGGTTTAGAACCGGTAAACCCGGTTTTTGTGTTTGCCATCCGATTATACATTTTCGGTGCATACTTTCATCTTAAAATATATAACTTAAATATTTTAGCGTACTTTTAATAAAAGTATGATGTTTGCGGGGGTTCGCGGGCTGTTTCAAGTAAAATATGTTTCTATTAAAAGCCTATATACCTATTATTTCGACATATATATATGAAAACTCGTAAGTCTATATACCTATTTAAATGCCGGTTCCAAACCCGAAAAAACCGGAACCGAACCGGGACCGGAACCGGTAAACCCGGTTTGTTAATTTTTATCAAATCTAAGAACCGGGAACCGGACCGGTTAAGCCGGTTCCGGTTCGGTTCGGTGCCGGTTCCGGTTCGGTCCCGGTTCGGTTCCGGTTTTCCGGTTTTTATACACACCCCTAACATACACCATACGCGCACATTTTCTTATACATATTCATTCTCATATGCATTTTTTTATGTTCTATATGCATTCACACACATCACATATGCATTCATATACACTCACTAGCATTTTTGCCGGAGATTTTTCTGAAAGCAGACTATCAACGTCCGGGTAAAGGTATGACTGTTTACGTATTATCTCTCGCATATATTTTTAGAAAAAATTGGGTATTATGTTATTGATATTGGTTTAAATGAATAAACCATAGCTCCTTGATATTTGGATAATTAATTATAATTGATTTATCAATTAAAAGCCATGCAATATAACTGCACTGCTATTAATTATGATATTTACTAATAAAATACATTTTAAATCTTATCTGGAAAATAAATAATAAAGTTGAATTGCAAGTTGAAGATATTCCTTTCTAGGTAAATAAATACTTATCTGACAGTATTCACATTGCAACATGGAAACCATTTATCATTATGTTTCCATTTATGAGCCTCTTTTTATCTTGGTAAATTTTCACATTTTTACAAAGATCAAAATATCTCCGTAGGTATATCTGGTATAGTGGTATGGTAACTACCCAGACGTTGATCGCCAAACAACGTTTTCGTTTCGGCACCATGACACCCCCTCACGTTTCCGCCACGAGATCCCAGGCGCCGTATTAACAAAAAGTTTTCAAGTATTTTTCTATCGTTTCATTCAAACTGTTAAAATATTCAACAGTGCACAACTATTTACACATAACTTTCTTAATTCTATGTACTAAAATAACACATTTTCTCTACAAAAAAAATGAATCCGAAAGAGGATTAATTTAAGGGTGATGATTTATGTACCACATAAATTACTTCCTTCACCACAACTTGTGTTTTGGTATGGTTGTACTGCCTGCTTTAATTTTTGTAAATTGTGGCGAGGGAAGTAACTTATGTGGTATATAAATTATCCCCCTTAATTTAACCATTCCGATGTCGGTGATGAAAATAGAAAGAGCTACCATGTAATTCTTTATAATAAGTAAACATAAAGGATTATCGTCGTAAACTTACTCTTGTAAAAATAATATTGATAATTTTTTTAATAAAGTGATGTAAGAGCGCATTCAGAAATATTGTAGGTTGCTTTTAACCTATTCGATCCATTCTATTGTAGCTAAGCTGTTTACTTAATCCCTTTAATTACCTAAATATAGAATACATTCTAAATTAGTTAGTTTTTAAACTAAAAGATGGAATTGTAAACTCTAAAATTTCCGGTTTAACATATTTATAGCATGAGTTGGCTTCTAGGCCTCTACTGCTATAATGATCTGGGTCACTTGGGCCACATGTAAATGAATTGTGCATTTATATTTAATTAATTGGGCCTGATTAATCATTAAATGGCTCGTTTGAATTACGCCATGCACTCATTCATGCCATCAAGAAATCTTGTGGCATAGAAGGCCACGTGAGAAATTAACAAAATGTATAATAACAATTAGAAAAATAAAATAACATTTCAAATCAACGACTCTAAGCTATGATGTAAATATGTAATAGCTAATCGTGTCCTTGAAAATTAATACTACTTAGGCCGAGCTTTCTTGGGTTTAATATTAGTCATCTTTCGGTTTTCCATTTTTTTTAGTTTTGTTACATCTCATCTTCCTTACTGACAAATCAACTTACACAATTAATCCAACATTATTTTTTCACTTCCTTTATCACTTTGGAAAAGTATAAACTATGTTGCATAATATACAAGTCAGTAATGCCATCACATCTCTCTCCTCGTCTCTTCTTCTTCACTTCACCGACGAAACATCGGAATAATGAAACTGGAGAAGCAAGGAAGTGGGCGACAATGTCGTTATCATTTTTCTCATGTTATATGCAATAACGGTCTATTCAGTATATCGTACACCGCATATTAAATGGGGATTAGTCGAATATAATTTAGGGTTGACAATGTATCTTCACCCCAATGAACGTCCCATTATTAGTTGGTGTAGGGTTCATCACTTTAATAGTTGTGACGGATCTTTAGAACATTGGTATTAAATGATATTGCAGTATATTACTAAGTCTAATCACATAGTACATACGTAATGATTTTAATATGGTGAATTTATTCGTTAACTATTAACTGTTGGCGTGAGTTATTGGGTATGGGAATTGATTTTGGTATCACAACTTTTAATGGTTATACCACATTGTACAGATTTTACAGTCAACTATACAAGTATATTAAGCATTGAATGTGGTACTTACATTAAAAGTTGTGGTACAAAATCACACCCTATTGGGTATGGGTCACTAACTACACACCAAAAATTTTGTCACATCAAATACCACCTAAGCAAACCACAACACGCCACTTTGAATGAAATATTCACCACATCATACCATACCACACCCACTTACATACCATACCATTTGAAGGAGGGCCCACAAAATACCCTCTTCCCTCTCTTGTATCAAACTGTGCCATCATGTGCCCATGGCCACGACAGACCACACCACACGGACCACGGAGATAGGGGTTGTTCCCCTTCTTACTACATCGTGGCGCATCTCCACATCACCACCACACCACACCATACCTACCCATACCGAGTGGTCTAAGAAAGTCAAAGATAGGCTAGAATGAGTGGTTAACTCATTCAGTTAATAAAGATGTGTAAAACGTCACTATTAACAACCGCACTTATTCTACTCAAATTTATTCATAACGAGATTTGAACTCATGACCTGTAGGACATAGGCAACACCTTACACTTTACACCAATATTACTAGGGTATAAGCCTGGGGTACATGGCCATTTAGTGAGAACGACCTCCTTCCTCTTTTCTTTCGATTTGGTCATGCAGACGCTCAATGCTCACGACTTCTATTAGCTTATACATTATGCATGGTTAGTGGTACATTACTAATAAAATCAATTTTAAGGTTTAATCGTGAGTTTTTTCATCAATATGAGAGTTTGTCATGTGTTTTGTCTGAAGATATAAAGCTGACTTGACGCTTATGCATTGACCAAACCCAGATTTGGTCACCATAACGAATAGTCTAATAGGTGACCAAACTCTTCGATCGTCCCACAAACGATCAAATCCCTCCACTACATGACCAAAGTTGGATGTGTCCCACCTCCGATATTTATTTGGTTTGGTAGCCTGAGCGACCAGACTTCTTGTGAAATAGAAAGATAAGAGTGTTGTTGTATTATGTATAAGATGTTATACTTTATGTTTTGACAATAAATTGGTATGAGTTTAGTTATCACTATAAAAGTTTGATCATATGTTTAATCTTTAGAGAAAATGTTAAGATAAAATTGACACGACACCTATGAGCACATCCGAGTTTGACCATAATTATATATAGTTAACCTGTAAATAAGTTTTATTGCAGATTTGGAAAGATGTACCATTCATAGATCGTACTGTATAAGGACCCGTAACATAAATTAGAGCTCGATAATAGCGTCTCAACTAACATGTGACCTTGTGTTAGTTGGTGTAGGGTAATCGTTTAATATGAATTGTTATTTTCCAAAATATCATTATTAAAAGAGACTATTTATTAGTATCAAGCAATAGATGTGTGACAATAGTCAAAACCTACGAAATATAACCAGGGCGTTTCTAATTCTAAATACCCTATACGAATAATATATAAATTATAAATTACTAGGATTTATCCAACTATTAGAAATGGGAAAGATATCCAAGAACCTATTGTCACATGTACTCATGTAGACTATATTTTTATGTGCAAATCCGCAACTGCTTTTATAGTTTTCCATGTATATGCCATTAATAATCATATTTTCACGTATAAAAGAGAAGATTAATTTAAAATGACTTCAAAATGCTACCAATCTGTCATTCTGATAAGTTAAAACACACATTTATAGTATAAAAATACATTTTAAAGTAGAGAAATGATATTTGTGTCTACTCATAAGCCTACTCACTTCTAAACTTGACATGTGTTATCCACTAATTATCTCTCTTCATATCATCCCTTGATTTTGACACTTGTCATGACCAAATTGGTAGGAACATGAGTAGACACATTTAGTAGGCACAAACACCATTACTCTTTAAAGTATAAAGGAAACAAATTCTTTAATATTCAGCCGGGTCTAATCGGGTCAACACCAAACCCAAAAAAGGTAAGCATTCCAAACCCGCAACCCGAAAAATATAAGCATTCGAAACCCTTGAGCTGATGCTAACATCGAGTTAAAAAACTCAATATCAATATAAACCCAAATACATCTTACCCGACTAACATAATTAGGTTCGGGTTTGGAATAGGTTGGGGCTAGACCTGATTATAAATATTAGCTTACTAGGTGAGAGCCTAATAAAGAAACCATATAATAAGCCCAGTTTTATAGCCCAAATAAGGAGCCCAATTAATTAACTAAACATTAGAATTAGGTTTAGAAGAGAAGCATTCTCCCACCTCTTCGTCGCCGGCAAATAGCGTTTGCAGATCGTTTGCAGCCAGATATTGTAATTTTTATCGTTTGCAGATCTACTTAAACAAGGTAATTTTCGTTTTCTTCAAAGTTGCTGCGACTGCAATTGTCAATATCAATATTGGTTGTAGTTTGATTAGCTTTATCTGTTCTTGATAATGATATGATTTGAATGAAATTAGTTGATTTCAGAATCCGGAACTTTAATTCTCTAAACTCAGTATCAAAATGGAAGCTTAAAAAGTAAAATTGGAACTTAAAACCCAATACCTTCCGACTTCACCTCAGCCCTAGAAACTGTTGAAATTGAAATTTTCACCGCTTTAACCTTTATGCATATTAAGCTTATGGCGTTCTTATTTCTACAAGCTTATATGGTTCCACCTTGTTTGGATTTATGTCTTTGATTTATGTTTCTCGTTTAATTTTGTTGACAGTTTTGCAGAAAAACTAGGGCACGTTATAAGACTTTGCAATGAGGTTGGAAAAGTGTTGGTTTTGTTCCTCTACAGTATATCCTGGACACGGTATTCAGTTTGTGCGAAATGATGCAAAGGTAAATGATACGGTCCTAATTATGATTAGGATTATTATTAGATGATTATTACTTTTATTATTACTAGTTAAGTGTTCATTCTTTCTAATTAATTAATAGGTTTATTTTACATAGAGATTAGGAATTAGAATTTTATTAGAAATAGATTTTATCTGTAGATATATAATAGGGTTTTAGGGTTTTTAATTTCATTATGCGAATATCAATGAATTGGTTTTGATATACGGGATATCTTTTATTTACTTATTTATGATTAGTTGGTTATGTTATATTGTTTATGCTTAGGATTATTTGTTTTACATTTTTGAGATTCTAACTTTGATTTTTTTAATAATAGATCTTTAGATTTTGTCGATCAAAATGCCACAAAAATTTCAAAATGAAGAGGAATCCCCGTAAGGTGAAATGGACAAAAGCTTATAGGCGGTTACATGGCAAAGACATGACTCAGGTACACAAACTTGATATCATTTATTTTATTTTTAATTTTGATAACATTTTAACATTTTAATGAATTATAATTTAAAGGATGCTACATTTGAGTTTGAGAGAAAACGTAACAGACCAGAGAGATATGATAGAAACCTCACTGAGACCACATTGAAAGTAATCAAGACAATTGACAAAGTTAGATGCCGCCGTGAGGAGACTCACCATAAAAACAGGTAAATTTTGTTTTTGTTTTTTTTAAAATTATTTTTTTTGACCATTTACTTACAAACGAGTCGATTAAGGTAAATTTTTCCCTAATCTTGTGTTTATGATAATAATAATGCAGGATGAAAGGTAAGGTTGCAAAGGAACGTCGTGAGGCTATAAAGGAACATGATCAACAGATTCATATGATTGTTGCTCCTGGTGCATTGGTCAAAGATTCTTCTGCTAAAGTCAATGTCAAGGTTCAACATGAATCCACTGAAAATCGAATGGAAGAATGATTTTTAATGCTTTTGTAAACAACCTGTTTTTTTAAACTAGTTTAAACTGTGAAACGTTTCGAGTTCATTCCAGTTTTGATATGATTTGTTTGGTCAATGGTTTTCTTGAAAGAAATATGTTAATTTATTTGTTTATTGGATTATTGGTAAGAGTTTAAGTCGTATAGTTGGTTCTTAATTATTGATAAATCCAAATAATCTAAAATGAGTAGAATTTTTTTTTTACTTCATTTTGAGCATCTACAACAGTTTTGTAAAATCAGGCAGGGTTGTGCTTATTAAATAGCTGGGCTTGTGCTTATTATATTTTGAGAAAACTGATTATTTTTATATTTTCTGTTAACTAGATTAAAGTTAGAATATTGATTAATTTATTATTATAATTTTAGATTTTATAATCTTAGTAATTCAAACACAATTTGTAAAAAAAGTTTTTCAAATTCGTGTCTAAGAGTATATGATTAGAAGCGTTGAATTAGCTTGAAATTTCACTTTATAATGAAAACATGCATTTATTTGCATGTATTATACTTTGTAATCAATTATATTTAACTATATATCTTCAAAACATGTAATCCAGAATATTATCAAAACACCAACTTGCAATATTTACTTCAAAATGTACAAAGTACAAGTGTACAACCAACAAAGCGTTTGTGACCAGGTCAAAATGCTCCATCTAGAATATTTACAACATTAGCAATAGTACACTGGTCAATGCAAAGAGTACAATTGCATAAGGCATATCCAACCATGCCAAAATGGACTATCTAGGCTTAATCTGGAAGACCCTATTGTACCAAATTGAGTGTAAAGTCATATGAAATAAATCATACTTTAAAGGCTTAACATGCCATAAAAAATGTTTTTGAACTTTTTTAACTCCAAATTGCAATTCTCGGTATTTATAATCGGTAATCGACGCAAGTATATTCTTCAAATCGGGTATATCTTTTTCCGCTACAATTACCGAAAACGCATCCCAATTCAAGACCTCAAAAAACGGAGGGACAAAATTGTCCGAAATAATTACGGGCACACACTCGTAAAAAATCGCCTCAACAACCCGCGGGCTATTCACTTCATACCCTTTCGGGCATATGCAATACTTGCTGCTTTTCATATGCTCAATGTAGTTCATTTTGCTAGCAACGCCAGGTGGCATCGGCCCCAAAATCTTCATATCGGTGTCTTTATTTTCCCAATATTCGAGTAAGATTTTACGTAAATACCCGTGCATGTTTCCCGCATAGAATGCGAAAATATGGCGTTCTGAAACGGGCTTGCCCCCAAGGTCTCGGAGTGGGTTTCGGGCTGACCGAACGTAGCATTCGGGCAGGGAGACGTCTCTACCGATTTTGAACCCGGCGGTTACATCGGCGTTGCAGAGTGCTTTGATGCAGTGTTCCATATGGTGTCTTGTTTCGTATGGAGCCTATAAATGTACAAGTTAACTATTAATACTACCTTTGTATCAAAATAAATGATACATTTGAGAAATCACGGTTTTTGAGGCAAAAGATTAAAAGGTGGGTTAAAATTATTAAAAGGCGAGTTAATAATTAGTGGATAATGAGTCTCACTCCTTTTGAATAAAGTGGTATTAATAATGTTTAAAAGTAAAAGTAAGGGTAGAAGGGTAATTTGATTTTATTAAAGTAGATATTTAGTGGAGAATGAGTCCCATTTTTTTTATCAAATAAGATAAATTTTAGAATTTTATCACTTATTTTGATCCACCAATAAATAGAAAGTGTGTTATTTATTTTGATACGGAGGTAGAGGTGACAATTGACCCGTAAACTGGTCGATTAGGGTTATGTTCTATCACTAATGGGTTAAACATGTAAGATAAAGGGGGGAAAACAACTTAAAAGGGAACAGATGGAACGAGTTGAAAATCAACCAAAGTGAATTTCTAATGCATAAAAGCTCCAAAGTAATTTTAGTATAATAAGATAGTTTATTATTGAAAATGTCATTTTTGTATACATATTCGACATAAATTACTGTCTATAAAAAGTTCAAATTTTAACCCGTTACCAAACCCACCCGTTTTGCACAACCACCTTACCCAATCATGGCAAGCAACAAGAAAATGATCCGCACCACCGGTTCGGTTCCAAAACGGGTATTTAGCAGCAATTTTCTCAGCATAAATCTTCAAAAATTCTCGTAAATTTGTGCGATTATGAGAATTCCGTACATATAACTTGTGTTCTAGCATTCGCGCACTAAATGGCATATAAAACAAATGGGCTTTTTTAGGGTCTTTCACAACAAACTGTTTATTACCCTCCATAAGTTTCATAAACCACCCCTCTGAGGCATATAACCCTTTAAGAATTGGTTGATGAAAAATCGGTTTTTCTCCGTCTTTGTATACATATACTTTTAGTGTACGTTCCATGAGTTCATAGCTCCTATGGTACAACACATCAATGCATTAGAGGGTTGTAATGTACAAGTTGTACAACTCGTTAATAGAAATTAAGATCATGGTTTTAACCTTTTGAACATTGATATGTTACGATGTACGGGAGCATAAAGTTGTTGATCACTTGTTTGGGAGCGTGCATTAGTGATTTGTACCTTTGAAGCAAGAATTTCTTGGTCACGTGGTGAAGACCATCTTGGCCTCTGCAAATTATTAGAATAATGTAAACAGAAGAAATATGTGACACTTTTTTCTAGAATGGTTATTACGGAAACTCGAAAAACATAAAATATGTCTAGATGTGAATGTGACTAGATTTGACCAAAATTGACTTTAATAATTATCAACTATATATTTGTCCATATTAAAAACATAAAATGTTTCCAAATGTGACACTTTTTAGAACTGAAAAAATACAAACATTTGAACACGTTTTTACAATTTTCAGTAGCTTTATAGAGATTAAAAACTTCTCCTATTTTCTAGAAAAATGGAGATGAAAAATTAGAGAATTTTCTACAACTAAATGCACCCCGGGCTATTTTATAGTTTTTTTCTTTTTCTTTTTTTTTTTTGTGTGCAAACTAGCCACCAAATTTGTCGAAAATGCCAAAAAGAACACTAAAGTTTGTAAGAATGGGCGCTTTGAACAATAGTTACGAACAAAAACTTCTGACTTTGCACAAGTACACATCTTTTTTCTTCTCTTTTTCAGAACAATGGCATTTAGTTCAAACAAATATATAAAAATGTGATATGCAATTGTGAAACAAATTCAATAAATTCAAGATTGTTACCATAGCTCGAGAGGAAGAACGATGGCGAACTAACAAACGATTCATTTGATCATTATACATAACCGATTTTGGTGGCATCAAACACCTCATCTTCTTTCTATCATCACTTTGAAACAAAACATACTTCTCATTAATTGGAAGAATTCGAGCCCGTAATCCATCTTTAGATTTACTAACGTTAACCTCATTAAATAAATTTACATTATTAACCTTCACAATCTTCGGATTTACTTCTTCATTAGAAATATTAGTAGTTACAGAAATCCCATCTCCAAGATCCTTACTTAGGTCACTCTTTTCCTCCACAATTTCGGCTAAATTTACATCTTCAACAAATTCAATTATTTCTTCATCTTCTAAAGTTGAATTCGATATTGGAGTGAAATACAGAGCATTTTTGTCACTGGGTAAAAGAGATCGATGAGCAGTTCCATAAAAAGTTTGACAAAACAAATGAATTGTAGCAACTACAATCACTATTAAAAGCCATTTTCTTTTTTCTATCTGATGAACAATCTGAAATTGAATTGGGTTTTTCTTCATAGTGAGATTTTTCAGTTCTGATTCTGCATGTTCTGCTCAAATATCATCATAGGAACGAAATCAGTGAAATAATTAGTACAAATACAGGTGACAGATCAGTAATTCGATTTTAGAGAAAGTAAAGGTTCAACTTAGAAAGCACAAACTACAACTTGAAAGCTAAATTTTATAAACTTTTACTGCAATTTGGTCAACCAATCATCATGGGCATACTTATATAAACCCAATTGGACTCTGATGATAGATACAGACATATGTATATATGTATAGCTTACAAAGATAGAAAAATAGTATAGCATACCTGTTAGAATTGAATTAGGATGTTGATGAACCCTAAAAAGTGTTTAGAAGTGAGCACCGACAAGATGATTGTTGTTTGAATAATCTTTATTCGCACTGGACCCCATGCATGTTTAGAAAACAGAGCAATATCATTATTGGGTTCTCATTAATATTTTAAAACCGGGTAAAACACCGGGTTGGAAGAGTTAGTTGGACTGAAATATCAAAAAATATTTATAACCAAGTTAAAAGATACTCGTAATTTACATGCTGGTTTAAACCGGACGGATTAACTATATATCGGTTCAGATTGAAATTGTTGAATCGGGTCTGTAAAGCAGTTTTTTTTTATTTATATATATTTCTGTTTTTTTATTATAATCTCAAATTAATTTTTTTTTATTAAAATGAATATTTAGTATAAAAGATTTTAGTTTAATTTTTTTTATAGGTTCGGGGTCTTATTTTATTTTTTATATTTTGACATTTGAAAAAAAAAATTTAGTTTAATTTTGAAGTGTTTGATAATATTTTTGATAAATTTGGAACTAAAACTGTTGAATTTTGTCAAATAAATATTGTTTGGAATTCTTTTTGAATTTCTTATAATATTTGTTTTGTCTTTTCTAGTTTTTTTTTTCACTTATGTACAATTACGTAATTAACTTATCAAAAGTGTTCAATAATATCGTAATATAATTTAACCAATCAAATGATTATATCATTTTTAGGCGATGAAATTAACAAGAAATCACATGGGAAATTGCATTAGATCTCTTTTCAAGTTGCAACTCAAATCTTGTGGGCAGGTTCAAAATAGGGAAAGACACAACTTTACTTGATATATACATTCGTAGTGCAGAAGAACCCGTTACAGATCTTGGAGGAAACGTGTCTTCAAAAACACCGATTCTTGCATTTTTGCAGGCGGAATGCACGAAAACCTAACCGATTCTTGTTCAACATTGGCACAATAAAGAACCCGATATGAAAATAGTCGGCCACAGGCCCCATGATATTGAAACTAAAGCTAAATATAGAATGTATATGAAAAGTAGCAAATATTTGTGCTTGTTGGTGATGGATATAAAGAACTAAAGTGTAGTTTTTGCAAGGAACGTGACTAATTTAGCTAGAATTATGAGAACAAGGATTATGACCAAAATTAATAGTTTTTGGATTTAAATTCGACATAATCCCAACAGATTTCCATATGAGTTTATGTAACGATTTCATTTTCGTGATCGTACTAACCAACAATAGCGAATAATAACAATAACCACAACAATATAATAGACAAATAATTAACACAAACATAAAATAAACCTATGGTATTAAACATTTCATAGAAGACATTAAAGGATGTCACATTCTTTTGTTTAAAGACATCCATCATCATAAAAAAAAAAGAAATAAAACTAAACATCCATAAAAGTAGACAAGAAACTATAGACATATTACACATTTTTCATACTTTGATTCCTTTTTCTTCTGGCTCAACTTCAGGTTCACAATAAGATTTCCACAACCAATGTTTTTGCCACAACAAATGTACCTCTTCAATTGGAACCTGTTTTGTCTCTGGCAACAAGAAGTAGATGAAAACGCTCATGACAACAATCAATGCGCCAAACAACAAGAAAATACCGTATCTTAGATGACAAAGTGACACAAGGAAGCATTGTGCAACTAAAGCAGTAAACAACATGTTGACACAAACCACGATACTTTGACCAGCAGATCTTGTCTCCAATGGGAACAATTCACTTGGAACTAACCATCCTAACGGGCCCCATGATCGCCCGTATGCCAAAACGAAAATGCAAATCATAATCACGAGGAAAATACCGATTCCTTTTGATAGCTCGACACCTTGCCCGAATTTGAGAGCCAGAGTTACAGCCACGGCTACCTGAAAATCAAGAAAATGATCAAGATTCTCGAAAACATAGAATTAGTAACATATCACCCCCACCCCACTAATTAAAAACACAAAAAGATATAATTTTTTTGGCAGGAAAATCAAGAAAATTATCAACAACGTATAACTTGTAACAGATCATCACACCCCACTAACCAAAACACAAAAAGACACATTTTTTATGACTTAAAAATCAAGAAAATGGTCAAGAACATGAAACTTGTAACAGATCATCCCACCCCACTAATCAAAAAACACAAAAAGATTCAATTTTTATGAACTAAAAATCAAGAAAATGGTCAAGAACATGAAACTTGTAACAGACCATCCCACCCCACTAACAAAAACACAAAAAGATACAATTTTTATGACCTAAAAATCAAGAAAATGGTCAAAAACATGAAACTTGTAACAAGATCACCCCACCCCACAAATCAAAAACAAAAAAGATTCAATTTTTTGCTATCATATCAATACTAGAGCGAGATTAAATAGCAAATACCATGCAGATGACCATTTCAGTGCCAGCTTCCAAGAAAAAAGCCCGTCTACCAAACTTATCAACAAGCGCCATTGAAATAAAAGTAGCAACAACAAGAGTGCCACTAGTAATAGTAGACGACCACAACGCTGCACCCGAACCAAACCCTAAACTCTGGAAAATCACAGGAGCATAAAACAAAACCGAATTCATCCCCGTGAGTTGCTGAAACGCAGGAATACCCAAAGCACCAATGATCAATTGAGGCCGGTTTTTCCTCTTCAACAGGTTCCTAAAAGGATGTTTTATAGCTTTTGCAGCTTCACTTGCTTCAACAAGATCTTGAAATTCGGCTTCTATGTTTTTAGTACCTCTAACTTTTTCCAACACTTCTCTGCCCTCTTTTAACCTGCCCTGTTCTACTAAACTGTTTGGGGTTTCGGGCAGGAAAAGCCCGCCAACAAACATTAATGTTGCGGGCACTGTGGCTAGCCCGAGTGACAACCGCCACCCCCACGGGTGTTTTTCAGTTGCATTGTTTATGAAATTGGCTATAAATATTCCTAAACAAGTTGTTAACTGAAATAACTGGTTTACTGCCCCACGAATCTTTGCGGGTGCCATTTCTGATAGATAAAGAGGAACCGCCTGCATAATCAAGAAATTAATCAGTAAAAAATTTGATCTTTGCAGCTTAATTAAGGAATCACTTTTTATAATAACAAGACATTGTCATAAACAGGTAAAAAAATTGATCTTTTGACATTTAGTGACACTTTTTTCTACTTTTAAAACATTATTTCAAAGTTTTACTAAATGGAATATTTTTTGTATTGGCAATAAGCAAATAGTAGTTTTAAATTTTAATAACTAATCCTAAACACTCCCAAAACCGCTTATTCTGTTGTCTTAAAATTCAGTAAGCAAATAAACATATTTAATAATCAATAAACAATTTTTTATGTTTCCTAAACACAATAAACATACTTCCTCCGTATCAAAATAAGTGACACACTTTCCATTTTGAGGTGTATCAAAATAAATGACACACTTAGAAAACTTTCCTTATTTGGTAAAAATAGTGGGACCCATACCTACTAACTATCCACTATAATAAAGTAAAATTACTCTTATACCTTTACTTTTACTTTTAAAACTCATTAATATCACTTTATTTAAGAAAAGAGGGACTCATTCTCCACTAACTATGTACTTTAATCTATTTTAAAGTCTTTTAATCTTTTACCTTAAAAAAACGTGTAAGTTAATTTGTGTCACTTATTTTGATACGGAGGAAGTATAAACAATTTAAAAGTAGTTGTGAACAATGGTTACTTACTTGGTTACCAAACCCAATTCCGAAACCGAGGAGGCACCGGCCGATGATAAGCATGGCAATATTCTGAGCGGCGGCGTTCATGACAGCTCCGACGAAGAAACTGACGGCCCCCCAAAGAATGCTGGCTCTCCGGCCATAATTCCGGGTAACATGGGAAGCAAAAAAGGTGGAAACTAGGGCGGCAAAATAAAGCGATGATGTGAAAAGTGTAAGGATTTGATTGTCGTATTTGCAGTAATCGGTTTCTTCAAGATGTGCTTGTTTTCTTCTGTAAACTTTTGGGAAGAATTCCTTCAAGAAATGATCCATGGATGTTACTCCACCTGAAAAGTATTTTGACTTTGTACAGTCAATTTACATATATCTGTTTGACTTTAAAGTCAAACTTATTAAAGGGCAAAATTAGAAATAACATCAATCGTATTTTTGAAATATTATTTAAATTTTTGTAAAAGATCAACTATTATCGACGAAATTTTAAGATATAACCAACAACATATACATACAAAGAATGATCACTTACAAATTACAAATTAATGTACTCATAAAATATTACTTGATAAATTAATAAATAAAATAAAATGAGAAGAGAAGAGAAAAATAAAATAAAAATAACGTATATCACTATTTATTGAATATTGTAGATATGAAAAATTAGCAACATTTTTCATGATAATATTATAGTGAAAGCAGAGGCAAGTTTTAAGTGTATGATATGGTGTACCTCATGCACATGTGCTTGTACCTGTTCTAATTTTTGAATTTTATGGTCAAAACATAAAATAAAAATAAAAAACTTGTAAGATACCTGGCTATAATCATTAACGATATGATCATTAACTCTATACTATCATCATTAACTCTAACCAAAAATAGAAGCTAAAAAGAAGAAGTACTTATAAGTTACTAACTTTTTACTATTTTTGGTTTACTACAAAGGATTTTCTAATATATGCATTATTTAATAAAAAATCCTATTTTAAATTGCAAAAAATGAAATATATCTACTTTACGCCTTTACGGGTAAGCAACGATATGATTGAAATATTTAGTAATCAGTTTATTTTAATGTCTAATAACATAAAATTTTCAATAAACATTATAAAGAAAGAAAATACAAATATTATAAGGGAAGTGATTAGCATATAATTTGTTTGAATATCTTCCTTTCTCAACACCAAACAACCATAATTTTTTTGTTATATTTGGCAATTTAAATTCAACATAATAAAATATGGCAAAGTTTGGTGCTGTTTATAATAATATAATAAATGAAGTTTGTGGCTGGTTCGGTGTATCACACAAAAAAAACCCCAGAAACAAACAGAAAAATACAAAAATAATTAAGATATTTTAACTAATCAAAAAAGAATTGTTTTACATAATTCACAAATTACCAAAACACCCATAAAACTGGTAACAGGACAGAGTTTCAGAAGATCAAGACTAAAACTACTAAACTACCCCCGAGTTCATACCAAGAAAAATAAGAAATATCAAAACAGAAAGAGACTTGAAGTCAATGTTAGATCGTAGCATCAAAATTTCCGGCGATTGCAAGTATTTCGCCGGCCGGAAAACTAAGTCAAAAAGATAAGTTATAGAAAGACTGACCGGAGACACCGAGATCATATCCAAACAAAGATCCACCGAGAGCAGCAACGATGCAGGCGAAAACAAAATAGGATGTGATCCTATGCTCGTATAACTCCGCCCTAGCACCGCCCTTATCGGCCACCATTCCGCCGCCGGCCATTGTCGTGTACTTCAAAAGTCAACTATCGGAGTAACAAAAGAGAAAAACAAACTAAAAAGCCTGTCAAGTGGGGCTGGGATAATGATCATAATTCATGGGTTTAGTATGAATATATACATGGAAATCGATTGTGTGGGTTGTATTTGAATTAAAGTCTATATGATTATCCACAAACATAATTACAAAAACGTTCTTGATTATTAATCAAGTAACAATTAAGGTCCGTTGAATTTATGTATTTACATTTTAGGTCCTTTTGATTATTTAATGTATGTAATGTTATTTTGATAATATTGTTTATCTAAAGTTTCACCCTTAAAAAAAACCACTTCCTCAAATACATTTTTTCAGAGTTTTCAATCAGAAAACATAACTCGTATAACTTTAACATTCAAATAAAAATATTATATTATATTATTACTATATATCGTCCCCTATATATGCACCTACATATGATTTTGTTTAGCCAACTCACCCAATCGCAGCTTTCTCATTGGCTCTTTATGCCACGTGTAATTCACACATTGGCCACCGAATTCCTTGCCTTTTCAACGAAGAATGAATATGCTATTGTTATTAGTATGCATATTTTTTGGTAACTAATTCAAAACAATTCAAATGCACAACTAATTTGACCACAATATTCGGACTTGCCTTTTGATTGATACTAATCCATTAAATAAACCAATCCCTTTGAAATCATCAATTAGTTTGACCACAATATTCGGACGAGACGCCAAACGTTTCAATAAACCAATCCCGCAATATAATCTTCAATCCCTTTGAATACCGATCCTAATAATGAGGTATTTATTAGTATTTCGGAACCCTGAAATCATCAATTAAGGGTTTATGATTATGAATACGCAACTCCTCACTGCACAACGATCTTGATAATCTGCATCGTCATCGTTTGGTTTATTAATCATACCAATTGTTGTTTTTGTTTCTTTGAGGTTAGTTTCCCTAAAAGTCCGTTTCATTCAAACCAGTTATCTGATGCATACTAACTGTTTGAAAATATGTCTCACAGATTTTTTTTTGCTTCTTCTTAATTTTGGAGTTACGTATTCTATTACCATGTTTAATGTGATTTATTTTTCATTTATTAATTGTATATAGAAAAGTAACGTAGTACTCCAATGACTTTTAATTTACTTATTGACAAGAAGAACTAAGGGGACGAATTAGTGTTGCTATTTGTTAAGAAAATTGGACCAAATGGCTGATCTATAACTGTTTCAGTTATATTACGAATTACTTATTATATGTTTAAGCGGATGTGTGCATTTCTAAAAATCATGTTATTTGATTAGTTCAGCCACCAAATATGGTGTTATTTATTGTATTTTGTAATCTAAAAAAAAAAAGATATCTTGTGTTTTTTCTAGCTTAAAATCACTCCAGGGTAATTGATTTTGTTGCTTACAGTAGAAAAGCAGGAAGATTTTGAGGTTAATACCAAATTTTATATCATTTGATCAAATTTTGATAGTTTTTTGAGATTACAGAGCAAATGAAATGCCTAAAATTCAATCTTATGATGGTGTTGATGAGTGTTTTGACAAAACCTATACATGAAGAACATAAAAAGTACTACTGCTCTTGGTTTTAGGTTTGAATAATCCATTTTTATAAGGATAATTTCTTAAACTGGATTCGTATTTTTACATATATGATTGGTTTTATTGATCAAAATTTATTTCCTTCTGATATTCAGTGCAGTTTCATTTCTTATTTCTTGAAAATTCTAAAGCAAGGAAGCTAGATTCTTGAAGCACTTTTTGTACTTCCAATTGGCAGTCTCATTAGTAGTGTTGTTAATCCATTGCAATAGAGGTTATTTTGGTAAGAAATCACTAATACTCTTTTTAAATAATTCAAGTGTTAATTATGTTTTGATCCTCAAATTTTCACTGATTTTCATGCCAACCAACTGTCTGATCAGCTTCCGGAAAAAAATATCATTTGCAAACTAATTAAAAATTCTGGTTAAATTTTCATTAACTCCGGTAAGATTGCATCTAATCTCAGCCTCCATGTATTCAGTCAATTTATAATAACCAGATTGGAGAACTTTATGATGATCTTCCGTAGCATATGATTGAAATTGATTTGTCGGTACAAAATTACAATAAATTATAATGTTTATTTATTTATGTAAAATTATTCAAATATGGTTGTTTTTCCATTTCCCCCCCTAACTGCCCTTTCATATATGGTACTGGGTTTGGGATGGTGTATCTGGATGTTGCCAATATACATTTGAGGTCATGAAGCACCCCTTTTTAATTTTCTTATATTTATTTCAGACAGGACCTAAATTAAGGTTCAACAAAGAAGGTTCAACAATAGCAGTCACCACGAGTATCTATTGAATTAAAATATTGGCAAATGGCGATGGGCAACGTATGCTAGAAACTCAAGCAAAAACGAGCATTTTATGATTCAGTCAAAGTAGTTTCTTTGCTATGTGTACACATAATGTGATTGCATTATGCTTTCAGGGCTGCAAGGATCTAATAAAAAAGGGTAAAAAATTTAAAACAGATTGGGTTTGATATTATATTAATTTTGAGTTTTGTTTTTTTTAAATCATGTAGTTATAGTGGATTTTGCACTTAATTCTTGCAGCATCTTATGTTTGCACTTTTTTTGTTTCATGGCCCAGACAACTTTTATTTCTGCCCATTGTTTAAATCATGCCAATTTTTTTGTTATTTATGCTTGATGTGCCTTTTGTTTAACCAATTTATTTTTTGTAATTGATCCTTGCCATAGATTTGGTTTTTTAGTCTTGGGATTGTTAAAATCATTTTAAGTTTTACGTGTGTAGATGAATAACCAATTTGTTAACACAATAAACAAAACCGGTATCCAAAAAACATGGTCAATATATGTTGTGTTAAGAATGAAAAGTAAGAAAAACTTGAAAGTTATTTGTTGTGACTAAAATGGCATGTACATTAACGCAACGTCGTATATAGACAAGTTTTTCATCTTTAAATTTATTTAACAATGATTCATGTATAACAAAATATTTTATTCATCATTTCAATAATAACTGACTAAATAATTTCATACATTTTTTTTCATAGTTGTACAAAAAATCACATTCCATGTTCTGTAATGTTGCTCATTGGAAATTTGGTAGTGTTAATTTTAGATTATATTTATATTATAATAGAACTAAGTTATATCTTTTTTTTACCGATTTTTTTCCTACCCTCGCGTTGTATCGGGATCTAAAACCTATGTATTTTAATGAAAAAAAGATTAATACAGTATAAAAAATGATATTGAACAAAATCAACAGCGATGAGTATTTCTAAACAATGTTTAGAATTTATAATTACAAAATCACGTTTCATATCTGAATTTTATTACATGCAGTCAACGGATCCGACCCAAAAAGATGCAAAAGATAGAGAAACAAGAAAATTATCCATCAAATGCAAGTTGATTTGTTTATTCAATCACCATTATTCTCACAAGGTTAACTATATGTTGCTGTCTCAAGAGTTAAGAGCAAGAAAGGATTGAAAGTTATTTATTGCGACAAAGATGACAATTACATTAACTCAACAACAAATGTCGTTTACAAAAAAGTTTTATTTCGTTTCTAAATAAACTATACCATTTATTCACGTATTAAATATTGTTTCTAATTATTTCAATTATGCATTGTTATGTTATTTCAATAGTATCACTATTTTGTTATTTTCCTATATCTCTCTTGAAGCATGACTGGGCGGGCTATGAAGCTAGTATGAATATATAAGAGAAGATTATTTTATTTTTCTTTTGTCCCAAATTTATTGTCCACTAAAAAAAGCACATAATTTAAGAAAAATTAAATTAATTATACTATGTCACCAATCAAATTTTTTCTCATTCTCACTTAAATGTCTTTTGATTGGTTGAAATTTAGGAAAGACAGTCTTTGTTAAATAAATTAAAATAATATGCTAGACAAGAGTTGTGTTCAGGGAAGTACACTCAAATTATAAAGTCCCAAGGGATAATCCACAGCCATCAGATCAGATCTAATCAATGATCAAGATCAATTCAAAAATTATACATGGAGGGGTATTATTGTCATTGGAAAACATTAAACAAACTTCTGAATCAGGGTTTTCCTCACTTCTATCAATCTTCCTCACCTCTCCTCACTTTCTGACGATCTCTAAGGCACCGTTCATCGAATCCATTGAATCACAAACACTGAATCACGTTTTTGTTAAATTCGAGCAGATCTGAATCATAAAATCATGAAATCAAAATCGCGATTGGATAAAATCGTCGTAATCAAACGCAGATCTGAATCACAAAATCAAAATATACGATGTTATCAATGAATCTGGATCCAGAATCTGTCAATAGCAACGAATCTGAAAAGAAATCGATGATTCAGGTAAAATAGTTACAATTGTAAGCTGTGGAGTTTATTACATAAAAAAATCAGATGTGATTCGCTTTTGCGATCACATGTGATTGTAAGCTATCCTTTGTTTAAATGCGATCAGGTGAGATTGATAAGCAAAACACATGTGATTTTTTGAAGGAAAAAACATGGAAGTTTATTAAATAACAAAATCACATGTGATTCGCTTCTACGATCACATGTGATTGTAAGTTGTGCTTTATTTGAATGCTATCGCATGAGATTAATAAGCGAAACACATGTGATTTTTTGAAGAAAAAAAACAGGGGAGTTTATTACATAACAAAATCACATGTGATTCGCTTCTACAATCACAAGTGATTGTAAGCTGTGCTTTGTTTGATTGCGATAGGGTGAGATTCATAAGCGAATCACATATGATTTTTTTTGCGTAAAACATGAGAGTTTACTAGATAAAAATCACAAGTGATTCCCTAACGAATCACATGTGATTGTAAGCTTTGCGTTAATTGACTGCGCTCAGGTACGATTGATAAGCGAATCACATGTGATTTTTTTGCTTAAAAACAGGACAGGTTGTTAAGAAACAGATCACAGGTGATTCGCTTTACAAATCACATGTGATTGTGTTCTATGCATTAGTTGAGTGCTTCATGTGAGGTTGCTAAGCAAATCACATGTGATTTCTTTGTTTAAAAACAGGGGAGGTGGTTAAGAAACAAATCACAGGTGATTCGGTTTATAAATCACATGTGATTGTTTGCTTTACGTTATTTGACTGCGTTGAGATGAGGTTGCTGAGCGAATCACATGTGATTTCTTTGCTTAAAAACAGGGGAGATTGTTAAGAATAAAAATCACATGTGATTCGCTTAATAAATCACATGTGATTGTATGAGCACAACTTTACTAGTAGGATGAGAGTGTGCAGAGAAGTAACAAAGTCTTTCAAGACTTAAAAAGATGGATTTTCAAACATATTTGGATGGTCAATGACCTTGGTTTGAGAAGAAAAGGAAAAGCAAAAAGGAATTTCCGTTTTGGTGATTAACTTGAAAAGTGGAAAAGTAGTGTTGTGTCTTGTGATCGACCGAAATGAAGGGGAAGGAAGTTTGTGGGTGGTGTTTTAATGAGGAAAGTTGAACAACTTTGGGAATGCATGAGAAAATGAGCTACTAACCAAAATGTGAAAGTCTAGGGGGATGGGAAATGGAATCTTGACAAGAGGAAGAGACAAGCCAAAAACCATTTGACTTTTGAGAAAAAGGAGGAAGAATATTAATTTTATATATTTGGTATAAATGAGTATTTGTAGAATTTCCACTCCTTCTAAAACCCCAACCCCAAGTACAGCATTAGCAATGGTGTATTATTTAAACTTACATTTTATTTGATAATTAATGATGGTTAATTTTTAGTTTAGAATATTATTTTAGATGACTATTTTGCCATTATAAATATTTATGTTTAATTCACAGATTAAATTATTAGTCTTGCTGTTAAGTATTAAATTACATGTGATTTTATTATATCACTTTTAATTTCATTAAAAATCACATGTGATTTTATTATGTAAAACAGAGTTTTTATTATAAAATAGAGGAGTCTATATACATAACAAAATCACATGTGATTGGAAAGTAAACATCAAGTGTACAAAAACAGTGACATGTACATAGAAACAATAACATATGATTGTTAATAAAAATCACAAGTAATTGGAGAGTAAACATCAATTGCACAAAACAGAACATGTTACTTAGTATTAAATCACTGGTGATGTTGTTCCCAATCACATTGCTAATTGATCTTTTAAGCCTTATTTTGATCTTCTTTGACACCTCAACAGTTTTTTGTTTTTTTATGGTGATAGAGGTCTTTTTCTACCAACATTAACATTAGTTCGTATCTCAGGCAACTTAGATAACATAGTAGGATATTCATCATCACCACCTATAAAACACAAAGAAGCAAGTTATGACAACTAATAACAATATGAGATAGTTAAACTGAAATCACATGTGATTGAACTCACAATCTCACATAAACAACTGTAATTTACCTTACTAATCACATGTGATTGAAAGATATGAATTATTTGATTGTAATTAGGTGAGATACTGAGAACAATCACATGTGATTGAACTTAAATAACATAATAATAAAATAATAAATAACAATCACATGTGATTTAAAAACAGAGTATACATAAAAATAATAAAACATGTGAACACAATAAAATTACATGTGATTTACAACTAAAAAACACTAGAAAGCTGAAAATCTATAATAAAATCCGTAAAATCACATGTGATTTAGAAACAAAGTAAACAAAAAAAATAATAAACGGCAAATAACATGTGAATACAATAAAATCACATGTGATTTATAACTAAAAAACACTAGAAAGCTGAAATCTATAATTAAAATAGTAAAATCACATGTGATTTACAACTAAAAAATACTAGAAAGCTGAAATATATAATAAAAAGTAGTAAAATCACATGTGATTTACAACTAAAAAACAAATAATAACTTCAAAATCACATGTGATTTAAAACAAAATTACAAGCACATACGTTCAAACACAAAAAAAAAAGATGATTTAAAACGAAATAGACTTAGAATCACATGTGATTAACTAAAAACATTTGTTTTAGAATAAAACAGATCTAAATCACACGTGATTAACTAATAAGAAACATCTGATATAAAATTAAATAAATATAAAATCACAGATGATTAACTAAAACAAATACGTGGTTTAAAATTAAATAGATGCTCAATCACATGTGATTAACTAAAACATTTGTGTTTTAAACTTAAACAGATCTAAATCACATGTGATTTAAAACAAAGGTTTTCAAAAACAGGGGAGTTATTAACATTTCGCTAAATCACATGTGATTTACTAATACAAAACATTAGAAAGCTGAAGTACTTAACAATAAATTTGTTATTTGAAACGAAAACAACAAAATCAAGAGAAACGTATCAACACACAACATATGAAGTCGACGTATTATCAAATAGAAACCCTAGAAAAGTTCGAAATACAAAAAAAGCCATAAATGAAGAAGGATTTATGCATAAACGATAAAAAATTTAATAATAACAGCAAATACAAGTTAAAATTACCTGTAACAGGTAGGAATTCCCCTCGCTTTTTATCGGAAGGTTTTTTCGAACGAGAAGATCGTGAATCAGCTATTGTAAGTAGATCAAACACAAATATAGAAGAAAAACGATGTTGTATAAGTGTTTAACAAACGATTATAGCAAAAAACTGAGAAGAAATCGGCAAAAACGAGTGAAAAAAGAGGGTTTCTTCAATGATTTGTGTGTGTGTGTTAGAGAGAGAAAGAGAGCAGACGAGAGGGAGGAGAGAGAGGGGGAAGATGAAATGTGAAGAAGGAGAGTTTTAAGTCACGCACAAAATGTCCAATATACCCTTCTGCCCAAAAAACCCATTTAATTGGAGATCTAATCTGGACCATTGATCTTCTTGATCCAAGGGCCCATGATTGTTCCTTAGGACTTTATAATATTTGTGGACCTCCTTGAACAAACCACTACTAGACAATAAAATACGACGGAGAGAATATAACTTAAGTTTTTAAACTGTGATAGCTTTAAAAAGATTGTTAGCAACCTATCAACATTTTAAATAAATTATTTTCGGTCAATTGAAAAGATTGAAGGATTAAAAAACTACACATTATCACGAGGTTTCGTATTCTTTGTGTTATTTAGTTATTTATCTAGTTTATTTAGTATTTATCTGTTAAGATTTGTTAACATGTTTAGGAGTAATGACTTATCTCTTTTTTTGGCTTAAGATAAAGCGATAGAATTAAAGTTCCGATTGATTTGAAGTATTTTCCTTTTAGGTCCTTTTCATATATTTTGTATAAATTTAGTGCATTTCTTGAAAGACCAAAATCCAGAGTTATTATTTTAGTACGTTATCTTTGACCATAATAAATAATACTTAATTATAATTAGATGCATCATGCATCAATAAATCACTAAACTAAAACCATTTCACTACAACAAGCCCAATCATTGCAAATAAAGGATATGAATGAGATAAGATTTATACAGTCATACATTTACCTATAGTAAAGAAATTGTATCTAAAATAATATCCGACAAAAATGCAAAGTTATACTTTTATCCAAGGTAAAAAGAGTGTTTCTGAGGCTACTATTTTGGCTAAATTAAACATCCTCTAGTGACAAGTTATAAAGCTTGAAACGCAACTAATATTATAGTTTATGCTTTTGTTGAGACAAACCAACCATTTAGGTCTAAACTGAAGATTGTCTACTAATACTTAAAGTGTCTATAATAAGAGTGGTGCCAATAACAAGTCCGTCAATATTCTCAAACCATTGATATGATACTTCGGTGATTCAACTTCGGTTTTTTAGTTCTGCTATCCAAAGGAAAGACACAAGGGGGGGAGTGGGGCCTAATGGTTATTTTAATAGGGTATTTAGTATTTTACATTTGTAGAGTAATGGTATTTAGTCATACTCATAGTCCTACTCATTAGATGAATACACATGTTAAAATCAAGAGATGATATTAAGGGAGAGATTTAGGGGAATACACATGTCAACCCATCAAGTGGTAAGACTATGAGTAGGACCAAATAGTATGACTAAATACTTCATCCGTTTCAATATAAGTGATACAAATTAGTTTTCACGTTTTTTGAGGCAAAAGATTGTAATGAAGGTTAAATTAAATTAAAATAGATAGTTAGTTAGTGAAGTGTCTCACATATTATAATTAAAGTGATTTTAATGATGTTTAAAAGTAAAAGTAAGTATAAATGTGTCATTTCACTTTATTAAAGTTGATAGTTAGTAAATATAAGTCCCACTATATTTTATCAAATAAGGAAAGTTTCAAAGTGTATAACTTATTTTGATACATCAAGAAATAGAAAGGTTATTATTTCTCTATTTTATAATAGTGGTACCTAAAAACTAAAAAAATGAATATTATTGGAATTACTGTCTATGTTAGTCTCACGGTTAACCAGTCTAATTAGTAGGTAGTGTAACACTGTAACACGACGTGCTGTTGTAACATGCGTTATGTATGCAAAAACTAAAATGATCTTTTATAATGTAGACTTAAACGGCCAAACTATGAATTAATTGCCAAATGCTTAAACAATGATCCCTCTATGTTAATTTTATATCCACGTTTTTATAAGGTTAATTTCATAAGATAATATGATGAGGGGGGTTTTGTTCGGAATAGCGATGCTCAGTGTTTTAATGGTACTTGGTCCCGTATCATAGGTACTGTTAATTTTCTTCATGATAATAATATCATTGACTATAATGATATTAAATTTTCCTTAGTTAGTGGTGATAGAATTAAATTTTGGAATGATATTTGGTTAGATAATTCGGCCCTCTCTAATAGATTTAATCGGCTATATCAGTTAGAGCTGGATAAGGGTAGCTTGGTGATGCAGAAATGGAGTGAAGGGGGTTGGATGTGGAATTGGAGAAGACAGTTAAGAGGAGGTGTAGAAATGGAGCAATTCGATAACTTGAAGATAAGGCTTGGTAATATTAATATTGGTGAAGGTAATGATAAACTTTGTTGGTCTTTGGATCCTCAAATGGGGTTTTCAGTAGCAGGGGCGCGAAAATGTATTGATGCTAGTATGCATCCGGGTATTAATTGCAGGATAAATTGGTGTAGAATAGTGCCTATTAAAGTTAATATCTTCATGTGGCGTCTCTCTTTGGATCGGCTTCCGACGAGACAAAATCTATCGAGAAGAGGCTTGGAAATTCCTTCTATCTCGTGTCCAAGTTGTCAAGGTAATATGGAGACGACAAGTCACTTGTTTTTTGGCTGTGTTCTTGCGAAACAGGTGTGGAATAAGGTTTGTTCATGGTGCGACTTGGAAGATGGAGATGTTGGCAGCAACTATCAAGATTTTTGGGAGTTTATTGATAAACTTCCGAATGGTAGTAGTAGGAAGGTGCTTTTTCAAGTGATTGGGTATACAACTTGTTGGTTGTTGTGGAGATTCAGAAATTCCGTTTTGTTCGATAATGGTAGGTTTAAAAAATCAGATTTTTTGATAGTATTCGGTTATTTTCGTTTTCGTGGATCTCTCATCGAAATCATAAATGTAAGATTTCATGGGAGAATTGGTTACGAAACCCTTTGTATTGTAATGTTTCTTAGTCTAGCGTTTTGTTAGATTCAAGCTTTTTATGTTAGTGTGGAGGTCCTCGGGCGGGTGATGGCAATGCCGAAGCTCGACCCGTTGCCTTCTTTTTGCTAGTTAAAAAAAAATAAATTTTCAAAAGTGTTTCATCTATGTTGATCAGTCAAGCTTTTCTTTCACTTTATGATAATAATTAAGTTTCAAAAGTATTCAAATCATGTGAAATTTATTTTAATAACAGGTTATCAAGTTACCCTATATATAAAACCACAAAATTGGAACACTTTCAAAACTTAGTTATTATTATGGAGTCAAAAAAAGTTTGAATGACCTAAATGAAACACTTTTGAAATTAAGCTAATATTCTATGATATTAACCATTTTTTATATATTGCAAAATTATCGTCAGCTTAACATTTTCACGTATTAAAAAATAATTATTTGATAAAGGTAGAGTTATATTGGTTGTATGGTATTGGTATAATAAATGTATTTTTTTTAAAATTAGATAATTCTTGTTGTGGATAATAATTTATGACAGAGGAGTAAATTTTATCATATAATCCATGACAATTAGTTAAACTCTATATGATTAGGTACTTCATTTCTTATAAAATGTTACATTTTAAAATGAAAGAGTAATTTTTGTGGTGTTGAAATCTCCCCAAGTACGAAAACATCCTATTTTTATTTTATTTTTGAACAGCTAACACATACACTCTCTAATTCTACACTTTTTTGTCCACGCCGAAACTTGAACCCACAACCTTGTGGTACACCATAAATACCAGATATCGATGGGATAAAAGCCCTTTGGTTGGACTATTGGCTATTACTTGAGTGTTTTTTTAAGAGTGTTTTCGGCTATTGGATAGGTTTTTAACCTGGTACTAGCACCGTAACATGAAATGAAATTTTTTCTAAAGATGTTATCCTATGGAGTAAAATTTGAGTAGGATCTTGTGCTACTGTGAGCTCCATATGGAGTCCGCCCCTGCTTCTAAATGAAACTTGTCACATGTATAGGTCAAATGTTATTTTAATTATTTTTGAATATCAGAATTAAGTAGAAGCCGTAGAGAAGCTGATTGTTTTTTGTTGTCGTAATTAATCAATCAATCATGATATGCTAATGTTCATACGATGATACGAGAGAATTGGCTAACTTGCAAGAAGAAATATGTAGTTATGTACATTAACTTCAAAAAGTTAATCATTGGTATATATATTTTCAACTACAAATTTCTATCAAAAAATTACTTCTAGTAATGAATTAAAAAAATTATATGTTATTTTTATTTTTGAAACATTACTGACCCCCACATTTAAGACGTATATTTCTTTCCAAACAATATTTTCGTATTCCAAATACTATGGTGATAGCTAGTCAATGAAGACTGCATATGAAAACTACATACTATGCCATGGTGATAGTCAATGAAGACTGCATATGAAAACTACATACTATGGCATGGTGATAGTCAATGAAAACTACATGTGAGGATTTAATAGATTGGTAATTGGTTTATCGGTGATATGACGATACTCATTATTTGTTTACAATGAATGCTACCCATACTCAAAACTGCCTCATCGCCATTTCTTTCTTCATTTTATTACACAATTACATATAGTGACATAGTGGGGCCTAACCATGGTCTCCTGATAAGAGTATTTGAAATAATTTTCTAGTATCACTCTCTTTCATATAATTAAATATTTACCAGATGATCATACAGAGGTTAAGAAACGACAACAATATATGATTTGGTTGGGTACATCACAAAAAAAAATTGGTCATTCCAAGAGAACTCTTATAACAAGAATACCTTTTAATAAAAAAATAATAAGCCTGTTATACCTCACGTTTGTATACTTGAGGACGAGACTATTGTAATTTATTCTATTCTTATTGTCTTCTGCTAAGAGAATTATTTTTTAAGGGTAATATATAATCTCTTTTCATGATATCTTTGTAAGAAAACATATTATATATATAAATTAACATATTCATAGCATTTAATTTTACCAAAAGAAAAAACTATTCATAAGATAAAAATAAAAACAATTTATGAACAGTTAGTTAATTATAAATAGTAACATTTCTCCTGAAATATGTTATTATAAGCAATAGTTATGCAATTTAATCTATAAAACTCAAATTTTATCGGTTTAGTTCCCATCATACTTTATTATAAGTTATGGTTTTCTTTAATTATGAATTCATATTCTAAGATTGAATAATGTTTTTGATTTAGTCAACGAGTTGTTGGAATAATTATTTTTTTATTAGAAATATATTAATAAATATGCAATATGAAATACAAATATCAAACACACAAGTTGGACCATGCTATAAACTTTCTGACACGCATAGTAAAACATTTGGTTTGATCCCTTCCCCCGTATCGGAACCGTGAAACATTGAAATTTACAAAATTTAATTTCTAGCAATCTATTTTCTAACTATATTTTTCATGATAACTAAATTATTAATCAACTACTCTACATATATTCAACTAATTAATATAAGTTTTTATTATTATTTAAACCATATTTAAAGTGTACATGTCTTTTTAATTTATCTGAGATGACAATATAATTAAGGTCTTATTTTTTAACTATCTCATAAATCTATCTCAATTTTATCCGTAGTAGAACCTAAACCCCTAATCTTAGGCTATAAACAACGTTATAGAGAAACGTTCAAGGAGATCCATTATTTTTATAAAGTCCCGGGGAACAAATCTCAACTATTGATCAATAAAATCTAATGGTCAAGATTAATCACATACTTTATATATAAAGGGGTATTTTTGGTCATGTGGCACTTAAAAAAAATTTTGATTTTTTTTATTTTTGATTTTAAAATTTTTAATTTTTTTGATTTTTTAAATTTTTAATTGAGGGGCCTTTTGGTCATTTTGAAAAATTTATTTATTTATTATTTTTTTTTATATTTTAAATTTTTATTTTAAAAAAAAAATTATTTTTTATTAATATATTAAAAAAAAATTAATTTTATCAATAATAACACATAATGTGATTGCATTTGGAATCACATGTAATTGAACTAAAACATAGTTAAATATACAATCACATGTGATTTTACACTAAAATCACATGTCATTAAGTTATACACGTAATTATCAAATAAATATTATTTTTAATGAAAAAAAATTAATAAAAAAATAAAAAATAATAAAAAACTAAAAAATTTTAAAATAAAAAATATCTCGAAATTTTTTTTAGTGTCAAATGACCAAAATACCCCTTCATAATAAAAAAATATAAAAAAAATTAAGAATTAAAAAAATAAAAAAACTAAAAAAATATTTTTATTTTTTAAAAAATGACCAAAATACCCATCAATATATAAAATATGTGATTAATCTTGACCATTAGATCTTATTGATCAATGGTTGAGATTTGTTTCTCGGAACTTTGTAAAAACAATGGACCTCCTTAAACGTAACTCAATACCAATAACATTAGTCTATAAACTTTAGATAAACAAGTCATACTGATTAAGTATACAATCTGATCTGATCTTTACTATAAACAGTCTAAAATGTATGTACAGTTAATGGAAAACACCAAGCATATTTCCAAAAATATCATCTAACGGAAGTAACAACATTCTTTCTGTTTCATTGAAGTGTGGCACCTTGGAACACAAGAATCAAACATATAAATTTCTCACCACGATTTATATATTTAATTATCGTGATCACGAGTCTAAGTTCGGTCACCTTAAGTAAACATTTACCAGATGGTCAGGAAAATGTTCACGACCACTGCAACGGATAGGCGTGCATATCACAGGAATTCGACTCAGTATAATTAAACATAGGAATTAAAATCAAAATTCCAACACATTGTCAAACATAAGAATTCAACTAACATGAATCGAGAAACAGTTATTCTGAATACAATTACCACTTTCGAATCTAAGCAAAGTAGCAAACAAAATTCGTACCATATTCATTGTATTATTGTTAGTGAAGCAGAGTGGATAAAAATGACTGGATTTCTCATGTTTGGAAAGGGCAAATCACTATTTTCTTATAAGATGGGCTAATGTTGATGGGCTGAATTCTTTCAAGTATTTTTATGTCTAAAGCATATCGCTTTTATGTGTTCGGTCCAAGTTTTGTTAAAAGTCCAGGGTATATCTAAATCCAAAATATGGTTTTATTTATTTGTGTAGATTCGTATTCAATGATTAAACTATGGATTAAGCATGAACAATATAGAAATTAGGAAGATTTTGATTGATAGAACACTTTGCTATGGATATGAAGGTTACAAAATAGGGCAAAGGTTGATTGCAAATTAGGTTACACTAACTATATATACCTAACCTAAGTTTAGACTAAATACACAAATGATCCCTAGACTATTGGTTACAACATATGAGACCCAACAATCTCCCCCTTTGTAACAATAGTCTGGGAGGCGTATCTACAAAGTCTTCATCTTGAGCCAAAGTTGCACCTGGTAGATATGTCGTTGAATAATGTTGTATTTTGAAGACTTTTGACTGAAGATACATATTGATCGACTAAAAGTAAGACCCATAATGATAGAGAGATTAACAGCGGAAGTCTTTTCTTGAAGTTTGTGGCTTTATGTCGATCTATGATTCTTGATAATTGTTGTTGAGGTAACATGTTGATAACGGTTACGCTCCCACTCAAACAAACAATTATCTCTCCACGGGAGTTGGATTAAACATTTTAAAATTTACTCCCGGTGAACGAATTTCCTAATTTAACTATGAAAGTTGTATGATATCTTGATAGATCTTTGGTTTCTTATTTACTCCCCCTTAACTGGTGCATATATCTTATTAATGTGGAGTAAACTGGGCTAACGTATCGATAATCTCCATAATATTGTAAGAAACTCCTAAGTTTGTTCCCAAAGATTGAGCTTTAAAAGAATTTTTCTCTGAAAGTATAAATTCTTTATAAAAAGAATTTATGTAATGTATCTTCTCCCCCTCATGATGAATAAGATTTATCTAATTCATCATGTTAAATGTGAAGTTCTGCGAGTTGAAATTAGGAAGAATCTTCGCTTTAAGGAAACAAATAAATTGAGTATGGCGATGCCCTTTGATGAAAATGTGTTGAATAATGATTATACATTTTTTGTAATAATCAATATATAATACATTTTATCATTGAAACCATTGAAGTCTTCTTCGTTTGTAAAGCTGGAACTGAGTGGTTAACCGTTGTGCAGTTATGTTGACAAATCAGCTTCAGCTTTTGATGATCGGTGATAACCATACTTTTAATTGGCTTTTCAACCAATAGAAAGTATTCCAGAACACTTCAAGCAAATCGACGAAATGTAGACCCATAGATAGAGTAGTCGGCAGCGGAAGTCTTTTTCTTGAAGTTTGTGGCTTTGTCGATTTGTTGATGATCCTTGGTTCCTGATATTTGTTGAAGTAGAAGAAGTGCGGTATATTGATTTGATATGGATTTTCTGACCGTTGTTGATGATATTGGAGTACGATCATAGAATCCCTTATCTGATATATTGACTGTTGTTGATATGAATGAAGTACAGTCATCAGATATTTTATCTGACATAGTGATTGTTGTTGACGACAATGGAGTACAGTCGTCAGATCTTCGCACAAGAAGGTATCTGTAACACCTCATATTTTAATACAAAACATTTGCCCAAAATATATCATTTTCATAAATAGAAGAACTGTTCCAAAATATGGATTTACAAAAACCTTTGGTATGAAAATCAGAGTATAAAATTTGGTGTTACAAAAGAGATCAAAACCAAAGCTAAGCATAAATCCAATCTAATGTTCTTATACTCTAGGCCTCGCATCTCTATCCATGCGTACCTAAACCTTCGATCCTGAACCTGAGTACATAGCAAAACAAACAAGGAGTACGTGAGACAAAAACGTCTCGTGAGCTACATGGGTTTAGACCCAATGATAATAACAATCGTAAGACATATAAACAAATATACAAGTAAATCGTCCATCTATCTAGTCACCTTATTGTGACTCTAATACCTTACTTTCCTAGCAATCATATCTAGTTATCGAGTTGCCCCCGAACTAAATAGAACCACATTGACTTATTAACCGAAATCCATCGCCATTAATAAGCCTCAAGATACCGGCAAGAGGGATTCGCCCAATCTATCGATACCTGCCTTACTCGCCGGACTACCTCCAGTTAGCAAGACTACTACCGTGGTTGAGTCGATGGGAATCCACCCAACTGCCCCTCACACCACACCTCATGACCGGGGGTCCCCCGCATCATCACATCATCTCAACGTATCATAACTCAATGGTTATGTCAATCTAGCTCTCGGCTATCACGTCTATCATCAAACAAGTTAGTTCAATACTATCATCGGTATAACTAACTATCAACTACTAGTCTACACAATTAAGCAATTAGACCATAACACAAGTAATAAAAATGTATTTCATAGGCTATGTACTCAGTAAATTTCCACACGTACTCACCTTAGCAATTAATACTCCAACCGTGTTCTTGACACCAAAACTCTTGCTTCCACAATTCGGTCAACCTTCCAAGACTTCACCAAAAGCCTAATACAATAATCATAAGATGTTCAACATCACATACTACCAATAATGTATCAATTTATCACTAGATACCATCAACTAACACTTTCTCCCAATTATGGTGATTTACCAAACCCTGGGTTTAACCAATCCTTAAGATTCTTACAAATCATCATCATACACTTGTTTCCTTTGTTAATATACCATCTATTAAGTGTATACATCATCTATATCACCATAACCCAAAACCCCAAGAACTAGGGTTTCAAACCCAAGCATCAAAATACATATATCTTAAGCTACAAAGAGCAATGAGTGAAGGTATACCTTTAATCTTCACTTAGGAGTGAAATCTACCAAGCTTTTGAGAAGAAATCACCACCAATCAGCCTTTATGCTCGAAAATCGCCAAGGAGAAAACTAGGGTTTTGATATGGCATTTAATGAGCCAAAACCCGACTTTAATGTTGTCGACCCGAGTTCACAGCGCGAACCTAGTTCGCGTCGCTAACTATGTGAAACGTGAACTCTTCCCGATCGCTACCTAGGCTTGAACTTCGTTTGCCAGAAACCACCAATCCCTGAATGGAGTTCCCGATCGGGAACCCCAAGTTCACGGCGTGAACTTCCCTTATGCAACATGGCTGCATTTTTCGGTTGTTGTCTCGACCCGGTTTCGCCCATAACTTTCTCGTACGGTGTCCAAATGACACGAAATCAATTCCTACGTTCTTTAAACGATTTATCCTTATTTATCATATTTTTATACATTTTATTTATTTACAAATTTCGGGTCGTTACAGTATCAGGGTAACCCGGGATCACATAGATTTCCCGTTAACACGACAGTTTTTAAAAAAAAAACTGGGTGACCTACGTTCAGCGTTGGCTTTGATGTTAGCACTCGTAGGATTTCCATTCAATCATCGTGAAGTACCAAGAATGTTGGTATCACTATGAATGTTCCGGCAATATCACAAAAGATATGCTTGGTGGAATACACATGTGTCCAAATGGTGTTTGATATGGCACTAGACTCAATATGTGGACAAATGAAGTCGAGGACAGGAGAGAATTGTCCTCTTGATTCAATATCAACAATATCCAAATGAGATGTCGATAGCATATGAGCTAATCTCCGTGAAAATGAAACAAGAACTTTTTAAGAAGTACTTGAGTAGCTAGGAAGGTTGTGCATTGCATCACTCGGTCCATGATGACTTCTTTAATATCAGAAAGAAACATATGCAGTCTGATAGAAATGTGGCTACCCAGCTTTTTAGTCGGTTTGGTAAGGGTTTTTTCGTTTTCTTTAACCCTGTCACACACTCCTCACTCAAGCTCTCTTTTAAATTTACAACTCCTCCCTCATAAACTTCATCATGCGTTTGAAGTAATTAAAAATGTTTTGAATGCATCGTGTATAACATTGTTTTTCACATTTATAGAATGATAAGCTGATTTGCACCCCAAACTTCATCACCCCTCTCAATTTTTATCTCATCACACCTCAATCAAGATCCCGTGATACTTGATTCTGCTCACTTAGACTTAATGGACCCTTACATCATTTCCTATATCGTAGGTGGCTCCTGGGGAAGATCATGCCGGTTATAGCAGATCATAGGAGTAATATGAAGTATTCTATAACGCTCATGTGCAATATCAGCATTTTGTCCATCGGAATTTTTGTTGGTTCCGGTATAAGTTGTTGCTATTTGATTGATGATGTTTAAGCACAGCAACTTGATCATTTAAGGCAACACCGGACTCTCATAGAGTATCCGTTAGCATACCGTATGAATCGGTAGTCGTTTGCACAACCATTGATCCAAATGTGTGACCTGCGTTTAGAGTTGGCGTGATTTTAGCTCTAGCAGGATTTCCACTCAATCCTCGTGAAGCATCATATTATGATTCTACTATGAGTGTTCTGATGGATTCACAGAGATCCATTTTGGCAGTGTAAGTGTCCTAAATTGGAAAGATTTGTCGGTGAGATCTAGACACTTTGTGCATTCAATTGAGACGTAACCCGGGGCAGGAGGTTAAAAATTTCAATACCAACATACTTCGAATAAGCAGTCGATAGATTATGTGCTACGTCCCCTGATGAATTGAAACAGATTCCTGTTGAGAGGAATTTGAGTGGTTGGTGGTGGCGCGCATTTGCTTTAGTGGGCCAATAAAGTCTAGTGAATCATTCAACGTATGAATGATCACCTTTTTGTGTGGTTGCCCGGTTTATTGACGGTTTGGATGCACTCAAAGGTGTGTTTTCTTTATGTTATCATGTTTTCACATCACCTGGCACTCACCTAGAACTATATCTTAGACCTATACCCTCGCATTTACCAACGGCTGAAAAATATTTCCCTCGGAAGGTAGAGCCGGTTTTGGCAAAACCATGGGAAGGAAAGTCTTTGATGTAGCAAGTAACAAGAATTAAAATAATTTGTAATAAACAGATGCTATCTTTACTAGGGTTCTAGTAAAGAGATCGTTTACGAATATTACAACGACTTATAATTAACGTTACATACAAAAACAGTTTGATTTGGGTATTTTTGTTTTGTTGTTTTAAATTTTCTCCCCCTAGAAATACTAATTCTCCCCCTAGAATTAATATTTCTCCCCCTCTACAAAACAAAGTGATGTAAAAGTTGTTAGATTTGAAGTCGTACCTTAAACATCGTCGGAGGAATGGAGAAGAGTTGTAGCGGTGATGTGCTTTCTGGTTATGGGCGGGTTCTAAATCTGAGTTGATTAGAAGCCATTGAACGATGAGAACCGGGTTTCAAGCTGATGTACTTGAAAGCCATTCGTTGGAGAGCGGGTCATACACTGTAGTATGTATAACTCATTTTGTTGAGACGCGAGTTATATACTGAATTGTGTATACGTCATTATCCTGCAAAACAAATCATACAACTTTTGGTACCCATTTTTATTTGGGTCAGATGGTGTTAGTATTAGAATTAAGCCATCGATAAGTTGTATCGATTTGATGTAAAGATTTGGAATTCCAAGAAAAATTGAAACTCGATGTTTCACTGTCAAATAATTTCCGGGGAATTATTTGAGATTTTGAAGTTTTCGGAATCCATTTTTCGTTTAAAACTGTGGGTGTTTTGACAACAAAAGCAGGGTTTGCAGTTGGCACTGATTTACAAATTGTTTTAGGTGTCAGAGAAAGTAAATCTTTCCTCGTGTACGTTAAAGATTTAATTTTAGGAATTGACATCTTTAGAATCGAAGAATGTTTCAAAGCAAATTTTGATTTAGACGTACAAGGTTCCGAAGATTGTAGTTTCACAAACAACTTTTTACTCTTTTGAAGTGAATAAGTTGTGAACTGTGAGACCTTTTTGGTAACAGATTTTGAAGATTTACCGGTGTAAATCTTAATCGGAACTTATACCGTTTCTTTTCCTTTATTAACAATTTTATATTTAGAAAATTCTTCAACTTTGATTTTCAAACTATCGTTTTGAGTTTGTGACAAAGTAAGATGCAATTTTATCAAGCAATTTTTTGCAGTGATCTTCAGCTTTTTCCTTTTCAAGTGTAAGGTTATTAATAATGGATGTTTGATGATTGATTTCACCTTTTAGAGTATCATTAACCTCTTGAATGTTTGCATTTAACTTTTGAATTTCTGAGGCTGATGACTTCAGTTGTTCTTGATATTCATCAAACTTTGCTTCTGTTTTCTTTGACCAGGTTATTTCCCTTTGTGACTCTGTAGATGCCTTAACGTAACATTTGTAGTGCTTATCATAAACTAATTTTTTCATTTTCATATGATGTATTTAAATTTGCATCCATTTTACCTATTGTTTCTAAAATGTGAAAATCTCAAGTAAAATGTAATGAAAATACGATTTTGGATATAAAAAATGTTAGACTTTAATAAATATGTTTCGTTTGAGCTTAAATAAAAATTGGGCTAATAATCTGTTTGAGAACTTTAAAATAAAATAAAATAAGAAGTTGTGAGCTTTTTAAAATGTTGGAGCTTTAACAATTTAACAACTGAGATTTTCCAATTGTTAGTTTTTTAAAAAAAAATCGATTTGGAGGTAAACAACAAAATGTGTCACAATATAGAATGATTTTAAAAAATCATATTTTTGTGACAAATTAAACATCTAAAAGTGTCACAAATATTAAATTGATGTTTTTCTTCAGATGTTAGACCAATTACTACCCAAGCTAAAATCTTGAAATCATCAAATTCTTCTGTTTACAGCAATGACTGCTTATTGATGTTAAACTTCAGGGTGCGGACACAGTAATCATTTTTAACACAGATTGGAATCCATAGGTTGAACGGTTATGTAAGATTGTTGCCGGAGATGATTCGGTTATGGGTGTTGAAGATGGCCCCGGTGTTTGTTAGATAGTGACCCGTGAAGATTGCCGTTCGTTGGTTGCCGGAGGTGGTGGTACAGTGGCTATGACGAGGGAAGGAAGTGGTGGTGTTGTGTTTGACGGTGAAGGTGGTGGAGACTGATGGTTTTACGAAGTGGTCGCCGGAGAAATAGTAACCGCCGGAGAAGAATGAGATTGGCGACGGAGGTTGGCGGAAAAACAGAGATGCCGGAGAAGAGGATTGATGGCGGAGGTAGGCGGCAGGAGAGTGGTGTTCGACGGAGTTGATTATCGTAAAAGATGACGGTGAAGATGATTCTGATTAAGACCGGCCGGAGAAGAAGATCGGTTGGCGGTCGGAGTTTGAAGGTTAGTGGCGGAGATGGGTGTTGATGGTGTCGCCGGAAACAATGAATGTGGTGGCGAAGGACGACGAAATTCTTCAACAACCCGGTGGAGAAGAATGAAGTCTTAGTATTTTAGTATAATTTAATCGGTGGTAAAGCAACTGAATTATTAAAATCTGAAATATAATTGAAGGGGGACGAAATGAAGATTTTGAGTGTGATGATGCTTTGTATCAGAAGAGAGGAAGATGACAACTGTATGGACGTGTGTTGTCAGCATTCTTTCCCCTTTTTTCCTTTAAAACGTCGTCGTACAACGTATTTTAAATATGGCAGCCTTTTTTTAATCAAAACGACGTCGTATTTGGCTTTCCAATAATAACTCCTCAGGCCGATATCTTTTGGATTCTCGGGCCGAACTCTTTTGGGTTCTCGGGCCGAACTCTTTTGGGTTCTCGAGCCGAACTCTTTTGAATCAGATGTCGATTTTTCAAAAATTCACAAAAATCATCATAACTTGCTTATTTCTTAACCAAATCGAGTGATTCTTTTTGCAAAACGTTCGATTTTCAATTACCTACAATCCTATTCAAACACTTTTTCGAAAACAAGTTCTGATTTTCTCGATTTTAGCTTTAAATCTCCGAAAATAGGGTGTTCTTCATGTGTTCTTCATTTTTTGCTTTAAAAATCAAATTAAACTTTGTTTTTGATGATTTTAATATGAAATTTGCTACTGATTTGCTCGAAATCAGTGATAGAACAATGTTATACTATCAAAAACTTGAATCATACCTTCGATTTTGAATTGGAATTGATTTTCTTCAAGTTTTCTTAAAAAACTTTTCAAAAACCCATCAAAATCTTCAAAAAATAGCTTAATCTCTACTGACTTGGATCTTATCAATTAAGTTTTTTTCTCTGATACCAATTGTAGATCCGTATTCAATGATTAAACTATGGATTAAGCATGAACAATATAGAAATTAGGAAGATTTTGATTAATAGAACACTTTGCTATGGATATGAAGGTTACAAAATAGGGCAAAGGTTGATTGCAAATTAGGTTACACTAACTATATATACCTAGCCTAAGTTTAGACTAAATACACAAATGATCCCTAGACTATTGGTTACAACATATGAGACCCAACAATTTGTTATTATATGTATATATATTTACTAATATGCATTTATCATCACTAGCAGCGTACCCGCGCAATGCGGCGGCGGGTACCCGTAACTATGTTTCGAAGTGACGACAGTAACGGTGGTGGTGGCAATATCGATGGTGATGAGTGGTTGTGCGTAATGATGGTAGGTGCCGACATTAGTGATGGTGTGAGTTCTAGTGACGTTAAAGCTTATATTTATTAGTATCTGGAATAAATCAGAATAATCAAGTAGTTGAAGTGGTTAACACACACACCTAAGTTCCAAATGGTCGCGGTTTGATTCCCCTAAACTGCGTTTTTATTAATTTGTGTCTTTAAAGCATTTAGGCATATGAATATTAGAAGGTCTTAAAATTAAGGGTTTAAGACCTTCTAATATTAGTAGGCCTAAATGCTTTATAGTAATATACTAGCAGGGTACCCGCGCAATGCGGCGGCGGGTAACCAGAAACTATATTCCGTGGCGAGCAAGTGTTGTTCTTTTACACCGGTTTTCCAACAATAATTGCGCAAATGAATGATTTGTTCGGTCTTTAAAAATTGCAATTAGTAATCATTATCATCTAGAACATAATAATACATTCAAGTTCAACAAACTTAAGGATTATAATTAAAGAATATGTGAGCACACAAACAAATACCTTGATCATGGAAAGTTCGATACAATATGTTTTCTATATAAAGTTGGTTGTTTATTTGTTCAAAAACAAAGTGTCATTTAGATCAATCGGTTAACACACAGTATGTACTCAGAAAAGGTCTTGTGTTCAAATCCTGTAAGCAACATTTTTTTATTTTTGCGGTGTTTATGATGTTACTAAAAGTAGAAAATAGTTTAAGTTTAAGTTTAAGGACTTCTATATTTAGTAGTCCTAAACACATTATAAAGGAGTAAGATAAGATATGCGTTATGTTGAAAGATGAACAAAAGCTTCTATCTTCTTAAGATACACTTATGTGTAGTATAGTCAATTTAGGAAGTAAATTAATTGGGTGGTAAGTATATTCCGAAAAATTAGTACTGAAAAACTAGTATATTCAATAAGTGTTGAATAGTCAAGACGTTTACGGAAAATTAAATTGTAACGGAAATAAAAGACGGGAAAAATGCGAACATTTTCAGTGATATGTACTTTATTTTTTTGGGATAAAACAAAGTGTCATTTAGAGCAATTGGTTAACACACAACCATATTTCACAAGAGGTCTTGTTTTCGAATCCTGGAAGCAACACTTTTTTATTTTTGTGGTGTTGAAGAAGTTACTAAAAGTGGAAATGTCCTTAAGTTTAAGTTTAAGGAGTTGCTATGTTTAGTAGTCCTAAATGCTTTATAGATAGTATAGATATAGATAGATATTAATTTTTGTCTTTAAAGCATTTAGGCATACTAATATTAGAATGTCTTAAAATTAAAGGTTTAAGACCTTCTAATATTAATAGGTTTAAATATTTTATAGTAGTATAGATATAGATTTGAATAGTGCGAGGGAGGTGATATTTTTTCTTTTAACTTATGCCGTCTTTGTTGACTATAACATCCTACATTAGTTTTTCAATCGTTTTCTTTTTCAACTTTATACGTTAATTTATATATTAATATTTTTTTACTAATCTCAGGGTAATATTCGTTTTGCGAGAACATGATAGAAACTCCGTTGCTTTAAAAAATTTTTTAAGTATAAAATTATTTTAATATAGAATTAGTATATACATGTTAATAAATAATTTAGTATAAAAGAAATATCTTTGAACCTATTATTTATTTTTTAAACATAAAATAATATTTTGTATGAACGAATATCAATAAACAATATTCTGAGTATAATATGAACGGCAGCGCGCGGGGTAAAAATCTACTAGATTTTAATAAAGTTTAAAGCCTATGGTTTTTATACATTTAATTTGTTTGTATAATTAACAAAATAAAACCAATAACTACTCGGTGTTTTGTGTGTGTACCATGCTAGTCCTCTAATATAATATTTTAACTTTTATTGTTAAACTTTACTCCTAAAAATTTATTTATCAAATGACACGATTTCACATTTTAAAATATATTATGTTAATATAAAATATAATTTTTAATAGTTCTTAATAACCGGCTCTCATAATTTTTTTCCAAACATACAAAAATTTATGTAATAACTTTTTCATAGTAATATTTAAAATCCTATAATTGTCAACTATCAATTTATGTTCATCTATTAACATTAACATTCAAATTGTATTGAGAGTTAAATAATTCAAAAATGCGCAACGTAAATTATAAATTATAAAAAACGTAACATACTCAAAATAAAAAATATTTAATTTTATCATAATTTCCTTTTAGTCAGATTATGTATCAGGGTTTACCAATGTTGATCCCTAGAAATTATAAAAGAAACAAACTAAATATACACATGAAGATCGTTATATAATCAAAAGCAACTTGTTATTATTTTATATATGTTGAAAATAATTGCTTTGACCATGCTTATATAACAGTACGAACTATTATAATTAATACTTTTTGGTTTTTTTTACCATTGTATACAGTAATCTATTCAATTTAGCAAAAAAGTGTTTTATATATTTTAGAAAAAAAATTAGGCGTTTTGACAAAAGTTAACGTGAATACTTTCTTTTCCTAAATGATATGAGAATATTTATTCAACCATTTTTGTTAATACGAATAGTAATATTCTTTTCTGGATTATTTTACATAGAAGACATCGTATTTCTTATATGCATAACTACTATGTATTTCAATCCATGTCTATCTAGAATTATGCAATTAGCAATAGATTTCGACTTCATTATTTCAAAGGATTAAGACATTTTTAGCTATAGGGTAATACTAAATCCTCCGGTTTATTTCCTTACTTATTTTGATCAATATAAATGTTAAATTTAAATAATGTGAGAAAAAAGAATTAATTAATTTCATGTGACAATCATTTTATGAATAGAAAAATATACTACTAAAAATATTTAGTAGAAATCAATACAATTTTTCTTTAACATATTTTAGTAAACGAGTATGCCATTTAAATATTTATAGAGTTTATTATCAGATTCATATTTGAATTTAATATTTTATATAACACCCAAATTAATAAATAATCAAACTAATGGGACAACCAATCCACTTAAGACTACAAATAATCTATTAGCATAATGTCTATTTTAAATCTAGTTGCCTCACAGCATGGTTTTTTGGGTCACTTGTTTCTAATATAAAATTGAATAGGTAAGTTGTGATACGTCTGTGTATAGTGTAAGAACTAAACTGAACTGCTCGAAATTAAACCAAGAATCGTAAAAATGGTCTCGGCCGGATCGAGGACCGAACATATGACTCTAAGAATCGACCGTGAAAAGACTGGAACCAAACCGAGAACCGAGATAGTTTCTTTGACATTTTTAGCCTTTCCTCAGTTTTGGCCTGAATTGAACCGCTCGGCACTGAGATCCGATTTTACATGAATATTAAAACCGAGAACCGAACCGATAAATCTCGATTCGGTCATGTTCGATTTGGTCCGGTTCGGTTCTGTGGTTCCGGCCGGTTATCGGTCCAGTTTGCACAGGCCTAAGTTGTACGTATGTCAGCATTTTAAATTATTATTATTTTATTTTCCTATCAAACATTAAATTATTTATACTTTCTCTGATTCAAGTTAAGTGATACATTATTGGTTACATGAATTTTGAGTTAAAAGATTATAATGATGGTTAGATTAGATTAAATTGAACAGTTAGGTGGAGTGTTTTTTTCGATGAAATCCTTAGAAATTAGAAGGAATTGGAAGTGAATTTCTATGAATTTCTATGCGGGTTTCTGTGTTTTGTTGGAGAAAATTGAAATCTGTACGAGGATAATATTTCATTAATGATAAGAATGTAAATTCCATAAATAAAAGAAGAGATTCTGAAATATAGATTACTATATTACCTTAAAAACTTTTTCTGACTATAAAATCATCCTTTGAATACTTTTTGAATATAAACTGAAGTTAATAATACTTGAAATAAATATATAAAAATTATTTTCAATATAAACTCTCATGTAATTAATTCCTTCTACTCCATCTAATAATTGTGTTTTTATTCATTGAGTGTATCCTCTGAATACATACACACTGGTCAGTTGCTCACTAGATATAAAATAAAGAAATTTTGGGTCTCAAGAACAGTACTCTGTAACTAACCCAAAAAATGTCAAAACCTTAACCCGCTTTGTACAACACAAGTTATGAACTTTCCGGCGTTCTGGTCACCGGAGTTCCTTAGAATTCCGGCGAGCCAACAACAGAAACTTCTTCTAATCACGATATCGAATATCATCATCTCTTCTAACCCAGCAAATTCACGATCTTTAACTTCTTCTCCGACCACCGGCATGTTAAACTCACCGGATCTGCCCGCAAGTTTCCAACCAAGATTAGCAGTGGTCATCGGAGTTCTCGCCGTCATGTCTTGTTTAACATTCCTACTCATGGTTTATGCAAAATGTTGTCATCGACCATCTTCGATTCATTACTCGAATCAAGAAAACTTAGGCGAGATACCTCGATCCGTTATTTCTCGGGTATTTTCTGGTATCGATAAAACAGTGATCGAATCATTGCCGTTTTTTCGGTTTTCAACGTTAAAAGGTTGGAGAGATGGCTTGGAATGCTCCATTTGTTTGTCCAAATTTGAGGACATCGAGATTCTTCGGTTGTTGCCCAAATGTAAACACGCGTTTCATATCAATTGTGTGGATAAATGGCTAGAAGAGCACTCGGGGTGTCCACTTTGTAGGTGTAAAGTAACCGAAGAGGATGTAAGACTTTTTGCATCTTCGAGTTTTAGGTTTTTAAGGAACCAATGTTCAGATTGTGCACATGATCATGATCAAGGTTTAAACTTGGAGCTATTTATAGAAAGAGAAGGATCTACAAGATTCGGGAGTGGGAGAAGTTTTCGAAAGATCGAAGAAGAAAACGATCAAGAAATATTTGATCAAGATCAAGATCAAGAAATCTTGCATAAGTTTAATCATAGGATCATAGTATCCTATAATGAACATGGTTTGATAGGGAAAAACCGATGGAGCGATTTGAGGTCATCCGATCTTCTATGTTTACAATCCGAGATGATTACTTCTTGGTCAAGCAACTTTAATGAAGATCAAGAAAAGATTGCTTCTATGTCAAGCAACAATTTGGATTGCGGAGAAAGTGGTCATGATAACCGAGTGATTAAGATCAAGGAAGAAATCAAACAAAAAAGGGAATTCGAGAAGAAAATCAAGAAATTTCCGGGTGGAGAGTCGGATATCGGATCATCTAATGAGGTGAAATCCGATAAACTTGATGAAAAAAGATCGATGTCGGAGATCATTGTTCATCCAAGATTACTTGATGTTGAATTAAGTAGCGAGGAAGCTAATTTGGGTGAGGTTAGTGCTAAAGAAGAAAGGTTGAAGAGATTATGGCTACCAATTGCTAGAAGAACAGTTCAATGGTTTGCTAATAGAGATCAACAACCACAAATTAACACAAAATCACAAATTTAGGTTAGATCTACCGGTACAATATTCCCCTAAATTTGTCATGTTTCTCATTACTACAATTATATTAATAAAGAAAGACATCATATACTTTTCTTTTAAAAAATTTATTTAGGTTTTAGACATAATTAGAGAAAATGGTAGACCATCTTAAATAAATGAAGTATCATCCTAAAGAATCAAGATTGATACTTATCCATGACAAAATCGTCCAAAAGTCGACTTTGATGATATATTAATCTTCTGATGCAATCAAGTAGTTATGGACGTATAAACACAGATATTATTTTATATCAATACGAATTCAAATTCAACTTAGCAAAGTTAAAAACAGAAAATTCTTGTCCATATATGTCTTATTTATAATCATAATTATGTCATGGTTATTTGACTTATAATTTCCATGTTTTGTAAGTACTCTAAAGACCAATAATTTTATAATAAACTCGAAACACAATCAAGTCAAAGATAATATAATTTATCAACAATAAGTGGATTTTTTCTTCAAACGAGACTTTTACACGTAATTGTAATAAACGAGAGCATTTGCCCGCACTTCGTGTCGGGTTTGCAAAAATACACATTACAAACTATATTTATAAACTAACATATTCATATCACTACATTTCTATTAATTTAAATACATACAACATTTTCTTATAAAATAAATTATTTTATCCATCACCGCAAGACATTGATCATCATCATCGTTTTAAGAAGTTAAGGGACTGAAAAAAGTTATCGCTTTAATACTAGTCAGCCAAAGATTGAACACCATGGTTCCACTCCAATATTCCATTGAATGTTTAGTTAAAAAAAAAAGTTTTAAATTGGAATCTAAATGATACAAACATTCTATCAGGGATGGAATCGGGTTTAGAACCGTCAAGAGTGAAATTGAGTCCTAAACCCGATTTCAGAGGATTAGTACACCCGAGAACCAAACCATTTTACACAATATGGTTCTAATTCGGTTCGGATATATCGGGTATAGACCCAATTGGGACAGATGTAGTATTTGGAGGTGGTTTGAGTGTTCGTATCATATTTGTTAGTTCGTAATGTAATATTAGAATGATTTACAAATAGCAATTGTATAATAAACATGAACTAAACACTAACGATGATTTATTCTATACATAGTTAACTAAATTTTTATTCCGAGTATTAGACATGATTTGTTCTATACCCGATATACCCGTACCCGAAGAGCCGGTACCTGATTTTTCACGAAAAGTGGGACCCGATACCCGAACTGATTTCTAATAATCCGGTTCGGAGTGGTACATATCCAGGCTTCCGGTTCTATATCCCATATCTACATTCCATCAAATGAAGGAAAGATAATTTCTTCCAACTTTGATGGAATTGAAATCCAATGTCGCATAGATTTTTTTTAGTACCTTTATATCCATTATTATTTTTTCAACCTAACAAAATTTTATACTTCTACATTCCTAACTTGCCACCACCGTCACCACTACCACCCACCGCCACCGCTGCCACGCGCCCTCGCTACCATCATTACCGGCATCCACCACTTATTTATAAAATGAAAATTTACTATGTTTATGATTTATATATAATATACATTTGCATATAAAATATAAAAAGGAAGTTTAAAAAAAATCAATAAAAGCAAATTCATCATTTTCTAAGATGCTAATGATTTCAAAAATAAATTCATTTCATATTAAACAAATAGAATATTAAATTAAACTGAATTCTGATTTCATTCCCTGAACACTTTCTAAATTCCAATCTATTAGAACTATTATATGGACCAAACAACAAATAAACTAAAAGATCCAAGCATGTAATCTTAACGTTGAAATACTAAAAGTAAAAAGTTCTAGATCACAATCCACAAGTTCACAACGAGCCCACCAGGGCCAAACTGATATTGGGCCCGAGTGTTCAAAAAGCCGGACCGATGCCCAATGGGCTCAACCAGCGCTAGCTTCTTTTTTGACATGTTTCGGGGTTAAACTTGAACCCATCCTCAACCTGGTCAAGAATATCCGTTAACTCGTAACCAAACAGTCCCTGAATAACAAAGTACGTATTCACGAAAACAGCAATCCAAATACATGTACAGAGAAAGTGTGTGTTTGTGTGTGTAAAGTGTGATAATAGAATGAAGATCGTAAGAATTCTATCAATGGCGTCCTCCACCTTCCGTCCATTCTCATCAATGGCTGCTTCTCGATTTGCTGCCACTTTCTCTACCTTCAATCCGTCTCCGAGGTTTAATTCGTTCCAATTCGCCACAGGTATGGATAACTGAATACGTATATCCTTGAAATCAATTTAATTCTACACTCTGATGCGTTTTATTCCGTTTCTAAGATTCATATGATTACGGTTGATTCCCGTCCTGAATTTGAAATTATTCTTAGATTAATGTTATTATTCCTTGCATTTTGGATTGTGAGATTATTTAAAATTTTCAGGCTTGTTTAGTTCGATAATTGTAAATTTCTAATTTCAATATATGTTACAAGTTTAGTTCACAATTGAATTCACGTGTGATTATCATATGAAATTGATTTGATCTCATCTGATCTGATCAGTGACGGTTGTTTTAATGTGCTAGCGTGATATTGTGATCGGTAGATGAACAATCAAATGCATCAGGTGTTTCAGTTTGAATTATAGAGTAATGACAAAATGTTGGATGTAATGCAACAGTAACATTTAGGAAAATTAATCATCAAACATATCCTCAGTTCCTCATCACCACCTTTGGGAAAACTATGGCTTTTATTTATCGATATCTTACCCTTTTGTTTTGAAATTTTTTACAGTTGAAATGCGATCTCAACTGTTTGGATTTAAATCTTTTAAGTTATTAAGACGTGAAGGAAACTGTGTGTCACCTAAAACATTTTCCACAACTACCAAAGAAAGTGCCTTAGAATGGGTCAAAAGTGACAACAGAAGAATGCTTCATGTTGTTTACCGTGTTGGTGATCTGGACAGAACAATAAAGTAAGTTTGTTAATTACCAATGTTTTCTTTTATATTATTATCAATACTTGAATTCCATCAAAATATGGGTTCAGGTTCTATAAAGAGTGTTTAGGGATGAAACTGTTGAGGACACGAGATAATGCTGAAGAGAGATATACAAATGTATTTCTTGGTTATGGTGCAGAAGATTCTCACTTTGTTATTGAACTAACATACAGTAAGCCATCCTACAATGTATATTTTGTGCATATAATCTCCTAAATAAAAAAAATAGACCAAAAAAAACTCTGAAAAGGAAACGGGTCGAAAGCTGCGCAAAATGTATATTTTGTGCATACAACATCCTAAATTGCTTCATTCGTAAAGTCATATTATTATTTTAATTATATCATATTTAGCACATTAATTATTTATAAAAAATATGGGACAATTTTGTGTTGAATGATATTTTGTACTGGGCACAATGCTTGTGTTTAAGGCTATTATGACCATTTTGATTATTTAATGCTGACTAATTATGTGTTTATACTGCCAGATTATGAAGTTGACAAATATGACATTGGATCTGGATTTGGTTATATTGGTATTGCAGTTGATAATGTGAGTTAGTTCATTTTAATTGTTTTATTAAAAAAGTTAGATTATAATTGTAACTAAGTTCAATTACACAAAGGGTCCTTTAGGTTTGTACCATATTACATATTTTGTCCTTTAGTTTCATACATTACACTGGTAGTCCTTATTTCTGAAACTGTTGACACGTTTGGTCCTTTACGTAAACAGACGTTTATTTTTCCCGTATAGGTAGCCCATACTGTGGATCTCATAAAGGCAAAAGGCGGCACTGTAACCCAGGAACCCGGCCCGATTGAGGGAGGAAAGTCAACTATAGCATATATTGAAGATCCAGATGGTTACACGTTTGAACTTATAGAAAAAGATCCAACACCCGAGCCACTTTGCCATGTAATGATCCGAGTTGGAGATCTTGATCGTTCTATTGATTTCTATGAGAAGGTGTGAGGTTAATAATTACAACTTTTTTCAGGTTTGATGTATAAATTTTCACTGCAAATCATGATTAATATCTTTGTGTTTGCTAATGTTAATTTGTATTCTTTTAGGCTTTTGGTATGGAGCTCCTGCGTAAAAGAGATTGTCCTGATTACAAGGTAATTTGTTTCGACCCGTTTAGTTATGAAGTGCTTCATTCGGGTTGTGTTTTATCTCAAACGGGCCAAGTTTAAATCTTTTGATGCATACAACATTGTAAATAATTTGGTCAACGATTAGATTATTGTACGAATAATCAAATACTAGAATAATAACTAGTGTATTAATTATTCATAGGCCAAAATGCATTTTAGTACCCTGAACTTGACAAAATGATCATTTAGTACTTGTCTCACAAATTTGGTCTTGTTTTCTCACATGATTTGCTTCTAATACCAATATATTTAGATGAACGTATATTATTTAGTCTGTCAAAAGCTCCAACGAAAGTAAGTCAACTAAGAAAATGTGATTAAATTAACAAGTCAGGGTACTAAAACGACCATTTTGTCAAGTTCAGGGTACCATTCTGCACCTTTAATAGATCAGGGTAGTAAAAGATCTAGTCAGTCAAGTTCAGTGTACTAAAATGAATTTTGGCCTTATTTATAAATAAGTAGACAAAAAAGTGTGTGGGTGTCAACCCGGCCCTACCAGACCAACATGCACTAAAAATGGCCCGTTTCAAACCCGTTCCTGATTCTAGTGATGCAATGTAATCGACCTTTTTGTAGTATATGATTGCAATGATGGGTTACGGGCCTGAAAGTAAAAACTGTGTTCTTGAGTTAACATACAATTACGGGGTGACTGAATACGATAAAGGCAATGCATATGCTCAGGTAACATATTTGTCTGATCATTGTTATTAATTTGCTATTTTAAAAATAAGAAATTTGGAAACTAATTTGTGGTAATTAACAGATAGCAATAGGCACAGATGATGTTTACAAAACTGCCGAAGCAGTTAAACTTTTTGGTGGCCAAATTATCCGAGCACCGGGACCCGTTCCTGATATCGACACCAAAATTACAGCATGTTTGGATCCTGATGGTTGGCAGACGGTAATCTTTTCAATATATTTTTCCTATGATTATTATATATTAAAAAGGTCAGGTCAAACGGGCCAGGTGACGGGTCAAAACTGGAAGGGTTTGTTACATCTACCTTGTTTTGATTATAAGGTTTGATATTTGTTTTAATTACAGGTTTTTGTTGATAATGACGATTTTCATAAAGAGCTACAATGATGTTTTTGTATCTTTTTAATTAGAGGAAGTCATAACATAATGGTGCATAATCTCAATGGGTCATTGTACAATTTGTATTTGGGTCATTGTTATCTTAGCTTCAGAATGATACAAAATGGTTGAACATTAATAAACAATCGACTTTATTAACAAACATGAACGATGTTGCATTTGTTTAGTACTTGTTTTAGGACATATACTAAACAACATGAATAAATAGAAAATAAATAGAAACAAACAACTTTAATGAACAAAACACATTTGAAAATTTGAAACAGAATTTATCTTCAATGAAATTGTATTAAAACTGTGGCTTAGAGCATTCGGGTGCCATCTGTCCATTAAAACGCTTAAAATCCGTGCAATAGTTGTAAATCATGTGGTTATCTCTAACCCATTTGAGTTGACCCTGTTGACTCCATGTCAATTGCTTGTATATAGGAGATGTCCACCAGTTGGCCCGGTTAGGAATGGCACACTCGCTAATGCTAACGGGCCCGTTCCACTTACAAGCTCTAGCCCGAAACCTACGGTAGTTAGCATCAAATGGTGCAGCGGTCCAGTCAATCTTGACCAACCCACCTCTTGTGGCCCAGTTATCCGCATTCCACAAACTAGAGTAAACTCGCATTCCTTGTTGGTTAGGGAATGGAATCCCTTCGTTTTGATAGTTTTTGAAGACTCTAATGGGAATACTATCGACATACCATCTGCAATACATTCACAAGATAGATATAATTAAAAGAATTAAGTAACGGTTTGAGATGTAGGATGATGGTGCTTTGACTTTGTTGACTTACACGACTGCTGTAGGATTCCAATGAATGGTGTAGTTGTGATAATCCGCAGTCGGGTCAAACCATAGTTGAAATTGTTGTTCTCGGTTGCCTTGACCTTGAGTATAGATGTTTGTGTGCACCGTGTATGGCTCTCCGGTTGAGTTCCCCAAAAACTCAAAATCAATCTCATCATGTTTCTCACCCGTAGAAGACAACTATCACAATCCAACGTAAAAATTAAAAAAAAAAAATCTCATTTTTATTATACATTCAATCCAAGTAAAATACTTTATGAATATATGATGTATTGTTGAACTTACATAATATGCCGTTACAGTTCCAGCAGAGTTCCCTGGAACCAACTTGATTAGCATTTCGATGCTTCCAAATAAGAAGGCCCTTTTTGATTGGATACCCGAACCTATAAGTTTTAGTTTCTTGTTATATAATTGCAAAGAAAATATTATATTTTGTAGCGAACATAAATGAAGATTTCAATACATATACGTTATACCTGAAGTTTGGTCCAAAACAAGGCGGAGGTCATCGCCATTGCCTAGAATCGAAGAATGATGAGCACCCCAATTGAAATACATGCTTTTTGAGAACTTCGCATTAACCATGGAGGAACATAATGCAATTGCAAACACAAAAACAATCATGAACAAAGCTCGAGAATTCGCCATTTTCACAATAATGAACAATTCTCTTCTTTGAATTGGTTGGTATTGTAATGATGTGTGTTGTTGGTTGCTATTGTTATGGTTTTTGATGCCTTATATATATAGCCTTTGTTCAGCATATGCACCTCACTAAGATGAGTCTATTTGTGTCTTATTATTATTCTTTTGACTTTATTTTATATTATATCTTGACCTTGTCCTGCTTATTGACATTCTCTTATTGCATTTATGCTCTAGTAGTCATATGAAATATCCATGTTTCCTACAATCACCACCAACTTTAGTTAAATATACAGTATTATTTGATCAATAAATGTTACAATGCATGACGTTTTTATGCTTGTAATAATCAATATAGATGCGGCAAAATGTGAGGGTTAGCCATATTGAGTAATAACTAACAAGGCAAAAAATTATCAGTTTCAAACCTTAACATGTCTATTTTCGTGTTGGATAGAAATTGTCAACCTACTTTCAACTGATTTGATTCATTTCATTTTAATGGACAGACCAATATAGAGCCTAGGGTAGCCCGTGTTACTAGTCAAAGCTGCCATCAAATTGTATAAAGTTAACGAAATTATTAGACGTTGCATATTTTATAAATAATGAGCTCAATCGTACTCTTTTTACTTAAATTTTAATGAATTATCACTTTGTATAGTATAAATATACAAAACATTATACATTTGATTTTTAAGATAAGATTTTTATTTTACTAATATAACTTATTTTCTAGTATTGTAGTGTTGTAATATGTGATGCTAACGTATGCAAAAAACATGGTTTTGGCTAGTAGGTATGTTTGGTGATATGAAAACATAGAGTGGTTATTTGAATGGAGCAATGCACGACTGGCTTCAGGGCTGGTGCTTGGTTGTTAGCCGGCTTTGATTTCATCTCTGCTTTCTAAGACGTGCACCATAACACAACATAATTACTCGATCAGTAATCATATTATAATCATATTATTATTTGATATAGATAATAGTGTATGTATGTATCTATATAGGTATTCCAAGGAAAAAACACTTGTAGATTTGTAGTTACCATATTTTCATTGGAGTGCACGTCTTTAGGACCCAAAGAACATAAGGATCATTTGGTGTAAAATCATAGCTGGCTAACCACAATAAAGTCAAAGGACCAATGGGACACAAGTGGACTTATATCATCTTGTTGAGGTACATATGTTGGACACAAAAGCTATATAAAGCATCAAGAAACAAGAACAAGAACCACTAAACAAACATACAACATTACAATACTAATCAAAGAAGAGAATTCCTCAAAATTTCGATAATGGCGCGTTCTCGAGCTTTGTTCAGGGTTGTTTTTGTGTTTGCAATTGCATTATGTTCTTCCATGGTTAATGCAAAGTTCTCAAAAAGCATGTATTTCAATTGGGGTGCTCATCATTCTTCCATTCTAGGCAATGGTGATGACCTCCGCCTTGTTTTGGACCAAACTTCAGGTATACATATATATTGAAATCTACATTTATGTTCGTTATATAATATCAAGTTTACGTCTAGATTTTTAACGCTAAAAACTTTACAGGATCTGGTATCCAATCGAAGAGGGCATTCTTATTTGGAAGCATCGAAATGCTAATCAAATTGGTTCCAGGGAATTCTGCTGGAACTGTAACTGCATATTATGTAAGCGCAAAATAACTAATAAATATATACATATATCAACTAGATTATAGGTCAAATAAGTACGAGGTTAATTTTAATGTTGGATTGTGACAGTTGTCTTCTACGGGTGACAAACACGATGAGATCGATTTTGAGTTCTTGGGGAACTCGACAGGAGAGCCTTACACGGTGCACACGAACATCTTCACTCAAGGTCAAGGTAACCGCGAGCAACAATTCCAGTTATGGTTTGACCCAACCGCCGATTATCACAACTACACCATTCATTGGAACCCTACCGAAGTCGTGTAAGTCAACCAAGTCAAAGCACCATTATTCTTCATGTAAAACCATTATTTACATTTTACATTTTATCTTGTTAATGTATTGCAGATGGTATGTCGATAGTCTGCCTATTAGAGTCTTCAAAAACTATCAAAATGAAGGGATTGCATACCCTAACCAACAAGGAATACGAGTTTACTCTAGTTTGTGGAATGCCGATAATTGGGCCACAAGAGGTGGGTTGGTCAAGATTGACTGGACCGTTGCACCATTTGTGGCTAACTACCGTAGGTTTCGGGCTAGAGCTTGTAAGTGGAACGGGCCCGTTAGCATTACCCAATGTGCTATTCCCACCCCTGACAACTGGTGGACATCTCAGGTATACAAGCAATTGACAACAAGTCAACAGGGTCAACTCAAATGGGTTAGAGATAACCACATGATCTACAATTATTGCACGGATTTTAAACGTTTTAACGGACAAATGGCACCCGAATGCTCTAAGCCACAATACTAAACAGAGGTAGATTAAAACTCTGTTCCAAATCGTTGGAAGATTAATTATTCTATAATATTCATTTTATTTCAACTTTTCAAGATTCTTTTGTTGCACTCCTATTTTTTACTTTTCCATTCTTTTTGTTTTGTATATGTCCTAAAAAATTACTAAATATATTCATCAAAGTATTTTATATTCTATTTTAATTTGGCGCCTTCAAAGTTTTGATTTTAAGGTATTTGATTAAACACCAGATTTTGAGTTTATAGTTTTCTCCATTAACATTTTAAGTGGAAATTTGGAGTAATGACTAAATGTGTTCATATAACTCTATAGTTGGAATTAAATATCAATACCATTTAATAATCAAATAGTTATGATATAAGTTTAATAAATGAAAAGGTATCATCACCAAGGGACACCAGCGAACAGGCATCACAAAGGGTACCAGCAACAACCGCCGCCAGCAACCACCACAATCAAAGGATGTGATGTTTCATTTGTACCTATTTGTATAGTATAAATATGCATCTAATGTAATTATTTTAAATTGTGGATTGATGAATCGAATTTAAATTAAACTGTGGATTGATGAATAGAAATTATCAATAAAATCATTTAGGATTTGATTAAATCTTGTTAATTCTGTTTCAATCCAACAATAACTTCATATATTATGGTTAAATACAGATTGTCCTACAAAGGATGATACTTAATTTGGTTGTTTGATTTGCATCAATTTGGTTTAAATAGATTTAGCAAAATGAGCTGAGATGGTGACTAGTTAAAACGGGTCAAGGTCAAAATGTGCATGTTTTAAATATGGGTCAGATTAGCTCGGGCTGGGTTAAATGGAGATACGTTGCGTCCAGTTGATATTTTTAATTACCTAAACTTTAAATTTTGCATTTTTGGCTCAATGAAGATAAATGCACCCAAATGGAAATTAATCAGGTATCATTATATATGATTAATATTAATAAATATCTTACAGAAAAGTTATATGAAATACATCATCATACGATTAACCAACAGTTGAGCTACTAAACAATAGTCATCATCTGGTTAGTACTGCGGTTTTGAGCATTCGGGTGCCACCAGTCCATTAAACCGCCAATAATCTGTGCAATAGTTGTACATCATGTAATTATCTCTAACCCATTTGAGTTGACTCTGCTCACTCACCGTCAATTGCTTGTAATCTGGATATGTCCACCAGTTGGCTCGGTTGGGATTAGCACACTGGCTAATGCTAACCGGCCCGTTCCATTCGCAAGCTCTAGCCCTGAACCCACGGTTGTTAGCCACAAATGGTGCAGCGGTCCAGTCAATCTTGACCAACCCACCTCTTGTGGCCCAGTTATCGGCATTCCACAAACTTGAGTAGACTCGCATCCCTTGTTGGTTAGGGTAACCAATACCTTCATTCTCAAAGTTTCTATAGACTCTAATAGGAATACTATCAACATACCATCTGCAACACATTAACAAGTTTGAATACAATTACAAAGATCGGACAACAATAATAATAATCTTGCCTTGACTTTGTTGACTTACACAATTTGAGTAGGATTCCAATGAATCGTGTAGTTATGATAATCGGCAGTCGGGTCAAACCATAATCCGAACTCTTGCTCTCGGTTAGCTTGACCTTGAATAAAGATGTTTGTGTGCAACGTGTAAGGCTCTCCAGTCGAGTTCCCCAAAAACTCGAAATCAATCTCATCGTGTTTGGCACTCGTAGAAGACAACTGTCACAATCTAACATAACAAATTACTTATCATTGTTACTTTACGTGTAATATAAGTTATATTATATTATTATATATTTTTGCACTTACATAAAATGCAGTTACAGTTCCGGCAGAGTTTCCTGGAACCAACTTTATTAGCATTTCAACGCTTCCAAATAAGAACACACTCTTTGATTGGATACAAGTTCCTGTAATAACGTGTCGGTTTTCATTGTTTGTTTTGTAATATCTAGAAACGGATTTTGTATGTATATATACCTGAAGTTTGGTCCAAAACAAGTTGGATGTCATCGCCATTGCCTTGAATCGAAGAATGTTGGGCACCCCAGTTGTAATACATACTTTGCGGGAAGTTTGCATTAACCATCGAGGAATGGAATGTTATTCCGAACACTAAAATAACGATGAACAAATCTCGGGAATTCGCCATTTTTTGTTAGAAAACGATGAACGGTTTTCTTGTTTGATTCATTAGGCATGTATGTTGTTAGTTCTTGATGGTTTATATTGGCTGTGTCCAGCATATACACCTCACCGAGATGAATCCTCTTCTGTCCCTTTATTTTTATGATTATTTGTTTTATAACATATCTTGACATTCTTATATTTTGTGGTGTCACATATCTAAGACGTGCACCCCACTGGAAAATAATTACGTCATAATCGTAGTATTATTAATTGTCTTGTATATTAAGAAAATAAATTTGTGTGGGACGTTCGTTTGTTAGGACACTAAACAAACATAAAAGAACATAGAAAATTATAACATCCACAATCTGAAATTCATTATTCGAAATTAACTTTAATCAGACTGTCCAGATTAATATTTTGAAGAAAAATATATAAAGAAAGTTATGTATACACCAAGTAAAATATTCTATTCAATCTCCTACTACATATAGACCATATAAGTATTTTTCTTAATTTCTTAAAGTGGGAGAGTTAGTGAATGTGTGACTTTTACCAAATAAAACAAGTTTCTTAATAAGGTATATCGCATATACCTTCCTGATCGGAAGCGGCCTTCATAACCGAAAGAAGGGAACGGACGCAGAAGGATCGATGATCCCGATGATCATGATCCAAGCGTAACGCGGGAATTACGGAAAGGCGTACATCTTGCAGGTACGAGTGCATTAAATGCGACCTAGTCCCTAGGGCGGCTTTGGCGTAAAGCAAGGGTATTATTCTCCGGTTTAAAGCCTCCTGGGGCGACCTATTATCCCCCAAGCTCAGGAGGGACCGGTCCGAAGAGTGACACCTCCCTTTCCCGCCTAAGGGAGGTTGGCTATAAATACATATGTCTTGCAACCAACAACGGCATGGAGCTTCCGGTACATTTATTACACTTGTCATTAATTACTCACATTCAATACAATCTTTACCGATCACGACCTCACGTCATATAAATCGATCTCTAACTTGATCGTCGGAGTGTTCTCACGGGAATCCTCCCGGGGAGCATTTGACTGAGAGTTACCTTGTTGTTTGCAGGATCTTTAAGCAAGGAGTGTTCGTCAGACCGTCCGGAAGATTTGTGAACCAACATTTGGCGCCATCCGTGGGACCCTCGAACAAAATGGTCCAAGAGAATCCGCTGAACGACGCTAATCGTCAGCAAGTTATGCCGATCCGACTTCGAGAGCCACCAGGAGGGGTGCTTACTCCGGCATCGGTTTCCACATGCCCACCACCCGAAAATGGGGGGAACGAACCTACCCCCGAAGAGTTGGAGGAGTACAATCTCTTCTGCAAGTTTAGAAAAATGAGGCAAATGGAAAAAACTCAGGCAAGGTTGAAGGGGGAGATGCTCGGGGTAGAAAGGAATTTAACGTACTCAAGTGATGACGAACCGGTAGAAGAGGTGTACAGAGATCCATCTCCCCCGAGAAGAGCTCGTAGAACGGAGGCCATCCCAGCCGAAGAACAAGAGGAGAGAAGACACCCCTTGCAGAAAAACGAAAGGGAAACTTCCCATCGCCGCACATCATCTGGTTCGAAGGATTTTCGGTCTCCGTTTACGGACGACATCAACGAAATGCCCATACCTCCGGGTCTGAAAGGGCCCAGAGTCAAATCGTACGATGGAACCGGAGATCCTGACGATCATGTGGCCAGTTTCCGGTGGGCTGCAAGGATGATCCCGATGGATCCTAGGCTTTGGTGTTTGTACTTTGCAGGGACCTTTGAAGGGTCCGCAAGGTACTGGTTGTTAAGTCTTCCTCAGAAGAGCATCTCCAGCTTCGAAGATCTGGTGTTGCAATTTAGCCATAGTTTCATACAGCAGAAGAAATACCAGCAACGATCTCAATCCAACATGGCTTGCCATCAACGAGAAGGAGAATCTAACTAGTCGTACTTTAAGAGGTTTAATGAGCAGAGCCGGAAGACGCCGGTTCGGGAAGACTCTCTGATTATTGTTGCGTTCACGTATGGTCTCCGGGAGGGAGAGTTGTTCCGTGAACTATCGAAAAAAGATTTCAGTAAAGCCGACGACATGATTAACGTGGTGAACACGGTGTTGAAACAGGAGGAGGAAAGCGTTGAAAAGCTGCATTTCGAGGCTCAAGAAAGAAGAAACACTACCGGACCCAGTTCGTACAAAAGAGGAGATAAGGGGAAAGGTTCCGCCAATCCCGGTTTTTCCGGGAGGTCGCCTTACAAAGCGAGAGTCCCGGAAGGAAGGTCTCAAGGCGACAGATACGGTCCATACCGTCCGGAAGTTTATGCTACAGCGGAAGCCCGAAGGATGGAAAGAAGGGTGGTAAGGAAGAAATATCCTCGAGATCCGAATGCTTATTGTGAATTTCACAAGATTATGGGTCACGCCACCGCAACCTGTGAAAGCTATAAGAGGGAAAAGGAAGCACAGGGGAAGGAGAGAACAGAGGCTAACATTGTTGAGCCAAAGAAAGACGCAGACGCTTATAACGCTGAGATCTTCGCAATTGAAGAAGAAGCGGTACCTTTCCTCCTAGGCAAAAGGAAGGGAGGAGTCGTGGAGTTCGGGAGGGGGGAACCAGTGCCCGACGGGTATGTTGGAACGCAGCCTTTGGTTATCTTCGGAATAGTGGCTAAAATGATGGTTCGCAGTTGACGGAGGAAGTTCGGCCAACGTCATGTACAATCATTGCTTCGATAAATTCCCTCCGGATATCCGGGCTCTCTTGAAACCAGCCAAGTCTCCTGTTGTCGGATTCTCCGGACAATCCGTTTGGCCTATGGGAAAGATTCATCTCCCCCTCATGTTGGCCGATTGGGAAAGCTTCCACAGCAAAAATATCCTAGCAGAATTCATCATCATCGAAGCACCCTCACGATACAATGCCATTTTGGGAAGGACGGGAATGTGGCAATTTCAGGCAATCGCCTCCACGATCCATGGTCTGCTCAAGTTTCCTTCCGATCAAAGGGTGATCACCGTCCGGAGCATGCCTATGCCCCCGTTGGAATGTAACAGCATCACGCACCAGGATAGCTGGACGGAGCAGGAAGAAGTGCAGGTGGTGATTAATTCGGAGTATCCGGATACTCCCGTTCGAATTGGACGGAACCTACCTCAGCAACTAAGATGCGAACTGGAAGCTTTGCTAAGGAAATATAAAAAGGTGTTTGCATGGACTCCCGGAGACATGACCGGGGTGTCCCGAGAGGTGACCGAACACAAGCTAATGATCAACCCAAGTTTCCCTCCGGTGAAACAAACAAAAAGAAGGACGGCGAAAGAACGAAATAAGGTTGTCAATGAAGAGGTGAAAAGTTTGGTGAAAGCGGGGGTACTACGAAGTGCCCAATATCCTGAATGGATAGCAAACCCGGTCCTGGTTAAGAAAGCGGATGGGTCCATGCACATGTGCGTAGACTTTAAGGACCTTAACAAAGCTTGCCCGAAAGACAGTTACCCCCTCCCAGAGATCGAACAGAAGGTAGAGTCCTTAGGCAGATACCAATGGAAGTCATTCTTGGATGCCTATAAAGGATACCATCAGGTTCACATGGCTTGGGAGGATGAGGAAAAAACGGCATTCCACACGGAGAAGGGAACTTTCTGTTACGTTAAAATGCCTTTCGGCGTCCGGAACGCAGGAGCCACCTATCAGCGCTTGGTCGATAAGGCATTCGAAAAACAGATAGGGAGGAATCTGGAAGTATATGTTGATGACATGGTCATCAAGAGCAAAGGCGACCTGAATCTGATCGAGGATGTGGAAGAAACACTGATACAACTCTCGAAAATTAACATGAAGCTAAATCCAAAAAAGTATTCCTTCGGGATGAGCAAGGGAAAGTTTTTGGGGCATGTGGTTACGACGGCAGGGATCGAGGCTAACCCCGATAAGGTGGGAGGATTGTTAAAATTGCATACTCCCCGGACAGTAAAGGGTGTGCAAAGTCTGAACGGAAAGTTAGCAGCGTTGGGACGTTTCCTTGCAAAGTCGGCAGAAAAGTCTGTCCCTTTCTTCAAGGCGTTGCACGGATGCACGAGAAATGAGAGGTTGAGTGGACGGAAGAGGCTACGAAAGCTTTTGAGAAACTTAAGCAACATTTGAAGAACCTTCCTACCATGGCCAGTCCCATACCTGGAGAACCGTTGGTAATGTACCTTTCTACTAACAGAGAAGCAGTTAGCTCAATACTCATCGCCGAAAGGGATAGGAAGCAAGTGCCCGTTTATTTTGTTAGTCGAGCACTACAAGGGGCGGAGTTTAATTACTCAATAATTGAAAAGTTGATCCTAGCTTTGATTTATGTGGTCAGACGTCTGAAACGATACTTCCAGGCTCACTCAGTAACCGTCCTGACCAACCAACTGATAAAAAATATACTCTTGCAGCCAGAACGATCGGGGCGAATGACAAAGTGGGAAATCGAGCTGGGCGAGCATGACATCACGTTCAAGCATAGGCCTAATATCAAAGGTCGGTGTAACGACCGTAATTTTTACGTATGTTTTTTCGTGTAATTTATTCGGGATGTATTCGAATTTTAGTATTTATGTTAGTTTACATTTCGGTTTGTGTTTTATCGAATGTGTGAATGTTTGGAACTTGGTCTAACCAAGTATGGGTCAAAACTTGGATGGAAACAAGTTTAAAGGCCAAGAATCTGGCTGGAACAGCCCTCGCGGCGTGAGGCAGGCGCGAGCCAGACGCGAGATCAAACAGTAGGTTCAGAACTCAGACGCGAGAGACTCGCGCCGAGCTCGAGTTGAGCTTAGCGTCGAGCTCGCGGCGCGAGCCAGGCGCGAGCGGGGCGCGAGGTAGGCGTTTCTGCGGCGACCAAGAAGACATCCCGCGTCACCTCGCGGCGCGAGGCAAACGCGAGCGGGGCGCGAGGACTGTCTGGAGTATATAAAGTTGTGTAGAAGCTAGGGCTCATAACACCTACGAACCCTAGAGAGAGTGCATCCGTTTTTGAGATCATTTGGACGTTTTTTGGAGCTTGGGAGCTCAAATCTTCATCATCTTGAAGGATTTAAGCATCAAGGGTAAGAATTCTTGCTTATTTCACTTAGTTACCTTCATTTTGAGCTTAGTATGGGTAACAATGGTGGCTTTGGGAACCCACCATGTCATCTTTGGGGAAGATGAACTTTCATGAGTGTAAAACACTCCTTGTAGACTTGTAATCAATGTGTACAAGTTAGATTTGGAATTGATGATGGAAAATCTTGAACTAGGGTTTGAGATTCCACCAAGTTGTATGAACTTGATGGTTAGAAATGTTTAGATGGATTAATTAGTAGATAGTTATGGATTATAACTAGATTCTTGTGATGGTATTGATGTTAGGTCAAGAAGACCTTGAGATTGGAAGTACTTCCTCAATTTGGAAGTAAGGATTGTGTTGTTGAACACAAGTGTTGGATAGCTTTGCTAAGGTGAGTACATGTGATCTTTCTGAGTACATAGTAAACCATGTTTTATGGATTGAAATGATTTTAGAGTCTTTATTAGATAAATATTTTTAATAAAGAAAAGATTGAATTGGTAGAGCATGAATTTCGTTTAATTGAATTGAATTGAATTGTAAATTGACTTGCTTAGTTACCACTAGTATGATTGAGTTGTGATATGGGGCTTTGACCCAAGTTGATGATTTGTTATGTGGTAGCTAACCAATTGGATCCTAGATAACCCACACAAGTTGGGGGAGTTAGTGACACCTACTTGGGGCGGTACCACCCTGCGCAAGGGTCGTGTGTCGAGAAATAGTCAACCCGGAAATCGGGGGAGAAATAGTCAACCCGGAAATCGGGGGAGAAATAGTTAACCCGGAAACGGGTGAGTTTACCTAGTTAACCCATATCGGGGGAGTTGCTTCGGGGAGGCCCGTTGCGTATGTGAATGGCTTATGGCAAGCCTTAGAGTTTGATTGACTATGTGCAATTTGATAATTATTTAATTATTATTTTATTGCAAATTATTTTCTAACCGGGTCTAAAACCCATGTTTCTCACGAGACAATCTTGTCTCACGTACTACGTTTATTTTGACTATGTACTCAGGTTCGGGAGCTAAAGATTAGACGGCCCGTAGTTAGCATTTGGAAGGATTAGCTCGGTGTACTTATTTAGTTCCCTAGACTATAGTTTTGATATATTTGTAACACCGGTTTTGGTACTTTCTAATTATTCCAAATTTTTGAGTTAAACCATATTTTTAGATACTCGGTTTGTAAAGACATATATTTTATATTTTTAAAAGTTTTAAATTTGGTTGAAAAATCGGTGTGTTAAGGTCAGGCACTAGCAGATTTTTTGGTCGAAATGCCGGACGACGAAAGGGTTTTAGCAATTGAAGAAGGTGACCAGGGAGGCCTGGAAGCGAGTATACGTCAGAATTCATCTCTTACATGGCAAATGCATACGGACGGGGCTGCAGGAGCGGATGGGTGTGGAGCGGGAGTGATCTTAACTGAACCCAACGATGAAAGGGTCACTTACGCCCTAAGATTTGACTTCGCCTGTTTGAACAATGAGGCCGAATACGAAGCCTTGTTAGCAGGATTAGGTTTGGCCAAAAGTCTCGAGATCCGGAAGGTAGAGCCTTTCGCAGACTCAATGTTGGTTGTTAATCAAGTCAAAGGCTCTTATGAAGCGAAGGAAGCACACATGAAACAATACCTAGAGCGAGTTTGAATGCAAATAGGTTGGTTCGACAGCTTTGAGATCACGCAGATCCCTCGAACCAAAAACAAGGAAGCCGATGCACTCAGCAAGTTAACGGCAATGTTATATTGTCACCTGACGAAGAAAGTGCTGGTGGAAGTATGGGCAAAACGAAGCATCGAAGAGGAGGAAGAAGTGGCAGGAATTGAGATTGATATGGACTGCTGGATGACCCCCTTCCGTTTGTACTTGGAAGAGGGAATATTACCATCCGAAGCAGGTAAAGCCCGAAAGATAAAAATGAACGCCGTAAGGTATACCCTCAGAAATAATGTCTTATATCGGAAGGGGTATTCCACCCCTTGGTTATGGTGCTTGGGAAAGGTTGAAGCTCAGAAGGCTGTAGAAGAAGTCCACGAAGGATTATGCGGATCGCATTCGGGGGCACGGTCTCTAGCACAAAAGCTACTTCGGACAGGTTATTTCTGGCCACGCATGTCCGAAGATGTTCGTCGGTATGTGCGAAGATGTGAAAGGTGCCAAGCTTACTCGAATGTCCCGAATGCTCCTTCCGTCAACCTCACCAGCATACATAACCCTTGGCCTTTCTGCCAGTGGGGGATCGATATCGTTGGACCTTTCCCTAAGGCTCCCGGAGGGTTGTGCTTCCTAGTGGTAGCAATTGATTACTTCACAAAATGGGTAGAAGCCAAACCTCTAGCATGTATCTCAGGAGCTAACATTGTTAAGTTCGTTTGGCAGCAGATTGTATGTCGTTTCAGACTCCCACATACCAATGTGAGCGATAACGGAAAGTAGTTCGCTAGTAACCCGTTCAGGAAATGGTGTGCAGAGTTGAGTATACACCAAAACTTCACATCCGTAGCTCACCCACAGGCCAATGGTCAGACAGAAGTCACGAATAGAACCATAGTAAAAGGAATCAAAACTCGTTTGAATAGAGCGGAGGGTAGCTGGGTGGATGAACTGCAGAGCGTTCTATGGTCTTACCGAACAATTGTTAGAAGAGGCACGCAGGAAACTCCACACAACTTGGTGTATGGACCGGAAGCTGTAACACCACTAGAAGTTCTCTTCCCATCTTCACGAGTGGAAAATTTCCACTTGGGGGAAAATGAGGAAGCACTGAGGCATAACCTCGATATAATAGACGAACGGCGAGAGAACGCAACCTTAAGGCAAGCGGCGTACAAGTCGTTGACGGAAGGATATTATAACAAAAGGGTTCGAGGAGCGGCATGTAAGGTGGGAGACCTCGTCTTACGAAAGAACGAGGCAAGTCTCCAGCACAAACCAGGAAAACTATGCCCCAATTGGGAAGGTCCATATAGGATCAAAGAAGCAAGAAGGAACAGTTCGTACATCCTGGAAACAATGGAGGGTTCGTTCGTTCCACGAACATGGAACATGCGAAATTTGCGAAAGTTTTATGTTTAAGTTTTTTCTTTTTCGTTGTTTAGTGACCTTTTGGCACCATTATCGTTTGAATTGGTAGTTTGGTTGTCCCACTACTAATGTAATAGGAAGTCACGAATGACTATCGCAGTACCTTCCGGGTAGGGTCTTTTTCCTTTAAAATCTTTTTTGTATCTAACGAACATACAACGGAAAGATCATCAAACGAATGTCTTGCTAAAAACGAACACCTAATTTACCCTGACAAAGTAAAAGGTCCTAAGTTAAATAGCTAAATCGACGAGAGCGAACGAACGTATTTAGGTCGGAAGGGAGTCACTCCCTACCTTGAAAACCCGTGGGGGACGCCTCATCAGGAAATAAACCTATTCGAAGTAAAAAAAACAAACGGCGAACGAACATAACGAAATAAAATTACATTGATTAAAGAAGCATTCAATAACCAAACGAAAAACGTACAAGTTAACCAAAATACAGTTCGATCAGATCACAAATACACAAAACGATGCGCATAAACAGCCTACTATGCAGGAGGCGCTCCTCCGCGGTTGGAGCTCTCACCGGTATCTTCCAACCCGAGAGTCACTTTCTTCACAAGCTTCTTCAACTCTTCTAAAGGAATCGCACCAGACTCAATTGATTGAAGCAGCGAATAGTCTGGAGTCACCAACGTACCAAACAAGTTCATGATGATGTTGGTCTGAGCGTCCGGATACTCATGTACAAGTTTAGCATCCTTTAGAAGATCGGCATACTCCCGGTGAGTGTCCAGACACCCTCGGTATTGACCAAATCTCACGCTTTCCATTTGAAGGGATGAATTCCTACCTACAAACTCAATCGAATTCAAAAGAACTTCACATAACCCAGAGATTCCTTTCTGAATCAGCCAATCCATGTCTTCACGAAGGGTACCCAGTTGATGAGATTGGACGTCAAATTCCTCTTTCAATTTATCGTAAAGGGAATCCAACTCAGCATGAGAACGAGTAACATCATTCACATGGGCATCTTTTTCAACAAGTGCCAGCTCCAGTTCCGCAATACGAGCAGCTGCAGAGCTATGATCTGCATTCAATTCAAAAATCCGAGCATCTTTGACGGATAGCGAACGCCTCATGTCTTCCAATGCGGCGGATAGATCTTTGTTCTCCTCAGAAAGACGCCCGAATAGAGCAGCTAGATGATTTTTCTCTTCAACATCGACCTGGTGTAAGTGTTTAGTTTTCTTCATCAGCTCATTCATCTGAGCAAATTCATCATGGAGGCCAAGAGCTGACTGATGGTTGAGAACGCTTCGCGATTGTAACTCTGCAAGGAGCTCAACGGCGTCAAACAGACCAGATCTGGCTCGAAGGAACAATCCCTCGTCGGAAAACTCTTCGAAAGAAGAAACAACAGCAACATGATCCACAACAGTATGAACGATAGGAGGAGTAGAAGTGATGGTGGCTTGCAGGATGGGCTCTTTCGTTTGTTGTTTTTTGGCAAGGTTGGTAGGGTCCGGTAGACTGCTAACAGATAGCTCTCGGGTAGATTCAGCAACGGTGGTGCGAACGGTGCGAGCTGCAAGCAATAAAGGGATTAGACGTGGCATCAACCAATGCGAAACATATATATATATATATATATATATATATATATATATATATATATATATATATATATATATATATATATATATATATATATATATATATATATATATAAAAGGAAGCCTTACGAAGAAACGGAAAGTTCGGCAATGAGGATTGAGGCCTCGAAGGACGAACAACTGGTGGAATATTTTCAATAGAAGACGACTGCAAATTTGAGCTAAACAGTAAACTTTCAAATAGAGACACTGCAGAAGATACCGGTGGTTGCTTTAGTGATTCAGAAATGGACAAAACAGGTCCGGAAGACGTCACAGTTGGTATAACCAAAGTCGCAGGGGCTAAGGAAACTGTAATTGGGACATTGGCAGGCGGACGGGGTGAACCAGGTCTCTCTCCTGCAGAAAAGAAATACGTTTTTCTTCCTTTTAAAAAAAAGAGAAAATAGAAAAATATATAAATAAAGAAGGGGCGGACGCACAAAATATAAGTCATACCTTCATTCCTTCTTCATTTAGAGGGTGAGGAGGTTGATGTGTCACGTGACCTCTTTGAAAGGGTTCGAACAGATCGGACTTTGACGAGTTTAGAAAGCTCCGATTGCGAGTCTGGAATCATGGTATCCTCCGTCCTAAAACCTAACGATTCAGCAATAGGTGTAGAAACATCTGAAGTGCCCTCAGCTTCATGCTCCAATGCGTCCGGGGTGCCTTCAGAGCTGAGAGCAACTTCAGAAGGGGGAAGGAAGGGAGTTATATCTCCTTCGGTCACCGTTACAGATTCTCTGGAAGGTTTTTGCATTTTCAATCGTTGAAGCAAAGAGATATCTTTCCCGTCCACCTGCCAGATCGGGCGAACTCGACGAACGAAGAAAAAAGGGCTCAAATCAGCCATCCCAAGGAAATACTCGTCTGGGTCTTCCCATTCCATCTCTAACCCCAACAAGCTCTCAACCTGTTGACTTTCAACATCGGTCAATTCAGGAGCAGTCTCAGAAGACCGTCCGGTGATGGGTCCCCAAGAAAGAGAAATATCATTGAAGGCCAAGCGGTCAACATAAAAGAATCCATATTTCCAATCACGGATGGAATCCTTTAGCCCAGAGATCCTCTCGCTCCTACCGGGTCGATGGGTGAATACAGCCCAGTCACCTCGACCGGTAACAACATATAGATTGCGGAACAGCCTGGTGGAAAGAGGAATACCGAGGGCACGAATGGATATTATAAAGCCGATAATCTTTCTGAAGGAATTTGGGGCAAGTTGTGCCAGATGAAGGCCAAGATCCTGGAGTAGAACGAGGATGAAGTCGTCAATAGCAAACCTCAACCCGCCTAAAAGAAACTGAAGATATACCGGTTCGAACCCTTCCGGAGCAGAACGAATGGTGTCGGAAGGACCGGGAAGAAGAAGACGATAACAACGATCGATACGATAATCATCGTAAATCGCGTTCAGATCATGGGGAGTAAGATTTGTGTGCGTATTAGCGGCAGTTCTCTGAATAGATTTCTCAGACTTTTCCTTGGAAGCTTTATCTTTCCTCATGATTAAGAAGGAAAATCGAAGGAAAGAAGTTTGTGGAAAAAGAGGATTGATGTCGATTAAGATATCTGTGGGAGAAGGAGAATGGGAATCAATGAACGAATAAAGAATATATATAGGAGGAGAATGTAAAGGGGCGTTTTTTCCGTGATAGGGCAACGGTTAAAAACCCAACGACCGGAAAAGGGTAACGGTCATTTTCTCGAAGTGACATGCGCCCAATAACCGGATAACAAGTTCAAACAACGTTTCCACGGATAACCCTCTTTGAACTTAGGGGACTTAATAAGGTATATCGCATATACCTTCCTGACCGGAAGCGACCTTCATAACCGAAAGAAGGGAACAGACGCAGAAGGATCGATGATCCCGATGATCATGATCCAAGCGTAACGCGGGAATTACGGAAATGCGTCTTGCAGGTACGAGTGCATTAAATGTGACCAAGTCCCTAGGGCGGCTTTGGCGTAAAGCAAGGGTATTATTCTCCGGTTTAAAGCCTCCTGAGGCGACCTATTATCCCCCAAGCTCAGGAGGGACCGGTCCGAAGAGTGACACCTCCCTTTCCCGCCTAAGGGAGGTTGGCTATAAATACATCTGTCTTGCAACCAACAACGGCTTGGAGCTTCCGGTACATTTATTACACTTGTCATTAATTACTAACATTCAATACAATCTTTACCGATCACGACCTCACGTCATATAAATCGATCTCTAAGTTGATCGTCGGAGAGTTCTCACGGGAATCCTCCCGGGGAGCATCTGACTGAGAGTTACCTTGTTGTTTGCAGGATCTTTAAGCAAGGAGTGTCCGTCAGACCGTCCGGAAGATTTGTGAACCAACAGTTAGGACACTAAACAAACATAAAAGAACATAGAAAATTATAACATCCACAATCTGAAATTCATTATTCGAAATTAACTTTAATCAGACTGTCCAGATTAATATTTTGAAGAAAAATATATAAAGAAAGTTATGTATACACCAAGTAAAATATTCTATTCAATCTCCTGCTACATATAGACCATATAAGTATTTTTCTTAATTTCTTAAAGTGGGAGAGTTAGTGAATGTGTGACTTTTACCCAATAAAACAAATTTCAAATATATTATTCATTTTGAAAACTTTAAAATGAAAAATATGTTACTTATTTTGAAATAGATGACGTATATAAAAAAATATATATAATGGAAGTGAATGACAACTAAATTCTAAGCCTACAATATTAATGATAAACTTAAAAGTAAATGAAATTAGTTTAGATTAAGCACAAAGATTTGAAACATGTTATCATATAATAAATTTTAAATTATACATGTTATGAAAGTACATATAATCCAAACACAAAACTTGTAACATTTTCAATATTCATAATCAATTTTCATCTATATAATTAAAGTGCTTAGATAAAAATATGAAATAAGATACATACCCACTACTTTTTGTGAGTACCATACTAGTTACTTATAATATATGTACATGATATATTTTCCAAGAAAAACAACTGTTACAATATTTGATTGGGGTGCACGTCTTTAGGACCCAAGTAACAGAAGGGTGTTTTTTGTGTGAGCATCATAGCTGGTTGCTAACCACACCTCGACGTGCATTGCTTCAATCTGTTTGCAGTTAGGTTTTCATACATTACCACTAATTTAACTCTAATTTGGGAGAACTGCGTGGGTATTCTATATTTACAATTTGTACACAGGAATTTTAAAAAAATTAATACACCCAACTAACTATGATAATATCCACCAAGAATGAGTAATCGAAGTTTCAACGAGGAGAACGTCGTGTCATTAAACAACCAGAGGTGGTTTACGGAATTTTTGGACCAAAATACGCTACATTTTGAGAATTATTTTCATTTTAAAGTTTTTTTTCTAGTTTTTAACTTTTTTCTGGGCTATATATTAGTCCATTTGGTCTTTTTAGGTCCATTTGAAAATCTAGGCCTATTTCAGAGTATCTGCAATATTCAATTTTAATTTATATGAAAGTTAATTATTTTCTCTCATTTCACAACATTTGTGTTTAATTTCACACCATGATTATTAGTGTTCGTTGAATCAACAAATTCAATTTGTATTATCTCCTTTTTCTAATCTACATTAGAGAAGTTTTAATTAGAGATATAAAGAAAGAAGGCAACTAGAAATAAAGGAAAAAGTGTGCACACATGTCATGTCAATGGCAAGTTTCAAACCCATGGCCATTGGGGGCCAACAACCACCTTGACAACTGCAAAACGAGTAGCAAAATACAAGACAAGATCAACAAGTTTATTTAAAAAGGTCAAAGGAATAATGGGACACAAATGTACTCATTTTGGTGAAGTGCATATGTTGGAAACATCTTATATAAAGCATCAAGAAACAAGAATAACAGAACCCACAACATACATCATTATACAACAAATTGAATATAGAATCATCCATAACTTCTAAATATGGCGGGTTCTCGAGCTTTGTTCATGGCTGTTTTCTTGTTTGCAATAACATTCCGTTATTCCATGGTTAATGCAAACTTCCCAAAAAGCATGTATTTCAATTGGGGTGCTCACCATTCTTCAATTTTAGGCAATGGTGATGACCTCCGCCTTGTTCTGGACCAAACTTCAGGTATAATTAAATATTTAAATTTTATCTTTGTTCGTTATAAAATATTAAACTTGTTTATTATAGGATCTGGTATCCAGTCTAAGAGGGCGTTCTTATTTGGAAGCATCGAAATGCTAATCAAGTTGGTTCCAGGAAACTCTGCCGGAACTGTAACCGCATATTATGTATGTTTAATAATAACTCCTTAAAAACATCATAAAATATATATTACTTAACTAATTTTGTTATGTTGGATTGTGGCAGTTGTCTTCTACGGGTGCCAAACATGACGAGATTGATTTTGAATTTTTGGGGAATTCGACGGGAGAGCCATACACGGTGCACACAAACATCTATACTCAAGGTCAAGGTAACCGAGAACAACAATTTAAATTATGGTTTGACCCGACTGCCGATTATCACAACTACACCATTCATTGGAATCCTACTCAAATTGTGTAAGTCAACCAAGTCAAAGAACCATTATTCTTAATGTGTCAAATGGTTACTTAATTTTTTTATAATGTATCGCAGATGGTATGTTGACAGTATGCCTATAAGAATCTTTAAAAACTATCAAAATGAAGGGATTGCATACCCTAACCAACAAGGGATGCGAGTCTACTCTAGTTTGTGGAATGCCGATAACTGGGCCACAAGAGGTGGGTTGGTCAAAATTGACTGGACCGTTGCACCGTTTGTGGCTAACTACCGTAGGTTTAGGGCTAGAGCTTGTAAGTGGAACGGGCCGGTTAGTATTAGCCAGTGTGCCATTCCCAACCGAGCCAACTGGTGGACATCTCCTGTATACAAGCAATTGACAATGAGTCAACAGGGTCAACTCAAATGGGTTAGAGATAACTACATGATATACAACTATTGCACAGATTTTAAACGTTTCAATGGAAATATTGCACCTGAATGCTCTAAGCCACAATTCTAATCGACAAAGATCAATTCTTTTATGACAGTTTATTCTGTTTCAAATTTTCAAATTTCTTTTGTTGCACTTCAGTTCTTTCCCCTTTATTCATGCTGTTTTGTATATGTTTCAAAAGAAGTACTAGTGATATAATTGCGTGATTGATTAAATATGTTCTGAATGATTTTCTAGATGTCACATGTTCGATTTTTCTTTCGGTATATATTTGTCAATGACATAGACCACACGCAATGATATAAACAACACATGTAATTTAATTCATAGAGCTTATGTATATTCTTGCAGTGAATACTCAATTTGCTAAATACTCCCTCCGTCTCTAAATAAAGTTCTCATTTCTCCTTCAAGTTTTGTCCCTAAATAAAGTTCTCATTTCTCAAATTTAAGGGACCCACTTAATATAATAATATTATTGCCGATACTTTCACCACTACCTATCTCCTATAACACTTTCTCTCTCCAATCAAACCTTATATTTTAATCAAAAGTAATATCAAATACCTCACCACTAACCATCTCCTAAAAAGTTGTGTTTAAGAGAAATTAGAACTTTATTTAGGGACGGAGGGAGTAATACGGAGTAGTTAATTAAATAAATTAAATCTGCCAACTGTGCAATAATCGAGGGACCATTTCTGTAAATAAAGTAAGTTTGTTAGACTTCCCGGATGTCTCAACAACTATTGCGCGCACAGACACCCAAATCGGCGAAATGGGGATCGGAGACATCGAGAAGATTGTGGTCGTCGACTATATTTGGGGCGCAACAAACGCCCTCATGCGTCGAGGCACAATAATACCCGACCAACAAATTAATAAGCAAAAATCATCATCAATTAAAACCCATTCTCAAAACCCTAATTGATTGGTTCAGTCTCTTGCTAGTCTGGCAATACTCTGTTCCTTTCATCGTCAACCTATCTCTCTTGCTGTTCCGGTCACCAATGCGACGACGTTTGCTGCCACTGCCGTGCTCGGAATGTTGCTTGGTGAAAAATCACGCGTTGGGTTGACTTTATTTGGTACTTTTCTTATTGTTCTTACTTCTTAGTGTTTATGCTTGTGTTATTTGATCATAATTACTCTTAAATAAATTAAGAAAAATTGTATTACTCCTGCTAAATATTTCTAATTCATCCTCTTATTGATTAAATGTTTAAAAAAATAAGCGGTAAGAACTTTTAAGAAAGCAACATCATCTGGCATAAATTAATATCTGTTTTATTTGATCCAAAAAGTCTAGCGACTGTTACTCGTATAAGTAAATTCTATTATAATTACATGAAATAAACTCTATATTGACATTAGAACAATAAGAAATTGAGATAAAATTGGGATCTCGATTACATTCGCATGTTGTTTACATCATTGCACACGAGGTGTTCGCTAAAATGCACCAGAAACGTAGTGCTAAAACTGCCCTCTCAGCTTATTGTTTATTCTTTCGCAACTTGTGCTAAAAGAGAGTGCAAATAGGTTCCAAAAATATAAATCCAAAAACAAAAATTAGTCGATGTGCACCCAAATTCCCTGACTAGGAACATTGAGATTGTTCACAAACATCATGTAATATCCTGGCGGTGCAATCTTTCCAGACGGTGGTGCAATGGCGGTGATCACATTATTATCAACTTTATCAACCCCGGTTATGATCATCCGTTGATTTTGTGAGAAACCGTGGGTGGTAAAAGGTGGGTACAGTAGAGTCAAAATAACGTCACCATATCCCAAATTCTTACCCGATGCGATCGTAAACGTCACCTTAAATGGTTGCCCGTATTTCAAAACCTTATCGGTAGCATCTACTGTGATAACGGGCCGGTTTTCATCAAGTTTAGGGTCGAGATAATGAGGTGAGAATTTCTCCGTTCGTAATTCTGTTGGGAAAGGACCGTCAAACGTGTAGAATTGATGCGCGTTACTTCCGGCGACCAAAATTTTACCATCGGGAAGTACCGATGAGGTTGAATGATACATTCTAGCAATATTTGTTGGTTGCAATTCTTTAAATCTGTTACCCATTTCGTTATCGGGCATATAAACGGTTGGTGTAAAATTTGGATCTTCACCATCGTCCCAACCTGAAGTACCCTTTTTAGCACCGTTTATCAACAAATATTGCGCGTTTGGAAGTGCTAAAAGATCTCCCATGGTTCTTGGAGACGGCATATCTTGTTCTTTCTCCCAAGTCGGATTATCAGCCAACACGTCAATCCTATTACAATCCTGCAAAGCAGGCGAAAAGACTCTGTTTTGTGTATATCTCGCATCGATATTCGGGAAAGCATCTCGTTTATTGCCACCACAAACCACCACAACAGCGGGGACTGGTTTGGCGTTATCCGGCGAGAGCCTTAGCGGGAGGAGAGCCGATTGACCAGATGGCGGGTAGTTGCGGGACCCGCCTTCTAAAACAGGATACTCCTTCAAGGTCTCACCCGTTTTTGGATTAAACTTAATGGCCCGATCGTTTGCGAATATGAAAACATTACCATCGGGTACGAGGTAAACAAATGGATAAAGATTGTTCTCAACATGTAGGCCCCCTTGGACAGCTGGCTCGGTGGTTTGTTGAAGGAATGGGAAGTCAATCACGGTCGGTTGGAATTCGAATGCTGGCGGGATTATGTCGTAACTATATGAATCTCGTCCACCTACAATAACCGCACCCCCGTCTTCCAAAACGCAATTGGACGCATACCATCTTGCGGCACCAAGAGCTTGTTCTCGTTCAATAAATTTCGCTTCGGCGTCGTCTAATTTAAACAATCTAACCGATCGATCACCCATTCTATTACCACCGGTCGAAAGCATGTCACCATTAGGCAACATATGTCCGGATGAGCACCATGGATCGGTTCTAACCTGGGACAAATAACAAAATTTCATTAAAAATAAAAAATTATTAAAAACCCGCACGTTATACAACAATTTGAGCCGTTAAAACTAATAAAAAGTGTAACAAACTTACATAAACGGGCGTAACTTCGCCTGATGCAGTATCGTATTGTAGACCATGAGCGAAACAATCGGGCTCGTTGTTGTTGTCGGGATTTGGCGGGCAGTTTCCCTTAGGGCCAAGTTCGAGGGTTGACGGGCCAAGATTTGTGGTATCGATCCAAACGGCTTTACTGTTTGGCATTAATTGATATTGCATTGCGTTAACACCCACATCCGGGTTATGTATGGCCCATTCACCTTTATACTCTGTTTCCAAAGGTGGCTGTCCGTATAGCGCTGGATCAAAAAGTCCTCCAGGTGGAAGTGCGGGTGCATCTTTGCCTTTATCACCAGCATCTTTGTCGTCGCCGCCAGCGGGTGCAGGCGCACCACCCTTTCCGGCGTCATCGGCTCCATCTTTCCCGGCGCCGCCGGCGGGTGCAGGAGCCCCACCCTTTCCGGCGTCGTCGGCTCCATCTTTGCCGGCGTCTTTCCCGCCGCCGTCGGCGGGTGCAGGCGCACCACCCTTTCCGGCATCATCGGCTCCACCTTTGCCGGCGTCTTTCCCGCCGCCGCCGGCGGGTGCAGGAGCACCACCCGTTCCGGCGTCATCGGCTCCACCTTTGCCGGCGTCTTTCCCGCCGTCGCCAGCGGGTGCAGGAGCACCACCCGTTCCGGCGTCGGCGGCATCGTCGTCTCCACCTTTTCCGGCGTCGGCGTCGTCGTCGGCGCCGGCGTCGTCTCCAGCGTCGTCGGCTCCAGCGTCAGCGGCGTCGTCGTCTCCACCTTTACCGGCGTCGGCGGTGTCGGCGTCTCCGGCGGCATCGTCGGCTCCACCTTTGCCGGCATCACTCCCGCCACCTTTTCCATCACAACCACCTTTCCCCCCGGCGGCGTCGGCTCCCCCTGGGCCGGCGGCGGCGTCGGCCGCATCTTTTCCTGCATCGCCCCCGCCACCTTTTCCATCGCAACCGCCTTTCCCCCCGGCGGCACCTGTGTCGGCGGCGTCGGCTCCACCTGGGCCGGCGGCGGCGTCGGCCGCATCTTTTCCGGCGTCGGCCGCATCTTTTCCGGCATCGCCCCCGCCACCTTTTCCATCGCAACCGCCTTTCCCCCCGGCGGCACCTGTGTCGGCGGCGTCGTCTCCACCTGTGCCGGCGGCGTCGTCGGCCGCATCTTTTCCGGCATCGCCCCCGCCACCTTTTCCATCGCAACCGCCTTTCCCCCCGGCGGCACCTGTGTCGGCGGCGTCGGCTCCACCTGTGCCGGCGGCATCGTCGGCAGCATCTTTTCCGGCATCGCCCCCGCCACCTTTGCCATCGCAACCACCTTTCCCTCCGGCAGCGTCTGCTCCACCTGTGCCGGCGGCGTCGGCTCCGGCGGCGTCGGCTCCGGCATCGTCCCCGCCACCTTTGCCAGCGCAACCACCTTTCCCTCCGGCAGCGTCTGCTCCACCTGTGCCGGCGGCGTCGGCTCCGGCGGCGTCGGCTCCGCCATCGCCCCCGCCACCTTTGCCAGCGCAACCACCTTTCCCTCCGGCAGCGTCTGCTCCACCTGTGCCGGCGGCGTCGGCACCGGCGGCGTCGGCTCCGGCATCGCCTCCGCCACCTTTGCCAGCGCAACCACCTTTCCCTCCGGCAGCATCGGCTCCACCTGTGCCGGCGGCATCGTCGGCAGCATCTTTTCCGGCATCGGCCCCGCCACCTTTTCCATCGCAACCACCGGCATCATCAGGTGCCTCTGCTGGTGGATCTTTATCTTTTTTAGTTATACCGCCACCCATTCTGTGACCTTGCTCACAGTTCATCACCTTGCCATCTTTACATGGGCACTCGATGTCGGCTAAATTTGGATCTTCAGCAAACACGTAAGATGAAATTAATAAATGGAAGAAGAAGATTAGGAGTTTGATTGAAGCCATTTGTAATTAGCATTATTATTTCTGAAATTAATGAACTATTTTATAGTTGATGTTTTGCCTCGTAAAGTGGAAATTATTCATTGTAGATAGTCACGTGGCTAATTATGTGTTTCAAATGTTGTTTGAGGACATCAGTAATAGTAGGAGTTTTGTTGTGGTTATGTGGTATGCTTAAAATACTGATGTTTTCATTAAGAATCGTGATCTTGAAATTTTGTAACTTTTATTTATTCACATAGTCTATTTGTATTAATGTACTCTAAATGTACTCTAAAAACAGGGGTCACCGATGTAATTGTGCTACGTGGTAACTCTACATGTGCTTAGGGTATGTTTGTATAAGGTTTTTGATGTTAAAAAGTGCTTTAACTCAAATTGTTTATTAACTTTTTGGTTTTAAAAGATAATTTTAAAAGATAGTGTTTGTTTTAGCTTATTGACGTTTTATAGTAAAAAGTTGATAAGTTATTTGAAAAGTAAGGGCTTTCTTACTTTTCAAAAACTCATTTTCAGGGCTTTTTGAAAAGTCATTTGAAAAGACTTTTTAATCTATACAAATAACTTATTGACTTATTGGCTTTTTAAAAAGCTAATAAGTCAATAAGCATTTTTCAAAAGCTTTCTCAAACACCCTCTTAATTTATTGTAGTTATACTACATACATAAGGAATTCTAAATTTACTCATGAACCCATAACTATAGGTCTTGAGTGTAAAATAATGAAAACAAAACAATGAAGACGACTAGGTCATAGAAATCCTAAGTCAGATAAAAGTGAGTTTTGATACCATGTAAAATAATAAAAACTCCGTAGGGATAATTGTATTATTGATAACTATATATACAGTACAAATATACCTAGAAACCCTACTAGACTCTAAACCCGTTTATACAATTAAGTTTGGATCATATAATAAACCTACATTATATTATCTAACATTGAGCAACATCAAATGTCAATACTGGACCACAAGCCTTGAGTACTACATATATGATATAATGTGAGTACTTTAAGTGGTATATCAATCAACACCAGTAATTAAAAAGTTAATACAATAACTAAAATGTCCTATTTAAGACTTAAAGAGCACAAGGTGTATAGTTTTGTCTCGTTAAAAGGATTTTAACAATTACTCAAAACTATTCTGCGTCTTTAAAATTCTTATAACATTACTTTCTAACCCACAAAAATAAATATCCCAAATCAATCATAAATTGGGTGGTGGGGGGAGCGGCCTTAACCCGCGTGATAAAATGCTGCCAAAGAGTATTTGATGTGGCTTTAAACTTTAAAGTATCCATACCGTTTGCTCCAAGAGTATCATGTACAAAACAAATTTAGGAATCAATTGAGTGGATATATGTTTATGAATTCCGTATCAAAATCTTTTAATTTTGTTAGTAGAGTTGTATTTTAGGAAGTCCAAAGGATTTGTCTAGTCCTAAGAGATAAATCCTAGCCATTGGATTAAGATGGCCAAGATCAAATCCCCCACTTACAGCCGCCGCCTCCGGCCACCTCCGGCCGCCGGCCGCCGCCGACCACCGCCGATCGCCCCCGTCCGCCGCCGTCCGCCGCCGGTGGCCGGCGGCGGCGGCGGTGGTGGTGGTGGCTGACAGTGAAGGTGATGGTGGTAATGGGGGTGGTGGTGGTATTGATGTATCGAAGCACATGTGCTTCACTAAAACACAGCATATTACTTCGAAGCACATGTGTTTCAGGTCACGAAACACATGTGCTTCAAGTTACTAAAAACATGATTTCTAAACACACAAGGGAGCATACGAAGCACATGTGCTTGACGTTATGAAACACATGTGCTTCACTACACATAAAAAAATCAAAACAAGTGACGAACATATCATTATGAAGCACATGTGCTTCATAAAGCCAAGTACATGTGTTTTTGTTCCTGAACACATGTAACTTACAAGCAAGTCATTTGTCTTTAAATCGCGAAGCACATGTGCTTGCCGTTATGAAACACATGTGCTTCACTACACAGAAAAAAAATCAAAACAAGTGACGAACATATCATTATGAAACACATGTGCTTCATAAAGCCAAGCACATGTGTTTTTATTCCTGAACACATGTAACTTACAAGCAAGTCATTTGTGTTCGAATCACGAAGCACATGTGCTTGAAGTTATGAAACACATGGGCTTCACTACACAAGAAAAAAAATCAAAACAAGTAACGAACATATCATTATAAAGCACATGTGCTTCATAAAACCAAGCACATGTGTTTTTGTTCCTGAACACATGTAACTTACAAGCAATTCATTTGTCTTTAAATCACGAAGCACATGTGCTTCCAGTCACGACCACCACCACCGGTCACCACCGCCGGCGACCACCTCTGGCCGCCGTCCCCCGCCGCCGGCCGCCGTCCCCCGCCGCCGGCCGGCGGCGGGCCGCCGCCGCCGGCCGCCGGAGAAGCACATGTGTTTGTAGTGGTGGTGGTGGTTTTGAATCTTGATCTTGACCATTGATTTTTTTTGATCCAGGCGCTAATAAATGTCCCTTGAGACTAGATAAAATTAATGAAGAACATTTCACTTTGTTACTATTAAAAGATCTTCAGATATATGTATTTTTCCATGTTGCATTCAATTAGTGTGACCATTTAATGACCTTTTCAGTTCGACTAAGGTAGATACTTTTGGAGCTTAACTCTCTGGCTCTCACGTTCCAGAAAATCAAGTTAACCCAAGCTTTAACATCATCATTATTATTTTTTTGAACAGCAGCGTATTATATAAAATTACTAGCAAGAAGCTAGAATAAAAAACAAGAATTAAGCATTAAGGGGATTGCAACACCACTCAAGCCAACTAGACGATACAAGATTTCCCCCCTAGTCATAATCCAAAGAAAAGAAGAAAATTTTACATCGTCTCCTAAGGTATCCTTACGTGGTTTAGAGGAGTGGAAGGACATCTTGTTTCTAAACCCCCACAAAATCCAAAGAATGGAGAAAATGACTACCTTAAGATGATTTGTTTTCAAACTCGATAAGTCTAGAGAGTTTGGAATGTCAAGAGCCTCCTCAATCGAAAGAGTGGATCGTAGCCTGAATATTCCACCAATTAAACATGGAGGTCCACAAGTCGGTAGCCACCTTGCAATTTAAGAACACATGAGCTTCATCTTCAAGCCCGTCATCGCAAGTAATACATCGAACCGATCCGACATCAATGCCTCTTTTATCAAGATTTATCTTTGTCGGGAGTCTACTATTTACAATTCGCCAAACAAGCATATTGACTTTACCGGGGATTGCTTTTATTCCAATGAACCAGATCGTTTGATTGATCATTATTAGAGCCATTCATTAGAACTTTTCTCAAGCCATTAACAGTGAAATCCGAAGTAGGACTGTTAGGACCAATATTGTAATAGGTTTTGACCTTTAAGTCCGTTAGTTAACGATTTCCTTGTTAAGTGGTAGATGGTATATATACTTGTAACTTTGTCTTTCAATGTAAGCTTTCCATCATTAACTGAGATTATCATTTGAAAGCTAAAACTCCCTCCATCTTTCTCTCTCAATTACACACACTTACACCAAGAACACACACACACTAATTCTTCAATTTCTCTCTTGAATTGTCATGGATTAGCTCGATCTTAGTATATTACGATCTATCAAGTGGTATCAGAGCAAAATCTCTCTTTGAGAAGATCCAATTTCGAGCTAGAATTATCCAGATCTGAATTTTGAAGAAAAAGTTATTGTTCGTCATTGAAAATTTAATGTTGTAAATTTTTTGTCCAAATCGAAGATTTGATCATGGATTAGTGTTTCTCCAGTGTTTCTAAGCATAATAGAATCAAAATTCGATTCATTCCATCAACAATCATCTTCAATTTGATGATTTTAGAGAAAAAGTGAAAAAGTTCAAAAGTTGCTGTAAATCGAAGAATCGAAGTTTTTGTGTTATGGATTGAAGAAATTGATTTGATCAAAGTGTTAGCAATTGGATTTCGAACGTTTAGCAAAAAGAATCACTGAAATCGGTGAAAAATTAAGCAAAAACGGATCAAAAGAGTAAAGAAAAGAACGAACGAAGCTTGTACGTCAAAGTGTTCGGCTCGAACATGATGAACAAGTTCGGCTATTGAAGTTCGGCCCAATTAAGAAGTTCGGCCCGAACTTAAGCCATCTCAAGTGTTCGGCCCAATTAAGAAGTTCGGCCCGAACATAGTCTGATCAAACTTCGGCCCAACAGTTCGGCCCAATCTTTTACAAGTTCGACTCTATCTTCTTCTTGTTCGATCAATGTTCGGCTCTCAACTGTGAATCCAGAATCAACAAAATCCGTTGTTCAACAACTTCAAAATCCGATATCTCAACAAATCCGCTATCAATTTTGAATCAACTTCGTAAATCTGATTCAATCAATTCCATCAATTCATGAGTTTGTGACTCATACAAATCTATTATAATCACTTTCGTAATCAGAATTGATTATAGAATTTCATATTTCAGGATTTAAACTTCAATCCAGACGTAATCCTATACCTAATTCAATTTGTTCGAATTAATCCAGTCGAGAATTAATCGAATCATCAAGTACACAAATAATCGACTTCATTTGTTCGGCCATCAAGTGTTCAATTTCAAAGAGTTCGATCTCAATTCCGATTAATTGATTATCTGATGTCGTTCTTGATTTCATCTGCTTCGATCGACTCAGAATAACTTCTTCAATTTGTTTGTTCGGCTGAGAACTTATTCGACCAGATAAAGTGATTTAAGCCCATATCATATTAGAGCCCAATATTCAAATGAAAACAACAATCGTTTGGCCCACAATATAATCCGTGACATTATATAACTCCTTGACCGTACACACATTTAAAACAAAAACCGTTTAAAACAAATTTTTGATACCCAATACACACATTTTTGGCCCAATACTCATTTAAAACAAAAACCGTTTTTGTCAAGGCCCAAATCCATTTTGATAACGTTGAAAACAAATAAGTGTAATAAGTGCCAATTCTGAAACTACCAAACAAATTAGTGTTTAATACACATTTTTAATCCAATTCTCAAGCTAGTCATTTAATACACACACGTAATTAGTGTTTTAACGTTTTTAAATATTTTAAACATTTTTAACGTTTACATTTTTTTTAAAAAGAAAATTTTCACATTTTCAAAACCACAAGCACTTTTACCTAAAATCCTACTCATCGCTAAAATGGAAAAACCTACACCAGCTATCAATGATGATTTGGATAAAGAACTTCAAGACGTACTACGAGTTATGACACAAATTTCAGACTATGAGAAGAAATGGTACTCAAAGCCTACCAATATTAATCAAAACTCTTCATCAACTTTTGAGCCTGCTATATCTGCTACAATCTCAATTGAAAAGCCAACCGTCACATCTTTGAATGCTACAAAGAAATCAATCGTCCGTGATTCAGAGTATTATAAACGTAAGATGTTGATGACTGAACATATTGAGACTGCACAAGTGTTATTAGCTGAAGATAAAGAACATTCAACAAATTTATGCTTCATGGCACGTGAAAATGCTGATATTTCTGATCGTTTCAATGAAGAGGCTAACAAAGAAATAGAGGTAATCAGTTCTCTCTTATCTAATTCTTCAAATACAATTGATTCTGATAAATGTTTTGTACCAAACCAGAATTCTGAAATTGAGTTTTTAAAACAAAACCTTTTGAATGAAAAAGAATTAAATGCTATACTCCAACAAAGTTTAGCTGATTTAGAGAACGAAAATGAACAAATTGTTGATCATAATACACAACTCGTTCATCTTATTAAACAAAATAAAAATTTTGAGAAAAAGAATCTGACGTTACAAAATCAAATATCAGAATTGAAGGTTAAGTATGAGAATGATATTAAACATTTGTCTCATAAAATTTCAGAAAAAGAAATTGAAATAACCAATCTTAAAAGCATACAAAGTTCCACATCTAAAGCAGACAATGATAAATATTACAAATTGTACATTGAAACATGGCATGAATATCAAATAACTAAGAACTGGTTGGAACACAAACAAAAAGAATTTGATGATAATGAAAATCAGTTTAAATCCTTAACCTCACAAATTAAAGAATTATCTGAAACTTTACATGAAAACGACATTCAAACATCACGAGACTTAAATAACAAACAAAATGTCATTCTTCAACTTCAACATGATAAAATTCAACTTTCTTCTCACATCAAAAACTTAGAAGAAATAATTGCCAAACGAGGTCAAACTGATCAAACAATTCATTTAAACAAGCCTAAAGACTTCAAATACTTCAATTCAAGAGAAGGATTAGGAGCTACTAATCTAGAATATCTTAAGATGGCTTGTAATGTGCTTCCAACACTGTATGATTCCAAATACATACATGTCGATGTTTGGCAGAGTTTCATTCGTATGACAGATGAGGAAGAAGAAATTGAAGCGTTCAACAGAGCTAAAAAGGAGAATGCACAAATTAGTTTCAACTATGCTGAAATAAATAAAACATATGAAACTAAAAAGGCAAAATTTGAAAATGATGATTATTTTCCAATTATAAAACCAGAAGAGTTTGAAATTAAAGGAGATGCCGTTCTTCAGCAAAAAGTAACACCAAAGATTTATGTTCCATCTCTAATTCTAGAAAAGAAAATTTGTCAATTGGAAAATGAAATCGATGAAACACATAAGGCATTTGACAAAGAAACATCAGTTTTACAATCCAAAATTTTTGAATTAGAAACTAAAATTGATAAAACACATAAATCTTTTGATGAAGACAAATTAAAGTTGCAAACGACAATTAAAAATTTAGAATCTAAATCATCTCATCTTCAGAAGTTTAAGAAGCCTAGTGCATCTTTGAAATTAGATTCTCCTTTAACGGCAAAGAATAAATGTACAAACTCAAGAATGTTTTCTCCTGTCATGGCATATCGCGATTTATATACAATCAAGCAATCTCAGGTTAATAGAGGAAATTCTAAACCTAAACCGCAATCACAAGTAAGTCTCTACCAAACCTAAGCCTAGGAGATCCACGGTTTCACCAAACTCTGATAAGAAATTGAATGCTCTCAAACAAGTTAATAGAGGTAATTCCGCACCTAAAACTCCAAATAAATTAGGTTCCTCTTCTAGACTTAAGCATTCTCAAATGGATAAAACTAAACCATCAACCGTGTTGAAACATTCTATTCCTTCAAAGAAAATCCTTTCCAAAACTAAATCGTTAAAATATTCAAGAAAAGATTTACTTTCCTTGGCACCTAAAACAATTTTTACTCAAATGCCAAAAACAACTCCTAAATCTCCAACGATCTTCAAAGAACAATGGATTCCCAAAACTCCAAAATCTCAAATAATTCCCCGGAAATTATTTGAAAGTGAAACATCAAGTTTCAGCTTTTCTTGGAACTCTCAATCTTTAAATCAAATCGATACAACTTATCGGTGGTTTCATTCCCACGCTAACATTGTCGGACCCAAACAAAAATGGGTACCAAAAGTTGTTTGATTTGTTTTGCAGAAGATGACTTATATACACTTCAGTATATGACTCGAGCTTCATCAAATGACTTATATACACTTCAGTATATGACTCGAGCTTCATCAAATGACTTATACATACTTCAGTGTATAACTCGCTTTTCAAAATAATGGCTTTCAAATACATTTGTTTGAAACCCGCTCTTAACCAGATTTTCACATAAATGTAATAACTCTTTCCCTCCCCTCTTAAACTGTATACTTTTCATTATCTTTATTTTGTCGAGGGGGAGAATTAGTATTTCCAGGGGGAGAAACTTTCTAATATCATTACTTTTATACCCGTTTGAATTTTTTTTAAATGATGCATTTTTTTTATCAAACGACGATACCTTCCTATGGTTTGCCAGAACCGGCTTAACCTTCCAAGGGAAATACTTTTTAGCCAAAATTGGTAAATGTGAGGGTATAAGTCTAGGGTCTAGATTTAGGTGAGTGCAAGGTGATGTGAAAACATGATAATATCAAGAAAACACACCTTTGAGTGCATCCAAACCGACAATAAACCGGGCAACCTCACTAAAATGTGTTCATACATGTGTTGAATGTTTCACCAGACTTAACTGGCCCAGTCAAGCATTTGCACTCCACCACCAACTACTCAGATTCCTCTCAACAAGAATTTGTTTCAATTCATTAGGGGACGTAGCACATAATCTACCGACTGCTCATTCGGAGTGTGTTGGTATTGAAATAATTAACCTTCTGCCCCGGGTTACGTCTTCAATTGCATGCACAATGTGTCTAGATCTCACCGACAAATATTTCCAATTTAGGACACATACATTATTAAATATGAATCTCCGTGTATTCATCGGAACACTCATAGTGGCATCATAATCTGGTGTTTCACGAGGATTGAGTGGAAATCCTGCTAGAGCTAAAATCGCGCCAACTCTAATTGCAGGTCACACATTTGAATCCACTGTTGTGCAAACGACTATTGATTCATACCGTGTGTTAACGGATACTCTATGTGAGTCCGGTATTTCCTAATTTGTTCAAGTTGCTGTGCCTAAACTTTTATATCATAAAGGCAACAACTTATGCCGGATACACTTACTTTTCCGATGAAAAATCCATGTTATTCTTAAAAAGTAACATCCTATATGCTGATAATTTGCACATGAGCGTTATAGTTCACTCTCAAATTACTCCTATGATCTGCTATAACCGGCATGATCTTCCCCAGGAGCCACCTACAATATAGGACAATATGTAAGGGTACATAGGTCTAGGTGAGCAGAATCAAGTATCACGGGATCTTGATTGGGGTGCGCAGAGATAAAATTTGAGAGGGGGACTGTCGTATGGGGTGCAATTCAGCTATACATGGTATAATGAAATGAGGGAGTAGTCGAAAAATGAAAAAGTAAGCTTGAGTACGGAGGGTGTGACAGGGTTAAAGAAAACGAAAAACCCTTACCAAACTGATAAAAAGCCGGGTTGCCACGTCTCTATCAGATTGCATGTGTTGCTCTCTGATATTGAAATAGACATCATGGACCCAGTGATGCAATGCACAACCCCCCCAGCTACTCAAGTATTTCTTAAAAAGTACTTGTTTCATTTCCACGGAGACTATCTCATATGCTATCGACATCTCACTTGGAGATTGTTGATATTGAAATAGAGGACAATCCTCTCCAGTCCTCGCCTTCGTTTGTCCACTAATTGAGTCTAGAACCGCCATACACTTTTAGGACACAAGGCATAATATCAAGCTTATCTTTGTGATAACGCCGGAACATTCATAGTGATACCAACATTCTTGGTATTCCACGATGATTGAATGGAAATCCTACCAGTGCTATCCTCTATTCCAACACTGAACGTAGGTCACACAGTTTGTGTAACTGTTGTGTTAACGGGTAATCTATGTGATCCCGGTTTACCCTATTCGATTCCATGTACATTTATAATGACTATACTCCAACGTTATCAACAACAATCGGGATATTAAATGATATACACAAGAGATTGTTCTTTTATGTCATCTACACCGGTCATTGAGATTTAACCGACACAAGATTTGATCGTATTTCTTCATATTCAACAACGATCTGGTTTATCAGATAACATGTGTTATATATTGATTTATTCAAAATATGAATATATCCTTATTCAACACATTTTTATCATCGAGCTTCGCTGATTCTTTCTACTTCTACCTCAAAGAACTTCAAATTTTACATGATGCTTTCGATAAATCGTATTCATCATGAGGGGGAGAAAATATTACAGAAAGTTCTTACTATAAAGATAAATGCTTACAACATTTAGAAGAGAATATATTAGCTCAGTTTACTCCGCGTTTAGAAGACATATGCACCGGTTAAGGGGGAGTAAACAAGAAACCGAAGATTCGTTAAGACATAATTGTTCGTTCGAGGGGGAGCGTAAACTTCATCAACATTTTATCCCTAACAACAATTATCAATAATCACAAATCGACCAAGCCACAACTTCAACAAAAGACTTCCGCTACAAAACAACTCTATCTATGGGTCTACAATTTCGTCGAATTACTCACAAATTCTCAACATTTCCATTACAAATCTCAAACTGTCAAATCATTTTATCCAAATCACAAATTCACATCCATTTCCATTCGAATCTTAACGTTTAAACCATTCTTTCCAAAATTTCATAACATTCATATCCATTCAAAAGCTTAACTGTTCTAATCTGTTGTTCATACCAAATACAAATTATCCACATTCATCCAAATCCTAAAAGTACATATCATTCTTTCTTACATACATAACTTACATACATACATATCCAAAACTTTTAATTTCAGATCATTCTTACCAAATCAAACACACACTTCCAAAACTTTGACTGACAAATCATTCAAAAACATTATCATTATATCCTCATCCTCTACCACAAAATCCAAAAACAACCTCTCCATTATCAGAAAACCCAGTCAAATCCTTACTTAACTGATATTCTCTTTCCTAAAATTTTCAAATCTTTAGTAAATCAGTTATAGGATTTCATCACTCAAACAGTATCAACGAAAAACATATCTTCTTTGAGTATCTTAAACTTCCAGATTTCTGAAATGTTTTGTTATTGAAATTCAGAAAAACATTTTCTTGCCAAAGACAGATTATGAGAAGAATCTGGAGTCTGAAGACTGGGATGATGTATTAAAGATAAAAAATGGGGAGATTGTTAGGACCAATATGGTAATAGGTTTTGACCTTTAAGTCCGTTAGTTAACGATTTCCTTGTTAAGTGGTAGATGGTATATATACTTGTAACTTTGTCTTTCAATGTAAGTTTTCCATCATTAACTGAGATTATCATTTGAAAGCTAAAACTCCCTCCATCTTTCTCTCTCAATTACACACACTTACACCAAGAACACACACACACTAATTCTTCAATTTCTCTCTTGAATTGTCATGGATTAGCTCGATCTTAGTATATTACGATCTATCAAGGACCAATAGTGCAAATCCACTTATCAAGATTATTAGACAAAGGGGGCATTTGGTTGAAGAGATCATTTAAAAAAACAAGCTCCTGAATCTCACGGACATTATAATTAAGAACATGTTAGACCACTTCCAATAATGACACAATTAACACCATGAGTTTTTGTCAGATCAGCGTCACGTCAGCGGACACACCAACTGACATATTAATACCAACAATACCTCTTCTATACAGTTTTTTAAATTGTACTATTATAAAATATACACAAATAAAATACTAAGTACCATATTAAATTGCTTTGGAGCCCACCATTTCAACCTTTCAACTCTTACTGAAAGTGGAATTTCACCGCTGTATCCTAACCGAAGACCCATGCCAATGAGTGACATTAAAATTGGTCCCAGACTCCCAGCCGAAGAGTTCGGTTGCTGCCGTTGGCAGTAGTCATAGAGAAATTTCAAAACAAAAAAGTATTGACATAGCCAAAAGTAAAAACAAACCTTTCATATGATAGTTGTTTAACTTCATTAAATCTACCCCTTGACCTCGTCAGGAGAGCTGCTACTAAGACCATTTAAGAGGGTACAACTTCTTCACTCTTGTTTTTTGGGTCTTAGCATGTTAAATGTAATTCACGCATCTTAACTCATTTAACATATACTTCAATATTTAAAAAAAATACAATTTCAAAATACGTTATAAACTTAATTATAACACGAATTAGTAGATTTTATTCTTTAAATTTGATTTTCTAAAACCTCTCTCTCTCTCTGTATATGCCCACATGTGAATCATGTGATATGAATTTGAGTGGTTGTCACACATGTGTCAAGCATGCTGCATTTTTTAGTCAAACTAATTGTTCCAACTATATAATATTAATTATTTAATTACATTATCATTCCAATAGTGTATATTTAAATGGAATAAACAAATACAAAATAAGTATGCCTTGAAACCAAACAGATCTTGACAATTATTTTTATACATTTTACAAATCAATAATATGATGTTTTTTACTTATTAAACACTGTACACTAAATCAAAGGTACATATATATTCTTCAAAATCATGGTAAACAGATAAACATATGATATCATTAATTTGTTGTGTTTAGATATATACATGTACATGTGTAAAGATTTTAATTTTAACCAAGACTCACTTATTATGAGTATCATGTTTTAATCATTGCGTTACGAAATAATCTATGTATGTGCTCCATTGGTTGATGCAACTAATAGTCTAATACAATTGGATATCACGACTTTTAAATAATTATGAAAAATTTGTGATCGATATATAACAATCGAATTCCATAATAAACATAGACGAAAGCAATTAGCAAACCCTAATTAATTGAAGGCATGGGAGATCAAATTCAATCAATAATCTTAATTTGCTTCCAATTAATTCTTACATCTTTGACTTGAGAATTCCAATCACAGTTATAAATTCTATGGATATTTTTCGCCTAATATAGAGAATTGTTGAATCATAGTGAAAGTCTTAGCTCGAGATCTAATTCTTGGCTGCCATTTGAATCGGAATTCCCACTGCTTGAATCGTTTTGATCTTTTCTTTTCTTCTTCCTCAAGGAATCCTAATTTTACATATGATCAAAATGCACACATCAGAAAATTATTCTAATTGTTCTTTATTTTTCATTGTTTCAATTATAAAAAGGCAAACTATAGTTAGTAAAAACTTAACTACCTCTACTAATTCTGGGCTAAAAAGGTGTCTGCTTATGCCTGTAGGTTGTGCATAGTATTGAGCGTCGAACATAGTACTACTGCTTGAATCCCATCTGATTTATAATGTCGAAAACTAGGATCACTTAGTATATATATAGTTCGTACATTTAAAAAGAAATTCAAGAAAAACAGAATAATAATCATATCAATGATTAAACATAGTAAAAATTTATTGATATGATAAAAAGTACAAGGAGGTTTAATTACCTGGGGTTAATGCTAGCTATCTGTGATTCACTATATACGTAATTCGTTCTTTCTAATTCGCCCATACCCATCTGCATTTAAATTTAGAAAAATTCTGTCAATATCTAGGGTTTATATATATATGATGGTAATTAACTATCAAGTTATTAATTAATTAATAACACTACAAAAGGGAATGAATTAGTCATGTATGATAAGTTTCTAGCTAGATATGATATATACCATGTGGGAATGGTGTCCTTGTAAAGTATTGAAAGAAGTTGTAGCTGGTGAAGTGTATGAGAAGGAAGAAGATGATGAATATGCTGTTTGATTTCTGATATCCTCCTGCTAACAAAAATTCAAGAAAATTTTAACCATCATGATTTTTTTCATTTGTGAAGAAACTAATAATCTAGAATCTAAAGAAAAACTGAAAAAAAAAACAAATAAATTTTCTTCAATGAACTGTTTTCAGTCAAAAGAAGGTGTAATTTGTACTTCAAGTTGTATACTATAGTGTTTTCTTTTAAAAGATGAGAAGTAGATGAAAATGAGCATAAATTCATAAACAAATCTAGGGTTTGGCTACTTGAAACCCTAATTAAGGCATGGTTCAATCTGTCATGTTTGAGCCCTTAATTTTGTCAGGCCGTGTTTTAGTGATCAGCTGATCGACCTGATCACTAGACCACGATCAGACATAATAAGAGTCTTCAAATATCATGGACTTGTAAGTTCGATCAACAGCCAAACATGTATGTAAGTGTGTGTGTATACACCATATGGTGTGTGAAGGACAAACCTGTGGAAGAAAGGCCATTTGGCTATGGAGTCTAATCTTCTCTAACTGAGCAACACCAAGACCTCTTTGGGGTTGCTTAGGTTTATCTGAACCACTTTTTTTCCCTTTTCTTGATGTTGATGATGATGATGATGATCTTTCATTTCCACCAAAATAATTCATCTTTTTTCTTCAATATTTATTTCTATACAAAATCGATCAATCTAATTTTCACCAACTTTGATCTTCAATGAGTAATTCAAAACCTTGTCATTCAACTTCTTCTTCTTCTTCTACTTGTAAGAATCTGATGTACGTATATATATATATATATATATATATAATATTTAAGAGATCTCTTCAACCTTAATTGGTCCCCCTTTTAAAGCTGTCAACTCTTACAAAAAAAAGGCCTAGTGATTGTTGCATCGCTGGATCAGATTGCACTAGATATACCTTGCAGGTTCAATTCTGACCCTCATAATCTCTATATATATTTGCTTAGATATTATGTTTTTTTTCCTATTTCTTTAATTTAATTCATTTTTCATTAAAAGAAACTTATTAAAAAATGCATATGGTGATTTTTAGGATAAGAGGGGGATCTTGTCGCCATTAGAAGTAATAAATACGTGTACAACCAATATTTAATGGGCTTTCTAAAAGTTACGAAAAATTATTGGTGGATATATATTAATTAAATAGTTTATTTGTAAGTAAATTTGTCAATCATAAATGTACCTAGCTCGTGGATGAATAAAATATTGCTGAATTCTTTTCCTTTGGAACGGCAATAATTAGGTCTGGTAGCGGGGTGATATATATATGCCTACCGGAGTATGGAGTTATTGTTTTTGGAATGGATATAAAATAAGTATTAGTTCGAAAGGTTTATAGTCAATTGGTATTAGTGTATGTAATGTTGTCTATGACTTATATGTTATGCGTTTAAGTCACAAAGTGAAGTAGATTAGGTGTCGTTATAAAAAATGTTCAAAAGGTTTATGTAAGGGTGCATATACTTGTTTTAAATATTTACTTCTTCCGTTTCAAATAAATGACTTACTTTTCATTTTAAGATATTTCAAATTAAGCTATACAAGTACATTTTAAAAACTTGTTTTATTTGGCAAAAATTAGTAGGATTCACATCCACTAATTATCTCATTTAATAAAGTGAAATGACATATTTACCATTATTTTTACTTTTAAACGTTATAAACTCACTTTAATCAAATTATGTGAGATTCATCATCGACTAACTATTTAATTTGATCTAATATAACCTTCATATAATGTTTTGACTCAAAAAACGTGAAACTTCAAGCGTATCACTTATTTTGAAACGGATGAAGTAATACAAATAGTAATTTTCTATGATTTAATATTTTTTAGAATTAAATAAAAAAGTACAAGTTTAATTGCATAAACAAGATAAAAGTAGGTAAATTGGACTTGATTGAATGTCAAGTGTTTTGCTTCACTTTACGAGAACACCACAAGTCGAATAAATCTATTGACCGAAGAACATCCGTTGATTGCTTTTAATTCTTGAAGCTTGTGTGTTGGTAAATATGTGCTTACTTCGATTGTGGAATGGGGTACTTATACTCGAGGTTGATTTGAGTATAACTACTTACCTTTGTTGCATATTTAGGGGCGTTTGGTTTGGTGGAATATTTAGGGGCGTTTGGTTTGGTGGAATTCATGAGAATTTGAATGAATTGCAATTCAATTTTTATGTTTAGTTGGACAGAATTGGATACCTTGTTGGGAAATATACCATCAACAATGAGAATGTGAATTCAATTAAATAGAATATGGAATTGAAATCTAATTTTTGATGGTTTTCAATTTATTCATAGATTTCAGTTCCATCAAAAATATTACAACGAACCAAACGCCCCATAAGTACTCCGCTCGTTGGTGTTTTATATATAAAAAAGTAGTTAATGCCGCTTTACCAAGATGATGTAAAAATCATGAATTTTAGCTTCTACCATATATGTACCTACGTAATCAAACGATAAATGATTCAGTGATTTATTAACACAAATAAAGCGTAAATCTTGAAATAGACTTCAAATTTCGGCATTTAAAGTTTCGGGCTAGTTTTCGATTATTTTAGAGTTAAATTAAGAAATTGTAAGTGGAAACACCTTAACTTGACATCCAAAATCGACCCCAAATCATTGCTTCATTCCTAAATTTCGATATTGAAGCGTCTTTAGATACCACCATGGAGAGAATTGAAACCAAAATTTATTGAAATTGTTATTATAATTCAATACATTTTAAAGCATTAATTAAACAAAAGTTTATACAATTTAATAACTCAGAACTCTCGAAGAACATGTGTGTAGTGGATCATACATACCTTTTGTTTAGTTTATTTGAGTCAAGTTGATTTGGTCATGGATTATGTCACATTTAGGTATAATTGACAGTTCACCTACCTTTAGTAAATATTACCTCCGTCCTAAATTACAGATAAAAACACACAATTTAAAAAAAAAAGTGTATTTATTATACTGTATAACTAATATAATTTCATCTTTATCATCTAACTGGTTTTTTATTGATGAAAATTTTAAGCTTTGACAATAAATCTAGGATATATTAAAAAAGAAAGATTAACAATAAAATTAAGATGAAGAGAATAACAATTTCCACCCCAAATCTATTCATCATGTAAATTTTGTTTATTAAGAATACTATAAGTTTGGCCTAGAGATAAAGAGTGCATATCAATCAAAAGTTTTACGTTCAAATCTCAACTAAAACAATAAATTAGGTAAAACTATATTATTTATCGTCCAACGATATCTGATGTTATGTCTCACAAAGTTGTGGATACGGATCCTATCGTAGACAAAAAATAGTTTAAATTTAGAAAATGTGTATTATACATTTACAACATTGAATAACTGATTCATTATTGTTGTACTTAAACTTTACATCCTCAATAAGCTTTATTAAATTATGCCATGTGTATAATGCCTAGGTCTTTATCGATGCGCGTTTCTGTAAGTTCTCTTTATTTCACACCTTGCTTTATTTTAATTTTGACTTTATATGTCTTCTCGTAAAACAAATTTATAAATAAAACCCCTGAACAACACAAGAACATAATAAAGAAAATTCTTGTTTGTACAAATAAGTGGGGGAAAACTCAAGACCTTAATCGGATTAAAAAAAACACTAGCGAAAATGGAAAATTTTATAATCTTGTTAATTAGTATTCTTCCGTCCAAATTTTATTATCAATATTTTTATTTTAGTTTGTCTCAAAATAATTGTCTACTCTTAAGTTTCAACTAAATAAATAACATTTAGCTGGAAAACAGAAAATTTGATTGGTTACATAGTATAATTAATGTAACCAAATGATATCATAAGAAGTCTACTTGCAATTTTCCAGCGAGCAACCCGGGTTCGAGCTCCTTTACAGGGTAAACTCAGTCTCCATAAGGATTTTCAGGGAAAAATCCCTCATATTTGGCATCAGAAGAGATATTTACAGGATTCGAACCTCAGACCTCACGTCTCATATGAGAGTAAACTTATACTTCATACATCAATCCAACTAAATTAGACATCATTTGGAATGAGATAAGAATTTAATCGTCAATTTAATAAAGAGAGTCTGACAACTAACAAAATCAATTGTGATTTGTGAATATGATGAGACAGAAAATAACTATCATTTATGAAAATTCACCTATGTGAAAACCGAATTAATGTGAATAAAAATCTAACTCTGTTTTTTTCGAACTTTTTTTGTTATTCGTATTTTAACATCCATCAATATTTTTATATGAATTGACTTAATTGCTTGTAATTTTACATATAATTCAATAGTTTTTTTTTCCAATTTCTTACAATAACAATTCTAGCATGAATTTTGTAACGACTCGAAATTTGTAAATAAATAAATTGTATAAAAATATGATAAATACGGATAAATCATTTAAAGAACGTATAAATTGGTTTCGTGTCATTTGGACACCGTATGAGAAAGTTATGGACGAAACCAGGTCGAGACGAAGACCGAAAAATGCAGCCCTGCTGCTTTGGAAAGTTCACGCCGTGAACTATAGTTCCCGATCGGGAACTTCATTCAGGGATTGTGGGTTTTTAGCCGATCAGAGTTCACGCCTAGGCAGCGATCGGGAGAAGTTCATGTCGCGCATAGTTCACGATCGTGAACTAGTTCACGCCGTGAACTATGGCCGACAGCAATAAATTCGGGATTTGGCTCATTTAATTTATTTTCAAAACCCTAGTTTTTCCTTTGGCGATTTTTGAGCTCAAGAACAGTTGGAGGTCGATTTCTTCACAAATCTTTGGTAGACTTCACTCCTAGTTGAAGATTAAAGGTATATCTTCACTCTTTGATCTTTGTAGCTTAAGATCTATGGGTTTTGATGTATGGGTTTGAAACCCTAGTTCTTGGGGTTTTGGGTTATGGTGATATAAGTGATGTATACACTTAATCGATGGTACTTTAACAAAGGGAACAAGTGTATGATTATGATTTGTAAGAATCCTAAGGGTTGGTTAAACCTAGGGTATGGTAAATCACCATAATTGGGGGAAAGTGTTAGTTAATGGTATCTAGGGATAAATGGATACATTATTAGTAGTATGTGATGTTGAACATCTTGTGATTGTTGTATTAGGCTTTTGGTAAAGTCTTGGAAAGTTGATTGATTGTTGGAGCAAGGAAATTGGCGGAAAGAATACGGTTGGAGCATTATATTGCTAAGGTGAGTACGTGTGGACTTTATTGAGTACTAGCCTTCGAATTACTTTTCTTACTTGTGTTATGGTCTATTTGCTTATTTGTGTAGACTTATAGTACGTTGAGTTAGTGATAGATATTATTGATAATATTGGACTAACTTGTTTGATGATGAAAGTGATAGCCGAGAGCTAGTTGACATAACCGTTGAGTTATGGTGAGATTGAGATGATGAGATGACACGGGCGACTCCCGGTCATGAGGTGTGGATTGAGGGGCAGTTGGGTGAATTCCCATCGACTCATCCATGTTAGTAGTCTTGCTAACTGGACGTATTCCGGCGAGTAAGGCGGGTATCGGTAGATTGGGCGATTCCCTCTTGCCGGTATCTTGTTTCTAGTTAGTTCGGGGGCAACCCGATAACTAGATATGTATGTGCTTCTAGCTAGTTCGGGGGCAACCCGATAGTTAGATATGTTTGCTAAGAGAGCAAGTTTGATAGGGTCGCAATAGGGTGACTAGATTGGATAGACGGTTTATATATATATATATATATATATATATATATATATATATATATATATATATATATATATATATATATATATATATATATATGTAACGTGACATTTTATTATCATTGGGTCTAAATCCATGTAGCTCACGAGACGTTTTTGTCTCACGTACTCCTTGTTGTTTTTGTTATGTACCGAGGTTCGAGATCGAAGGTTTAGGTGCGCATGGATAGAGATGCAGGGCCTAGAGTAGAAGAACATTAGATTGGATTTATGCTTAGCTTTGGTTTTGATCTATTTTGTAACACCAAACTTTATACTCTGATTTTCATACCAAAGGTTTTTGTAAATCCATATTTTTGGAATGGTTCTTCTATTTATGAAAATGATATTTTGGGCAAATGTTTTATATTAAAATTTGAGGTGTTACAACTTGGTATCAGAGCTATAGTTTAAGTGAATTAGGTTGGATGACCATCCTAGTCTTAGACTGTAGCATTAGGAATATAAGATTCCTTGAGATTATAGGTTGACCTTGAGACTTTATGTTAAGTTTAGGGTTGGACCTAGGGGACCTATGAAAGTTGAGATAATTATGGATATTGAGTCTTATGCGACTAATGGATTGTACATGAAGTGCTAAATGTTTAATGTCTTTCGTATAGTCTTGATCGAAAGAAATGGTGACCACGCGTAGAAGTGGTAAAGCCCCGGAGGGCCGGGAGGAGGAGATACCTCATGTCGAGGTTGTGGTTGAACAAGAAAGTCAATCGTCGATGCATCAAGTGGATGAATCGGAAGTTGGAGCTAATAAGACTCCGATAACCATGTCGGATCTCCAAACTTTTATTGATCAAATCAAAGGGACGGTGGCCGAGGAAGTGCACCGTATTATTGGGGACCGTGAGAGGTCGGGGGGAGACCGCGAATCCGAAGCTAAATCGGATGGGAGAACCGGGGTAGTGGCACCGGGGAGGGGAAATCCTCCACGGGTGGCCAAATTGATGCTAGGGCAAAGCCATATGAGAAAGATAGTTGTTCTTTTAAGTCTTTCATGGCTTGTAAGCCAAATGTGTATACGGGTAGTTCGGACCCGAAAGTAACTATGAGGTGGATCCGAGAGACCGAGAGGGTTATTGGTAGTAGCAAGTGTAAGAAAGCCGATATGGTGACGTATGCGTCACAACTATTGAAAGAAGATGCTATGGTTTGGTGGGATATTGTGTATGAAACCCTCGGGAGGGAGGTGATTGAGGCAATGTCGTGGGATGAGTTTACCACGAGATTGAAAAAGAAGTTTTGTCCCGAGAGGGATTTAGAAAACATGCATGAGAAGTTTGTGACCCTTTAAGAAGGGTGATATGTCGGTCGAAGAATACTCGAGAGAGATCACGGGATTGCTCCCGTTTGTTGCTAAAACCTACTCGGATGAGAGGTTGAGGGTGGTCCGGTATGCTAGTGGGTTACCGTGGGATTACCAATTGGAGGTTAAGAGGGCGGTCACACTTGATGAGGCCATTAGTGCCGCCCGAGGTGTGGAAGAAGTAAATGAGGCACGAGTTGCCGAGAGGGCCCATGTGGGCGAGAAGAGGAAAGCCGAGAGCGGCTCTAGTTCGTTCAAGAAAGGGAAGTTCACTCCGAGCTTCTCTAAACAAGGAAGTGTTGGCTCGTGCAAGAAGTGCGGGAAAAATCATACCGGCGAATGCCGAAGTGGGTCGAAATATTGCTTTAGTTGTGGTAGGTCGGGTCATATAGCCCGGGATTGTAAGGCCAACCCATTGGCCGAGGTGGAATGTTTCTCGTGTCACGAGAAGGGGCACTATAGCAATGTGTGCCCGAAGAAGGGAACCGAGTCGATGGTGTCCGCGGCTCAAAAGAAGGTGGAGCCGGCGAAGGTGAGGGGGTGATCCTTCCAACTCACTCGGGAGGAGGCGAAGGAGACACACGATGTGGTGTCAGGTACTTTATTCATTAACTCCCTGCCAACTCATATATTATTTGATTCGGGTTCCAATTATTCGTTTGTGTCTTATGAGTTCGGTTGTAAGTTGAATGTGCCGTCTGAGATGTTAGATGAAATTTATGAAATAGAGGTAGCCAACGGGAAAACCTCAATGGTTGAAAGTGTTTATAGAAATTGTGAAATAGAAATAGACGGTAGAAAGTTTAAGGTGGATTTATTACCCATGGGAATAAAAGCATTCGATGTAGTTATCGGTATGGATTGGTTGGGGATGCACCAAGCCAAGATATTATGTGGTAAGAAAATTGTGTCGATCAAGATACCCGAGAACGAGAAAGTGTATGTGTATGGGGAAAAACGACATCGCATGCCTAATGTGATAACCGCCATTAAGGCGAGGAAGAGTATATCGAAGGGTTGTGCATCGTTTAGTGCATATGTATTAGATGGCCGAAAAGAAAAGAAGACGATGGATAACGTCAAAATTATTCGGGATTTTCCCGAAGTATTTCCCGATGACTTGCCCGGTTTGCCACCGGAGAGAAAAGTCGAGTTTAAGATTGATTTAGTTCCGGGGGCGACGCCGATTGCTCGTGCTCCGTATCGTTTAGCTCCCACCGAGATGCGAGAATTGATGACTTAATTACAAGACTTTTTAGATAAAGGTTTTATTCGTCCGAGTTCGTCACCGTGGGGTGCACCGGTATTATTTTTCAAAAAGAAAAACGGTTCGATGAGAATGTGTATCAATTACCGAGAGTTGAATAAGGTAACTATTAAGAACCGTTACCCGTTGCCGAGAATTGATGACTTATTCGACCAATTGCAAGGTGCTAGTTATTTCTCGAAGATCGACTTGAGGTCGGGTTATCACCAAGTTCGGGTGAAGGAAGGCGACACCGAGAAGACGGCTTTTCGTACGCGATATGGTCATTATGAGTTCCTAGTGATGCCGTTTGGTCTTACAAACGCGCCGACTATTTTTATGGATTTGATGAATCGGGTTTGTAAACCGTTCCTAGATAAGTTTTTGATCGTGTTCATTGATGATATTTTGATTTATTCGAAAACCGAGGAAGAACACGAGGGTCATTTGAGACTTGTGTTAGATGTGTTGAAACGGGAAAAGTTGTATGCTAAATTCTCGAAGTGTGAATTTTGGTTGCGGGAAGTACAATTCTTAGGTCACGTGGTGACATGTGATGGTATTAAAGTTGACCCGTCCAAGATTGAAGTGGTGTCAAATTGGGAGCCTCCGAAGACTCCTACCGAGGTTAGAAGTTTCCTTGGATTAGCCGGTTATTACCGAAGATTTATACAAGACTTCTCGAGAATTGCGGTTCCACTCACTAAGTTAACAAGAAAAAGTGAGAAGTTTGTGTGGGAGAAGAAGCAAGAAGAGGCGTTTAAATTGTTGAAGGAAAAGTTATATAACGCGCCGATTCTTTTATTACCGGATGGTATGGAAGATTTTGTGGTTTATAGTGATGCTTCGAATCAAGGGCTCGGTTGTGTGTTGATGCATAGAGGGAAGGTGATCGCGTATGCCTCGCGACAATTGAAAAATGCGGAATTGAGGTACACGACACACGACTTGGAGTTGGCGGCAATTATATTTGTCTTGAAGTTGTGGAGGCATTATTTGTATGGTACTCGGTGTACGTTGTACACGGATCATAAGAGCCTACAATACGTGTTTACTCAAAAGGATCTTAATATGCGACAAAGAAGATGGATTGAGTTGATCGCCGACTATGATTGTGAGATTGTGTATCAGGCGGGAAAGGCTAATGAAGTAGCCGACGCCTTGAGCCGAAAAGTTTATGAGAACCCGAACCGAGGAATTTTAACACGTATAGAAGTCGTCTCGAGTATTATCGAAAGAATCAAGAATGCCCAACGAGAGGTTATGGGAAAAGACGAGTTGAGACAAGAGCGGTTGGGTAAGAACCAACATTTTCTCGAAAATGCACAAGGGTTGAAAACCGTAGGCGGTCGTATTTGGGTTCCTAAGTTCGGGGGTATCCGAAAAGAGTTGTTGAATGATGTACACAAGTCAAAGTATTCGATTCACCCGGGAAGTACAAAGACGTACCAAGATTTGAAACGAGTTTATTGGTGGCCCGAAATGAAGGCGAGAGTAGCCAAGTACATCTCGAAGTGTGCCACGTGTGCACAAGTGAAACCCGAGCATCAAGTACCGTACGGGGTAGCTCAATCATTGTTAGTACCGGCCGGAAAGTGGGAAGACATAACTATGGATTTCATAGTAGGTTTGCCGAAGACGAGTAAGGGTCACGATGCTATTTGGGTCATAGTTGACCGGTTGACCAAGAGTGCGTTATTTTTAGCCATTCGGGAAACGTTGCCACTTGAGAAGTTGGCTAAGTTGTATGTTGATGAGGTGGTTCGACTCCACGGGGTTCCGTTATCGATTGTATCCGATAGAGACGCGAGGTTTACCTCGAGATTTTGGCGATATGTACAAGAAGAGTTGGGTACAAAGTAGCGATTGAGCACGACTTATCATCCGCAAACCGACGGTCAAAGTGAAAGAACAATTCAAACGGTTGAAGATATGTTGAGATCGTGTGTGTTAGATTTCGGTGGTAAATGGGATGAACACTTACCGTTGGTCGAGTTTTCGTATAATAATAGTTATCACTCGACTATTAAGATGCCACCTTATGAGGCGTTGTATGGGAGAAAATGTAGAACTCCATCGTGTTGGCTCGAAGCGGGAGAGACGAAACTCACGGGTCCCGAGATTGTAAAGGTGACTAACGAGAAAATTGGTATAATACAAGCCAACATGAAAGCCGCTCAAGATAGACAACGAAGTTATTCGGGTTTAAAGAAAAGCCCATACGACTTGGATGTCGGTGATATGGTAATCTTGAAAGTGTCACCTTGGAAAGGTGTAATGCGGTTTGGGAAGAAGGGAAAGTTAAGTCCAAGATATGTTGGACCGTTTAAGATATTGAAACGGGTCGGGCTTCAAGCATTTAAGTTGGAACTTCCACCCGAGCTCCAAGGTGTGCATGACACCTTTCACATGAGTTATATAAAGAAGTTTATCGGGGAAGTTGAAAACATTATTCCATTGCAAGAGTTGCGGGTTGACGCTCCGAATCGGTTGATTGAGGAACCCGAACCATATTGGAGACGAAAACAAAGAAGCTTCGGAATAAAGAGATCGAGTTGGTATTGGTCAAGTGGAAGCATTCCCTTGGACCGAACTTGACTTGGGAAGTCAAAGACGAGATTCGGAAGAGGTACCCGGATTTCGTGAACTATGATGAGATTCCGAGGACGGAATCTTCTTAAGGGGTAGATAGTTGTAACGACCCAAAATTTGTAAATAAATAAATTGTATAAAAATATGATAAATACGGATAAATCATTTAAAGAACGTAGAAATTGGTTTCGTGTCATTTGGACACCGTATGAGAAAGTTATGGACGAAACTGGGTCGAGACGAAGACCGAAAAGTGCAGCCCTGCTGCCTTGGAAAGTTTACGCCGTGAACTATAGTTCCCGATCGGGAACTTCATTCAGGGATTATGGGTTTTTAGCCGATCAGAGTTCACGACTAGGTAGCGATCGGGAGAAGTTCGCGTCGCGCATAGTTCACGATCGTGAACTAGTTCACGCCGTGAACTATGGTCGACATCAATAAATTCGGGATTTGGCTCATTTAATGCATTTTCAAAACCCTAGTTTTTCCTTTGGCGATTTTTGAGCTCAAGAACAGTTCACAAATCTTTGGTAGACTTCACTCCTAGTTGAAGATTAAAGGTATATCTTCACTCTTTGATCTTTGTAGCTTAAGATCTATGGGTTTTGATGTATGGGTTTGAAACCCTAGTTCTTGGGGTTTTGGGTTATGGTGATATAAGTGTTGTATACACTTAATAAATGGCATTTTAACAAAGGGAACAAGTGTATGATTAGGATTTGTAAGAATCCTAAGGGTTGGTTAAACCTAGGGTTTGGTAAATCACCATAACTGGGAGAAAGTGTTAGTTAATGGTATCTAGGGATAAATGGATACATTATTAGTAGTATGTGATGTTCAACATCTTGTGATTGTTGTATTAGGCTTTTGGTGAAGTCTTGGAAAGTTGATTGATTGTTGGAGCAAGGAAATTGACGGAAAGAATACGGTTGGAGCATTATATTGCTAAGGTGAGTACGTGTGGACTTTATTGAGTACATAGCCTTCGAATTACTTTTCTTACTTGTGTTATGGTCTATTTGCTTATTTGTGTAGACTTATAGTACGTTGAGTTAGTGATAGATATTATTGATAATATTGGACTAACTTGTTTGATGATGAAAGTGATAGCCGAGAGCTAGTTGACATAACCGTTGAGTTATGGTGAGATTGAGATGATGAGATGACACGGGCGACTCCCGGTCATGAGGTGTGGATTGAGGGGCAGTTGGATGAATTCCCATCGACTCATCCACGTTAGTAGTCTTGCTAACTGGACGTATTCCGGCGAGTAAGGCGGGTATCGGTAGATTGGGCGATTCCCTCTTGCCGGTATCTTGTTTCTAGTTAGTTCGGGGGCAACCCGATAACTAGATATGTATGTGCTTCTAGCTAGTTCGGGGGCAACCCGATAGTTAGATATGTTTGCTAAGAGAGCAAGTTTGATAGGGTCGCAATAGGGTGACTAGATTGGATAGACGGTTTATATATGTGTGTTTATATGTAACGTGACATTTTATAATCATTGGGTCTAAACCCATGTAACTCACGAGACGTTTTTGTCTCACGTAATCCTTGCTGTTTTTGCTATGTACCCAGGTTCGTGATCGAATGTTTAGGTACGCATGGATAGAGGTGCGGGGCCTAGAGTAGAAGAACATTAGATTGGATTTATACTTACCTTTGGTTTTGATTTATTTTGTAACACCAAACTTTATACTCTGATTTTCATACCAAACGTTTTTGTAAATCCATATTTTTGGAACGGTTCTTCTATTTATAAAAATGATATTTTGGGCAATTATTTTATATTAAAATTTGAGGTGTTACAAATTTGACCGATATATGTACGTGTGTGTGTGAGATATGGCTGAGTTTGGACTTTGGATTGCCTTTTAATATATGCGTAACATGAATATCATTTTGCGCGTCTCCATCGGAAGGTCTACAATCTACATTGCCTAACTCATATTTATAGCCCTAACTTTTTCTTAACCTGCTAATTTGGCCCTTTGATATAAAAGTTGTATTTCTTATTCTCTAGTTAAGAGCTCGGTACCAATTTTATTTATTGCGCTACTTAAAGGTATTACATTACTTAAAAGAACAAGTAACTAAAACGTAATACACTCTGTGAAGGTCTATTAATCTTCAAGCCTCAAGATTCATGGCAAGCCATGACATTCTTCATTGCATGAATTAATACGTTAATTTTTGAAAAAAATTCAAATAACATGAACTAGAAACTAACAATAATATTACACTAAAATAAATTCCAAGTACATAAGTAATTAAATTTATGTTCCACATCTTGTACTTAATTTACTTTATACCCGATGTATCCGGAGCAAAAAGACATGATACCCGATTACATGAAAAAGTTGGACACGACACCCGAACTAATTTTCAGTAATCCGGTTTCAATCGGTTCCGGTCCTGTATGAGTATGGTTTTGATTTTCGGTTCTATATCACATCCATAGATGAAAGTTTTAATTCATCCTTACATATTTTATTATGTATTTTTTTAATAACAAAAATTCTATTTCTAATGACTTCGTAATATCCTCATACGTAATCACAACCAGAACTATATTATTGTCAATTTGGAAGGTATTTTCATTATTGGGATGAGTTAGAGAACATGTGACTAATAATGCAAATTATCAATTGAACAAATATTGTGGTCATGAAAAAATATTGAAGTGTGTGTTTGATCTACTAAGACTGCCCGGAATGGGCCAACGCCATTTGGGCGTGGGGGTGTGACGAAGCATGCACGGCGTGGTGGTGGGGTTGGAACACCGCCCCCCCCCCCCCCAACGGCGTGGGGGGCCGGCGTGGCGAGAGTGTGGACGGAAGGATCGGTCGGCAACGGGCGTGGGATGGTGATTTGGTTCGAAAATAGCCGTTGTCAAACGGCTATATAGCCATTGCAATTAAAAAAAAAAGTTTTTTTTTATTAAATTATTTACCTATATATATTACATACTTTCACTCATTTTATACACACAACTCTACCAAAACACTACCAAAACACACCACAACTCTACCAAAATACCCCAACTCACAAATAATGGATTATCTTGGTTCATCATCTGACGACGATGACTTGTTTATGCTAACAATATACTCAGAACTCCTCGATGATATATCCTCCGATGAAAGTGAAGAAGTGTTTGACACTAGAACCGCGAAGCTAAATAGAAATCGAGAAGCTGGACACGACATGCTATACCGAGATTATTTTGCAGATGATCCTGTTTATGACGACAACAATTTCCAACGCCGACGATGAAGAGTAATAATTTATTTTAATTATTGTGATTTTTAATTTCTAGTATTTTAATGTTTAATTTCTAGTATTTTTATTTTAATTTAAAGTATTGTCATTTTAATTTTATTTAATGTAATGTAATTTTAAATTATATAAAATATTATTTGTGTGAAAAATAAATGGAAATGAAATGATGAGTTGAAAAATAAAATGGTGTGGTGTGGTGGGTATTTCCACCAAATGATGTGGTGTGGTGGTGGTGTGGTGTATGAGGTGGCGATGACGTGGCGGAAAAGGGCACCACCACATGTGGTGCCCATACCCACTAGCCTAAATAAATGGCGAGTATCCATGCATCAAATCTAATCGAGCTGTTTCTCGCCATATTTGTTGGATCATAATATGAGTTGTCAAACACACAATTAATCCGTTTTTTTATAAAAAGTTTCTAAATATTTGTTTATAATAATATAAAGTAGATATGGAATTATCTTTTTTCAATAATTAAATAGGTGACAGTGTGCTATTTCCTACTGGTTAATTAAATATATCAAATAAATTATAGCTAAATAAATTAAATTAAACAAGTCTATTTTTTACATTATTAGTTAATTGATTTAGTTTCAATATATAAGGATATTTTAATTGCACTTAACACTTCTTAAATCATACCCATATAATATTAGTTAGACAACCTATTTTTATAAATTTAGAACATCTAATGAATCCATTGTTTAATGTAATTGGAAAGTTTAATTTATGAAATGTCCTTATCATATCTCATCAAGGCACAAGTTAAACAAAATTAACTTCAAAACCTATAAAACAAAACATATTTGTATTCGAACTGTTGATTTATATATTAACGGTTAAGATCAAATCTCATAACTGTAAATACAAAAATAATTAGTTAGTTAAGGGATTAAGTTGATTATTAGATTTTGTTCGATTGTGTTGTGTATTTATATTAATTAATTAACATTACCAAATTAATTAGCTTTAAAACTAAGACAAAAGCAAGTGGAGAATATCTACAGTAGATTGAATGCACATGGAATAACAGAGTGGTTTAATACTTGACACCACACGATTTGCAAAGGAAAATCAAAATCCCTTAGAAAATGCCGCTTCAAGATTTTATATTTAAGAATATGTGTTTTTCTTAATGATAGCTCAAATTAAGAAATTATTAAAGAGATTTGATAAGTAGAGTTGTCTTCAAGAAGGTCCATCATTTTTACAAGAGTAATGATATTTAGTCCTACTATTTGGTCATAATCATAGTTATACTCATTAAATGAAGACATATGTCAAAATCAAAGGATTATATTAATAGAGAGAATTAGTGGAGTACACATATCAACCTATCAAGTGGGTATGACTATGATGAGTATGACCAAATGGTAGTACTAAATATCATTTCTCTTTTTACAAAGTTTCGAAAAACAAATATCAACCATTAATTAATAAGATCTAATGATCAAGATTAATCACATATTTTATACATTGAGGGGTATTTTGGTCATTTAAAAAAAATAGTTTATTATTTTTTTGTATTTTGTATTTTTGTATTTTTGTATTATTTTTTTAAATTATTATTTTTCATTAATAACACATAATGTGATTGTATACTGAATTATATGTGACTAAAACATCAAATGTGATTAAATATACAATCACATATGATATTACACTAAAATCACATGTGATTAAGTACTACATGTAATTATCAAATAAATATTATTTTTATTGAAAAAATAATAAAAATAAAAAATATTTTTTTTTAAGTGCTCTTGTATAAAATATGTGATTAATCTTGACCATTAGATCTTATTGATCAATGGTTGAAATTTGTTACTTGGAAATTCGTAAAAATAATGAAACTTCTTAAACATTTATTTAGTTTTTTTTTTGAACGACTAGTTAGTAAGTTAGTGGTTCGAGCCTAGGCAGTAACATTCACAAGGGGCAGTATGTCTTCCTTTAAATGACCAAAATACCCTCAATGTATAAAATATGTGATTAAGTTAATGGTTTGAACATTTATTTAATTTTTAAATTAATATAAGTTAAAGAAGTAGTTTATTGCATGAGTTTATTTGGGGGTTGGACGATACGAGGAGTCCTCGCCCACATGAGAAGATGCTTCAAGGTTGCACTATCCAATGGTTGTTATATTTCGATGATTAAGTTTATTAAATAACAAGCTAAACTAATGCTAAGCAAGAATCAAAACTCCTACCAACCAACTATATAAATAACTATATAAATCATACATACATACACGTACATTACATATTTGGTCACTTTAAATACTCAGGTGTATTCTGACACATTTTTTAATTCTATCAGTAGTATCACATCACCCTTTTCATACTGATGAATTACTGACAAAGTAGTACTAACAATAATTTATCACTAAATTCATCCTTACTTAAATATAGAGTAAATTACATGAATGGTCCATGTGGTTTACACAATGTTTTGGATTTGGTCCCTAAGTCTCAGTAATTACATCCGTGGTCACTGTGATTTACACTTCGTATTGGTTTTGGTCCCTAATACTAACAGCCGTTAAAATTTGCTGTTAACTTTTTTTAATTGACAATTTTACCCTCACCATCTCCTTCCTCTTTCCTCCTTCCTTCATCTCTACATACAAAAACACACCCAAATTAAAACCCTAACCCCAATTAATCAGTATTCTCGAACTTGATTACGTTGCATATTTCCTGGATTAAAGCTCCAACAATTCTACACAAATTTCTTGAATTTGGTGCTTAAAAAAGGCAAGATATAGCAAAATTTCCTTTTATATTTCACACCTACATGCTTTCCCGTTATACTGCTCATACAACTTTCTTAATTTCTTGTCATCTTATAAATCGTTAATTTATAATCCTTATTTTTAACTATTTTCACAATCTTGGATTCTGGATTTCAAACCGACAATGGCGGTGGAAAAAATCCGATTTTTAACGAAACCCTTCAAATTAACGTTCCCACAATCGATTCTTCACTCAAATGTGAAATATACATGTTGAGTAGGGTAAAAAATTATCTTGAAGATCAATTATTAGGGTTCACGTTAATCCCGTTATCCGAAATCGTAACAAAAAACGGAAAATTTGAAAAAGAGTTCACTTTATCGTCCACCGATCTTTTTCACTCGCCTTCCGGTTTCGTCCACTTGGCGTTATCATACACCGGTGTTTCTCCAGACATAATCGCCATCCCACCGCCACCTGCCGCTACCGGAGCCGCCAGTGATTTGGAATTAACCGAATTCGACGAAATCGAGTTTCCGGACCCTAAAATCGCGAATGAAAACGATATGATGGTGAGCGTGTATTTCTTTTTCTTTTTCTTTTAATTTGGGTGTGTTTTTGTATGTAGAGATGAAAGAAAGATGAAAGAGGAAGGAGATGGTAAGGGTAAAATTGTCAATTAAAAAAAGTTAACAGCAAATTTTAATGGCTGTTAGTATTAGGGACCAAAACCAATACGAAATGTAAACCACAGTGACCACGAGTGTAATTACTGAGACTTAGGGATCAAATCCAAAACATTATGTAAACCACAAGGACCATTCATGTAATTTACTCTTAAAAATATATTAAAAAATTGAAACACCCTGCACCCCTCACATCTGCTGCCAGCATGCTCAAGCAACTGGTCCCTATGGTAACAAGTTTCTACCGAAGAGGTCAAGGATGAGGGCCATGCTATTAGTGTCATGCTACCGATGAATTTGGAAGTCCACGACAAGAAATGTTGGCATATTGATGACACGGGTCTAACTACTATGAATATTGTTATTTTATTCTCATTAATTAAATTCACATATGAATATGAATATTATAATATACGGGTGTTTCACAACGTAAGGAACAATATGCATACGCTAAAGAAATTACATATTTATTTATCCCACCTTTTATCTGTGTATCTATCTTTTCTTAAGTACATATAATCTACTTTTATTTATTTATGACGGGACTTGAACTCGTAACTTATAGTTTATGAGTAACATTTTACACCAATAGAGCATGGGCACCACTTGGTGAGCCACCCCATATGGAAAAAAAATTAGTAAAAAAATTAGTTGAAAAAATCTATATAATCCCTATTCAAATTTATAAAAATTCCAGTTGAATTTGGTCTTGGATTCATCACTGTTACGATAGGATATCTATATATCCATCTATATTTTATTTTTTATCTGACATTTTTTTTTGAACGGCAAATTAGTAAGTTAGTGGTTCGAGCCTAGACAGTGACATCCACAAGGGGCAGTATGTCTTCTCTCGAACCTTCCACCTATGGGGAATAAACCTCACGTCCACGACGAGACTTGAACCCATGACCTTGGCCATGAACAACACCTTATCTTTTTCCACCAATACCATTAGGCTAGAAGAATTGAGTATTTTTTATCTGACATGTATGATCCTTATTAATTGTCAGAATTACGTTAACACTTGAAGCATGGACACAAAATATTCAATTACTTTTTAATCAAATAAATCCATTAATTATGCTTTTTTGTTTTCAATATAATAATAAGTTATGGTTATAAATGAAGAATGAAATCTGTGGATTTTGCGAACCAATTTGCAGAAGATTTGATTCATGGAACTTGTATCTTTTATTAATTCATGAATAAATAATTGAGATTGGCTTTATTATACAATAATAATAATTATTATTATAATAACAACAATAATATAATAATAATAATGAAAACAGTTCGCATACCAATATCTTAATTAAATTAATTAAAAAAACGTATTTGTTTGTAAGGAAAATAGCATTAAGGAAATACTGGATGATTAGCTTAGAAAACCGGCCTATAAATTGTTAAGAACAATTTTGAAGTCTTCAAATTTGAAGGTTTTATGCAGTAATATTTCTTGCACACCTCAAGAACGAACGTACTCTTTTCCTTTTGTTCTATTGCATGTACGTGGATTTATAATATTTAAACAAAATTTTATTTATTTTAAAATGCAGAAAGTTATTTTACACGTGCATACACTTTCAGTTGGTGAATGCATACAAATATGAAGTGTGAAAAAATGATTTTTTTTTTTATAAATTTAAAAAATGTGTTGCGAACTACGTAGTACGTACCATTTTGAATCTCATCTTTTTATAGCCCAATATCATAACATGGAAGAATATATCAAAGGGCCATCAAGCGGGCTGACATGATAAAAAAAAGGTATGTCAAAGTTCAAACCTATTTTCAAGTATCAATTATTTTTATACAGCAATACAGAAAAATCAAATAAAACAATATCCGCATAATTGTTCCTAATAATAATAATAATAATAATAATAATAATAATGATAATAATGATAATCATAATAATATTGGTATTTATCGCAAAAAACATATGTATTTATTGCGATAAAAGATATATCAGATTTAACAAATCCGTACTCGGTACTTCCCTTAAGTGTACTTCCCTTAAGGTTGCATCCCTCTCTTTAATATTATTATTATTATTATTATTATTATTATTATTATTATTATTATTATCCATACTCGGTACTATAAACCAGGTCTGGCCACCCCCTCTCTTTAATATCTTAACTTCTAAATTATCTGATATGTTAATAACTAAATCTATAATAGTATTTAAAAGAACAAAATAAAAATATACTAGAAAAACTTTCACCAATAACTAAAATAGAAGACAAATATATTAGCGATACAATAAACAAAAACGATATAAAATTATTAGCAGAACAAATCGAATCATTATCTCTTAACCCTTTAGGTGTTGAAAAAATCACTAGAAAAATATTAAAAACAGAAAAAACAGAACCTTTTAGTTTTATAAATTATAAATCATAAAATAAAATGGCAGAATCTTCTAGGAAAAGCATCAGTTCAAATATTGTACCTAGAAATATTATTAATAAAATTGCTAGTAAAAGACATGAATATAATGCTAATTTAGAAGAATTAATTGACCCAGAACTAGACTACAATAGATTTAGAACTCATGGTTTACAACAATTAAAACCAGAAATTCTATATAATAAAGGCTTTTTTTGAAAACAATACCCAATTTTATAGAAATAGTTACGAGTCAACAATCCAATGTATTAAAGACCAAACTAAAATATTAAATATAATCTCTAAAGAAGGTGAAACCAATTTAAAACATAAACATTTTAAGTTTATCCACTTGGGAATTATAGTAATAGGTATTAAAGGTTTAATGAGAAAAAATTTAGGATGTAAAGTTTTAATAACCTTATTTGATAATAGAATTAAAGACATAACAAAAAGTATGATTGCAAGTACAGAAGTAGATATGAATAGCAATAAATGTATAATATATTGTAGTCCAGACTTATTAATTACAATCAAAGATTTTTCTAAATATATAAAATTAGGTATTCAAACAAAAGGATACGAAGATGTAGAATATGGAGATAATTTAGTAACTTTAGGCGTTTTAGGAAGATGTTCAACAACATCTACTACAAAATATAAAATATATACAGATAAAGTGGTAAATCTGATAAGTAGCGAAGGAATTAAAATGGTAAAACCTAAAGAATTTCCTACAGAAAATTTAGCAGGATTAGAATGGAATATAAGTAAGTTTGTTCAAGAAAGTACACCTATTATAGCTCCAGAAGAAGCTATAACATTTACAGATAGATTAGGTAAAACAAGTCTAACTTTTTCAAATTATAATTCCATTCCTAATCAAGAAAGTGAAGAAACTAAAATTGAGACTGAAAATAACTTAGTAAATATAGAAACTAAAATCGAAAAAATTTTATTTCCAAAAGAATTAAATATTACATTAGACGCGAATGAATTATTATAATTAGAAGAAGAAGTGTTTTTAAAACAACAAATAAAAGAAAATGAATATTTAAAATACGATAATATTGGAAATATAATTCTTGCTGAATATGACATAGCAAATGAACAATCAAACATTTCAGATTTAAGTTATGAAAAAGAATTAGTTGATACTGAAGAGGCTAGTTATTTTTCCTCTGGAAGTACTCCCTTTAATAGGCACCAAGTAATTGATAATCATAACTATTATGGAATGCCATCTCGAACACCTTACACAAAATACAATGATAAATTAGAAAACAATAATTATATCTCCAGAGGAGCAGAAAGACCATTAGAACAACCAGTAACATTCCAAACTGACCATAAAGGATATGTTTTGAACCTTACTGCACATGACCCTCAAAATTGGACAAATGTAATAGACGTATGGAAAAGTACTTTAATAGGAAATTATTATAGACATTTCCAAGAGTTAGAAACAGAAGAAATGTATAAATATTTAGAAACATTCTTAGGAGAAAGTACAAAGGCTATGTGGGAAGCATATAAAATTGAACAACAAGAAGAATATAATAATTTAAGAAGATTAGGTAGTAATCCTTATAATTTTGTAAACAAAATTCAACCATTAATAACAGGAGCAGACCCAAATTCAGGACACATAAAAGTACAGAAAAAAGCTATGAGAGATCTAGAACAATTAAGTTTGAAAAATTGGACTAGTGGTTTATATGTGAAGATATTTTTAAATCATTATGTATATTTAACTACTATAGCAGGGAATACTTTTAATAAAGAGATAGGAGAAAAACTTTTCCATAAATTACCAGGACCTTTAGGATTAGAAATTCATACCAAATGGAACGATCTCCCAGAAATAAAAAATAATCCTAATGCTTTATGGACAATAACTCATAGAGCTCAATTTATAATAAAAATGCTAGAAGAAAAGTGTATAAATTTACAAATACAAAAACAACTAAAACAAACTGATTATAAATTCTGTAATGAAATATATACTCCACAAACATATGGAATGGAAAACCCTACAAGAAAAAACTATAAAAAATATAATAAAACAAATCAAAAGAAGTATTACTTAAGAAAATCTAATAAAAGGAAACCTTATCTAGATGAAAAGAAGCATGTTAGGAAATTTAAACCAGAAAGAAATTACAAAAATAAATTAAGTTGCTTTGTTTGTAACAGTAATGAACACTTATCAAGAACCTGTCCAAAAAGAATAAATAATTATGAGAAAAATAGCATTTTAGTTGAATGTATAAATGAAGACTTAATATTAGTAGATGAAGCTATTAGTGATAATGAATCAATATACAGTATTATTTCTATAGATGAAACAGTAGCTATAGAAAAAAATTCACCAAATTATAATGTTATAAATGAATTTTCCAAAGAAAAAGAAAAATTAGAATATGAAGATTACACTGATGATGAAGAATATCAATTAGTTAATATTGAAGATACTGGGTGTACTCATGAATGGAATAAAAATTTAGGAGCTGATAATATCCCATGTTTCATATGTCACTTTTTTCCTCAAAAAGAATTACGTTCTAAATGTAGGTTATGCTTTAAAGAAGCTTGTATTAATTGTTTAGAATTAAATAATTTAATACAAAAAGACAAAGTAACTGACCAACCTCTTTTTATAAATTTAGAAAAACAAGAATTAAAAATTTTAAGAAAAAGAATAGAAGTTATAGAAGATACCTTAAAATTAGTTCAGAAAAAATTTGATTCTCTTGATATAAGAGATAGAGGAAAAACTATACTTGAAGAAAATAATTTAATAGAAGAAGAAAATGATTCAGTAGAACAAACTCTAACTGAGGTTGTATGTAATACAGAAAATTTAACTTCTATAAAAATTAGATGTAAAGTAAATATTAATAATCATATAATAGAATGCTTAGCATTTGTAGATACAGGATGTACTAATTGTGTAATTAATGAAAAATTAGTACCCAAGGAATATATAACACAAACTACTCCAATTGAAGCACAACAAATGGATGGAGAACTATATACTTATAGAAATGTATTAAAACCTGTTACTAAGATAAGCTTTAATACAAATTGTGGATATAGTAAAGAATATACATTGCCATATCAAAAAACCTGGGTAAGGCCATTAAAATTAAAAAATATTGACTTTATATTAGGTCTAGGTTTTATGATAAAAGATCATGGTACTATATTAATATCAAAGGATTATGACATGATCTCTAAACACAACTTATGGGCCCCTGCATCCACTGTCCCATTTCCCCCACTTATTAATAATCATAATAACAGCCTAATAAAAACAAAAGACTGTAATTGCAAAAAAGAAGGAGAATGTCAGTTAATAGATAAAGATGAATATAATTTTGAGATAGATTAGGAAGATTATGCAGAATATGATTATAACTTCCTAAATACAGAACAAGTATATACTACATTAATAACAGAATATGAAATAGAAAATTTAATTTCAAAATTAGAAAAGATGGAAATAATAGGGGAAAATGTATTAAAATACTGGGAAAATGATAAAGTTATTTGTGAATTAAAAATAAAAAACCCAGAATATATAATTAGGACTAAAAATATAGAACCTACAAATGAAGATACAAATGATTTCAAAATTCATAGTGCAGCATAAGGAAATCTGATAAGGAAATCTGATAGTCCTCATAGGTCCGCAGCATTTATTGTTAGAAAACATTCAGAAATAGTAAGAGGAAAAAGTAGAATGGTAATTAATTATAAAAGACTAAATGATAATACAACTGATGATTCTTATAATATACCAGATAAAAATGTCCTTATTAATAGGATTCAAAATTGTAAAATATTTAGTAAATTTGATTTAAAGTCAGGTTTTTGGCAAATAAAAATGCACCCAGATAGTATAGAATGGACTGCATTTACATGTCCAGAAGGGCATTTTGAATGGTTAGTAATGCCATTTGGACTTAAGAATGCTCCTAGTATTTTTCAAAGAAAAATGGAAGATATATTTAATAAACATAAAAAATTTGTTATTGTATACATAGATGATATCCTAGTATTTAGTAAAAATAAACAAGAAGATAGAGGACATTTACAAATTATATTTTCAGAATTAATTAAACACGGTCTAATAATCAGTAAAAGAAAAATGAGGCTTTTCAAAACATACATTGATTTCTTAGGAGTCAATATAGGTGAAGGAAAGATAAAACTACAACCTTATATAGCCCAAAAAGCATTAGATTTTCCAGATAAACTTTAAGGTTTAAAGATTTTACAAAAATTCTTAGGATTAGTAAATTATGCAAGACCATTTATTAAAGACTTGGGAAAAATCGCTGGACCATTGTATTCTAAAACATCTGCCACGGGACAAAGATATTTTAATCAAGAAGATATAAAATTAGTCCAAATATTAAAACAAAAAATCAAAAATCTCCCCGAATTAGCACTTCCATTAGACACTGATTATTTGATAATAGAAACAGATGGATGCAACCAAGGATGGGGAGCAATTCTTTGCTGTAAACCAAATAAATAAAGTGATAAAAGTTTAGAAAGAATTTGTCGATATAATAGTGGAAAATATAAAGAAAAAGGTAACATTAGTAGTATAGATGCAGAATTATTAGCAATAAGTTATGCTTTAGATAGTTTTGAATTATTTATTGTCTCAAAGAAAGAAATAACTCTTAGAACTGATTGTGAAGCTATTGTTTCCTTTTACAACAAAATGACTTGGGATACTAAAAGAAGTAGTAGAAGAAGATGGTTAAATTTTTTAGACAGAATAAATAATACTGGATTAACCATTAATATAGAACATATTAAAGGGAAAGACAATAAAGCAGCTGATATTTTAAGTAGATTACTAGAAATTAAAAATAATTAATCATGTCTATTGACCCAAAGATGTCTAAAACAAGCCCAAGAGGTGCATCCATTGGGAATATGTCAAGACAAGAAGGAATTACACCAGGAAATTCTCCTGCTAATAGACCTATTCAGCACAGATCTTATTATGAAAATCTCAGATTCGGTAATCAGAATTTACAAGTTTTTCCTAATAGTAATATATCTTATTTCTCTTAATAAAGAAGAAAAATGTCTTTTAGATAATTTATGGATAGCTTATGGAAGAGATCCTAAAGATAGAAAATATTTTATTGCCTGTTTAAATGCTTTATCAGAACATTTTAGCCAGACTCACAAACGTTTTAAGTTTTATGTTGTTTTCAGAGGAAAAAAGACAGGTTTCTTTCATACATGGATAGAGGTGGTAGAAGCTACTCAGGGTTATCCTAATCCATTATTCAAAGGATTTAATGACTATCAAGAGGCGATAACCATGGAAAGGATCAAATTAGGCATGAATTTTTATATTTCAGAATCATTAAAACATTACACAGACTCATCCCCAACATATTCAATAACTAGAGATTCAAACCAAATTAATTTTTGTGACCATTGTGAAACTATGGCAAAAAAATTTAGAATTATTAATGAAGACGTTTATAGACTTAGAAATGAAAACAAGAATCTTATTAATAAGATTCACAATTTACAAACAATTCCCAACCCCATTTTTCAGAAACCATAAACCTATCTTCTAGTGGCGCCTCTTCTGGCCCAAAACAGAAGAGTAAGATGGGTACTCACTCCCCAATGAGTGATACAGAAGGTACTAATAAACCAGAGAAGTTACTAGCTAGTCCAGGTATCCGATCGCTGGTAAAGACTTATCAAATCCGGCAATAGCTATGGGATTGCTAAAATCCCAGGAGACACATGGGGCTCCTGATTCCTCTACTAACATGATGGAGACACAGAGGACTCCAATTTCCTCTACCTATATAAACAAACAAAAAGAAAAACAAAATACATAAATTTGGGACACTCTCGGAGAACCTAAAGGTTATGGAGATTTTTAGTAAAATATAGTCCCACACCTAACCCAGAATACCCATCCTTTGATTCACCTCCCCAAACCCCAGATTATAAAAACACACAAGATTTTGAAAGTTCGCAAGAAGTTTTAAAGAAAATTTTAAAAAATGCAAAAGAAATAAAAGATTATTATGAAGCTTCTACATCAAGAAAAACTCCTAAAAAGAAAAGATATACTGAAGAAACTCTTCAAGAAACAGTAAGCAAAACAGTAAAAAATATGCTCAAAACCTTATTACCCGATTTAAATAATAATCCTGAAAAAACCATCACTGAAGATACATCAAGATTAAACAACCCAGACCCATTAGATTCAGTTTCTCTAAATAATATGTCAAATGAAGATAATCCAAATGGCAATGAAGACCATTTTGATCCAAATGAAGAAAATAATACAGATGACGATGCTTTCTCATTTGACTCTATTGCAGAACATAATCTGAACACATGATTAGACAATTTCTGACAAAAATAGACAAAAGGTATCATGCAGCAGACATATAGACAAGACTCATGCAAAAAAGTTAACAATTTCCAAAGACAACAGAAGAAGTGGTTAGTCATCAGCTCACAAAGACACGTGCCTACAGATCTCAACAGATGTCAATGTAAAATTGACAATCAGCAAAAAACTCCCTTATAAAAGGCAATCAAGATTACTGAAGAAGAAGAGGGCAAAATACAAAGCAAGCAAGCAAACACTCCAAACCCTTAGAAAATAAAACCCCCATCCAGCTATTGTAATATATCTGTAGTATATCTCGTGTGTAATCTGTATGAATTCCTACTGTTTATGTAAGTTTTTTCTTTCAGTTTTCTTTTAGTTTTTGTTGGGATTTCCCGAAAGGGAAAACCTTAAGTTCTTTAGTATCATGTAATTTTTGATTCCCATCCTTTCTGTAAAATGTTTGTAATAAATAAAACTTGTTAAATATTATATATTCATGTGTACCTTTTATTTTAACAAGATCTTTACTTTATTACTGAGTGACTCAAAACTCGGATTAACTAAAGGCCGGAGTGAGCCTGTTTTGTAATCCATTCTGTTGGGGAAAGGTGATAAATTAAAAATTAAAAAAAGAAAGAAAAAAAAAGGAGTTTTTTGGGAATTAAAATTTTTGATACTTTAGAAACACACTTAAGGGAAGTACCGAGTACGGATTTATTAAATCTGATATATCTTTTATCGCAATAAATACATATGTTTTTTGCTATCTAATATTTATAACCACGACAATCACATTAAGTCATATCTGGCCACCCCCACTCTTTAGTATATTTACTATAAACCAGGTCTGGCCACCCCCTCTCTTTAATATTGGTATCAGAGCTCTTTAATATTAAACGTAATAATAATTGATTCCATGGAAGAATATATCAAAGGGCCATCAAGCGGGCTGACATGATAAAAAAAAGGTATGTCAAAGTTCAAACCCATTTTCAAGTATCAATTATTTTTATACAGCAATACAGAAAAATCAAATAAAACAATATCCACATAATTGTTTAATAATAATAATAATAATAATAATAATAATAATAGTAATGATAGTAATGATAATGATAATAATGATAATGATAATAATGATAATAATGATAATAATAATGATAATGATAATGATAATGATAATGATAATGATAATGATAATAATAATAGTAATGATAATGATAATGATAATGATAATAATAATAATAATAATAATAATAATAATAATAATGATAATAATAAATATTATTATTATTATTATTGTTATTATAACTATAATAGTTATAATTATGATAACAATTAAGAACCGATTATAAGGTCTTATAACACTTTTTTTTATAAACAAAGTATGTATGATCAAGCTTTTGTACGATATTTCATCATGACCATGAAATGATTGTCGTGAAGATTGGGATCAAAAGTCAATATTTTATCTATTCATAACTTTTTGTATAAATAAAGGATTTATTTTTACATACAGCAAGAACCAAATGAACAACATACTGTGTCTCTAGTCCTTTAGGATCTTAATGAATAAGAAGATGTTGACATTATTTATATTAGATATTACTGTAAGAATTCTTCTCACATCGGTTGGAGAAAGGAACGAAACATTCCTTATAAAGGATGTCAATACCTCTCTTAATACAGAGGCTTTTGGTGGAGCAATTCATGTCAGGAACAAAACCGCGAGCCTCCGGACATAACGGATAATATTGTTCTATGGAGTTCTGGGTTGTTACAATATACGATATTATTGTTTCTGTAATGTATATAGTATAGGGCAAATTCAGTAATTCACTACTGGTATGCTGCTCAGTAATCAGTACACATTTTTTTTACATAAATTCAAATCAATAAAATCATAATTATTAAATGAATATAATTGCCTCATATTTATTTAATGGACATGCAGTTTTCTTATATACCATCTCTTTAAATGTAGTTGTGGTGCCAACCTCACGTTAATATGATATGGTAATTTCAATTGTCGCCTCTAATTTTTTTTGGAAACTGTAGATATATTATAAAGGAAATCAATTTAGCAAGACATTAAGAAGGAGACAACATTACAAAGTTACACCAAAGCTAAAAAAGGCGAAACACCAGCTCAATCAAACCAATTACAAGGTGAGCTACATCTATGTTTTAACCACAAATAACTAGTTGAAATGATATCACCCGCAATCGCCGTGTATGTCTTGAAAATGTTGTTAAACACCATATCGTTTCTTGACTTCCATAAGCACCAAAGTGTGCATTGAATGATCATTATGAGCAATTTTCTCTTCTCGGGGCAATTGCCCCATGACGTCCCAAATTCAATTAATTCAATCACCGAGTTGAAAATAGGGAGTGATATTTCACACTAATTGAATATCAAATTCAATACATCTTTTGCCAATGAGCAACTAATAAAAACATGACCCAATCTTTGGTGTTTGGACTTTGGAGTGAATGCATCGTATTTTAGTGGATCAGAAAATGAATTAATAATTTATTTATGGTTGTATGAATATTTGGTCTGTTAATATGAAAAATAGAAAAAAAAAAAATCAATTTTTGTTTTTACCGCAGGTCATCACATCAAAATCCCAAAAATTGACGATAAAATATTATAACAAAAATAAAAATAGAAATTCAAAGATGATGATGATGAGATAAGGGTTTAAAGACCCACCTTTCATTTCCCTCTTTTTCATCTTCAGTCATTCACGAAGACATAACGATAGCTCACCACAAACCCCCAATAAAGATTCCAGCTTTCTCTCTAGGGTAACTTTAATTCCCAATTTCGTATCTTTAATTTGTCAATTTAATGGTTTACGAGTAGTGGGTCAGTCTTAATTTGCGGAATTTTGATTTTTTTTATAATTCTTTGAAGTTTCTTGATTATGAACTAAAATCAGTTATGTGCGTTGTTAGTAATCCCCAATTCATGACGTAAAAGGCTTATCTACTGCGCCATAATTCGTTATTATTTCCCCTAATTATATTATAATTTGCTCAAAGCTCTGAATTTGAAGGTATCTGAAACTGTTGGTGAAACTGTTTTTTTCTTCTTTATTTTAATACAAGGATAAATTGTGTAGTATAACCCACCAGTGAATTTTGGTGAACATTTTAGCTCAAATTTTAAATTACTTGGAAATTTTAGGATATTTGTGTAATCGGTTTAAACTCTGTAGCATCTGTTTATCCAATTTGAATGTGACCATATGCAATTTGTTTCGATTAGTTTTGCAAATCTAAAACTTGGTTCGATTAAATATAATATTCAAGATAATGTTTATAAATGCCACATTGGTATCCCCATGATAAATTGTATTGCATATTGGACACAATGTTTGATTTCGATAAATTTCGTAATAAATCGGTATATGTTCTTCATATTGATGGGTCGGGCACATTGGATAACGGGTCGAATCGTCAAACATGTTTTTCTTTGTCTTTCTTTTTTATTTCATAAACAATTACAACCACCTTTGAAATAAAGATCCAATTTTTTTTAATAATAAAACAGTTTAGGTGATTAGGAATAGCAGATTATGTCATGGTTGACTATTAACCTTGACCCGTTTGATTTTGATAACCTATATGTTGTATTTGCTTCACAGGTTCAAAAGCTGATGAAGAATTAGGCTAGTTTCTAACCTAACCGAACAGAACAGAACCAAATTTGATTAATTTTTGAATTCAGAAAATGACGCCCGTTATCCCATCATCAACAAGCAGTATCTCCCTTATCCCCGGGCCCACTTTCAATACAAAAAACACAAACGGGCCGATAAAATGCTTTAATTTAAAAAGATCCACCAGAAGAACACTATACGCCCAAGATTGTGTATTACCTCTATCAACACCCCTTAGATTATTTCCACATATCAGAACATTCGGGTCGACCCGTAAACCAAGATTTGCAGTTTCATCAGCTGCTGGTGTTGATGTGGCAGTTGAACAATCTGATTCCCCTGTTTCTGATCAATCAGAATCCCCTGTTTCTGATCAGTCAGATTCCCCTGTTTCTGATCAAAATTCTGTTAAAACATCAGAACCAACATCAACCGTTGATAAAACTAAACAAAGATCTCGACCCGTTAGAAAAAGTGACATGCCACCTGTCAAAGATGAAGAATTAGTCCCGGGTGCAAGTTTCACGGGTAAAGTACGGTCAATCCAACCGTTTGGTGCTTTTGTTGACTTTGGTGCTTTTACAGACGGGCTGGTTCACGTTTCACGGTTAAGTGACGGTTATGTGAAAGACGTTGCAAATGTCGTTTCGGTTGGTCAAGAAGTCAAAGTTAAGTTAGTGGAAGCAAATATCGAAACGGGCCGAATCGCGTTAACCATGCGGGAAAAGGAGCCCGCTAGTGGTGGTGATTCATTGTCTCGACCTCCTAGAAAAACGGGCCAAAAGTCAAACCGTGGTCAAACCGAGGGGAGGAAAAGTACAAAGTTTGTTAAGGGTCAAGATCTTGAAGGTACGGTCAAGAATCTTACAAGATCGGGTGCTTTTATAAACCTTCCGGAAGGTGAAGAAGGGTTTTTGCCCGCTTCAGAAGAAGCTGATGAGGGGTTTGGAAGCATAATGGGAACGGGCTCATCTTTAGAAATTGGTCAAGAAGTCAAAGTTCGGGTCTTGAGGATTGCAAGAGGTCAAGTAACATTGACCATGAAAAAAGATGAAGATAATACGGCTTTAGATTCAAAACTTCAAGGGAAAGTTTTTACTGCTACAAACCCGTTTCTTGTAGCTTTCCGTAAAAATAAAGATATTGCTTCGTTTTTAGATGATAGGGAAAAAACAGAGGAGGCTGAAGTCAAAGTCAAACCTGATTTTGATGAAGAAGTCAAACCTGAAATTGCTTCAAGTGAACCCGATACTGAAGCATCGGTTGAAGAGACTGAAGTCAAACCTGATTCTGAAGAAGAAGTCAAACCCGAAATTGTTTCTAGTGAACCTGAAATTCAAGCATCTGTTGAAGAAACTGAAGTCAAACCTAATTCTGATGATGAAGTCAACCCCGAAATTGAATCATCCGTTGAAGAGACTGAAGTCAAACCTGTTTCTGATGAAGAAGTCAAACCCGAAATTGTTTCTAGTGAGCCCGAAATTCAAGCATTCGTTGAAGAGACAGAAGTCAAACCGATTTCTGATGAAGAAGTCAAACCTGAAATTGAATCATCCGTTGAAGAGACTGAAGTCAAACCTGTTTCTGAAATTGTTTCTAGTGAAGAGCCCGAGGAAACAAAAGCAGATGAACCCGCTATCGAAAACACAACCAAAGGTTTTTACCGTTAATTTCGTTTGCTTATACTTATAATCCATCATTTATGTACTTTTTCAAAAGTTCTTTAAATTGTTATTACTTTAATTTATTTGTGATAGAATAAATCCATTAAATTAACTCAAAATTACTTGTGAATCAGCGGAAGACGTAACAAACGAACCCGTTTCTGATGAAAATGGTAGCATTACAAGCTCAACTGAACAAATAGATGCCCCTGTAACAGAAGAAACCGTAACCGAAGGTTATTTTATGATCATTTTTCATATGTTTCCTATTATTTGTATTTACTTAAATCTTAAACATTTAACCGTAATTAAAGATCTCTAATTAACAATTTGTTGTTAACAGATGCTGAAATCACAACGGTTGTTGAAGTTGTAGAAAATCAAATTGTGGAATCCGAAACAAAAGTTGAAACAAGTGCCGAGATTCCAGTTGAAGAAGAAAAAATTGTAGCAGCGGGCCCCACGGAAACCGCCACTAAAGGTTTACTTTAAGTTATTTACCATTACAGTTAACTAGTTTTGTTCCCGTGTAAGTTTTTGATTTACATATAATATATTGCTTTTACATTAGTAATATATTCATATGTTGAATAATTTTATTTTGAATAGAATGATTTAATTAGCTCGTATCACTGTATTAGACCACTCCCAATCGTGCAGTTTTTGCCAACTCAGCGCCACATCAGCTGACACATATCTGCCAACAATAAACATTCACTTAGTATTTTTGGGCCCCACACATTATTTATTTTATACATAATACACACATAAAATAATTTGGGCCACACACTCCGTCTCTTCCTTCTTCTGTTAACCAAAAATAGAATTATGGTTAAATTAAAAAAATATCATCAATAAACATTAATAAAATGATGACATCATCAATAAATATCAATTTTCAATTGGTTTAATTGACCAATAAAACAGCCAGTAATAATTACATTTTTTGGGGTATGACAGCAATGATATCACCGTCTCTTGTAAAGCAATTACGCGAAGAAACGGGTGCAGGCATGATGGACTGCAAAAAAGCACTTTCAGAAGCCGAGGGCGATTTAGTCAAAGCACAAGAATACCTAAGAAAAAAAGGGTTAGCAAGTGCTGACAAGAAGTCAACACGGGCCACAGCTGAAGGCAGAATCGGGTCATACATTCACGATAGTAGAATCGGTGTACTAATTGAAGTCAACTGTGAGACCGATTTCGTCTCACGTGGCGACATTTTCAAAGAAATAGTCAACGATTTAGCAATGCAAGTTGCAGCTTGCCCGCAAGTTCAGTATTTAAGTCCCGAAGATGTACCGAAAGAAATGATTGAAAAAGAAAAAGAAATTGAAATGCAAAAAGAAGATCTTTTATCCAAGCCCGAGAATTTCCGGGCCAAGATTGTTGACGGGAGGATAAAGAAGAGGCTTGATGAGCTGGCGTTGCTTGAACAGGCGTATATTAAGAATGATAAAGTTGTGGTTAAAGATTTTATAAAGTCAACGATTGCAACGGTTGGTGAGAATATGAAAGTCAAACGGTTTGTTAGGTTTAACCTTGGTGAAGGGTTGGAGAAGAAAAGTCAAGATTTTGCTGCTGAGGTGGCAGCACAAACTACAGCTAAGAAGGCTTCGGTACCAACAACCGAGCAACCGCCTGCAGTAACTGAATCTGTTGACTCTGCTCCTGCTGCTGCTGAGTAAGTCACTTTTTTTTCTGCCCGTTTGTATACAAGTGGCTCGATTCGGGTTGTGTTTGATCAAAAGCGGGTCAAATGGGTTAAGCTAAAAAATTAAGGCCAAAATACATTTTAGTACCCTGAACTTGGCTGACTAGGTCCTGACTAGGTCCTGACTAGGTCTTCTACTACCCTGAACTATTAAAGGGGCAACATGGTACCCTTAAGTTGACAAAATAGTCGATTTAGTACCATGACTCGTTAATTTGATCGCGTTTTTTTACTTGATTTACTTTTGTTAGAGCTTTTGACGGACTAAAAAATATACGCTCATCTCTAGTCTGGATACTAAATTGACCATTTTGTCAAGTTCACAGGATCATGTTCCACCTTTAAATTTTAATAGTTCGGGGTAGTAGAAGACATAGTTAGCCAAGTTCAGGGTACTTAAATGTATTTTGGGCAAAAATTAATTAAAAAAGTAACAAGTTCGGGGTAGTAGAAGACATAGATCACCTAACCCGTTTTGAGTTTTTTTTTTGTTTTTTGTTTTTTTCGTTTTTAGGGCACCGAAAGTGGTAATTTCAGCATCTTTAGTGAAGCAACTTCGTGAAGAAACGGGAGCGGGCATGATGGACTGCAAAAAAGCCCTCTCAGAAACCGAAGGCAACCTCGAAAAAGCCCAAGAATACTTAAGAAAAAAAGGTCTCTCAACAGCCGACAAAAAATCAGCCCGTTTAGCAGCCGAGGGCCGAATCGGGTCCTACATTCACGACTCCCGAATCGGGGTCCTAATCGAAGTCAACTGTGAGACTGACTTCGTGGGCCGAAGTGAAAAATTCAAAGAATTAGTTGATGATTTAGCAATGCAAGTTGTCGCGTGCCCAAAAGTCGAGTATGTTTCGGTTGAAGATATACCCCAAAGCATTGTGAGTAAAGAAAAAGATATCGAAATGCAACGGGAAGATATTTTGTCAAAACCCGAGGGTATAAGGGGAAAGATTGTTGAGGGTAGGGTTTCAAAGAGGCTTGGTGAGCTGGCGTTACTTGAACAACCGTTTCTGAAAGATGATTCGGTTTTAGTTAAAGATTTTGTGAAACAGACAGTGGCGGCTATTGGTGAGAATATTAAGGTTAGACGGTTTGTTCGGTTTACACTTGGTGAGTCAACCGAGTCAAAATCGGAAGAAACCGAGTCGTGAAACCGAGGTGTTTAATGAGTTCTTTTTTAGCATTTTTGCTTGTTTGAGTTTTTGTGTTGTTGTTCAAGGGAATTTTAGAAATTTTATGGGGGATAAATGTGATTATGATACATCGAGTAATACTATTTATATCTCGTGAAAATTGTACAACTTTGTTTTCAGTTTTATGTTAAATTACTTATTTAGTTTATCTGAACGATTAAACTGTATGGAGCTTACGTGTAACGGGAATAAACGACTATTTATTAATATGATTATAAATCAATAAATTTAGGTATATTATAGAACTTTGACATCATAAGGACGTGTTATAAAAAAAATGGTGTATTAAGAAACAATATAACGTCATGATTCGTGAGTGTTTTAAGGAATAAACAACGTAATATCATGATTCACGAACCGGCTATTCTGATTAATATTTGTAAAATACTAAATGGAAACAAAGTTATCTACCTAATCTAAGTTTTATAATATAACATGATCCATATGTTTTTTTCTTCATGATTATGTGTGTGTATGCGATTCTTTCAATGGAGAATATATATTCTAATGTAAGTCTGGGACAAAATAATCAACACCTGATGGGCCTACAAAATAACGTATTTTTATCAAAATCATATAGTGCCTAACAAACCAACACAATTATAAAATTTAGGTAGAAATGTATTCTAGTTGACTTGGTTATTGCATCTTCTACTATCTTAATTAAACTATTAAAAGTGTAACACGATACTTATTAATTTGATCGTATTTTTTTACATTATATACTTCGTTTATAACTTTTGACAAACTTAATTATTCATATATGAATATACACAATGTACATTATGTGTATTCATATATGAATAAAACTTGTCAAATTTTCACAATTTTTCTAACATACCCTCGGTTCTACACATGTCCAACCCCCCATATAATTGGAGATTAATTGTCTTAATCAAGAACTTGTATTCTGGACAAAAGCATGTCATCCTCATCCAAAACCACATTTTCTCCTCCGAGTTCTTCAAGAAGCCATGTTTTGAATTCGGGTAAAGTTGCAAAGATCAAAAGGCCAAAACCTCAAATAATAATAAAAGCAGAAGATATGATAAGCAAATTACCAGACGCCATGCTTATACAGATTCTATCTCTACTTCCTGATGCTGATGCGTATCGAACTCGCATTTTATCCAACAGGTGGAAGGACACCTGGCAGTTTCTCCCAAATCTTCATTTCGCTATGTCGGATGAACAACAAGTCGGTAAATTTCACGATATTGTCGATAAAACTCTTGCTCTTCGTGGCGGTATGCCAATCCAAAGCTTTTTTCTTTCGTGTACTAACAACTATGTCTATGATCGTGTTTATAACTGGATCCGTATTGTTGTTCAATGTAAAGTCCAACAACTCGAGCTTAGGTTTCCGACTCATAGACATATGTTTAAGTTTTGTTGGGATTTGTATAAGTCTTGTGATACGTTAGTTGTGTTAACTTTGGAAGGTGTATCCGAGTTAAACGTGCCCGAAATTACTGATGATTTGTTTTTACCGTGTTTGAAGAAAATTACCTTGTTAAGTATTTCTTACACGGGTGGTCAATCACCTGCGAATCTTATTTCCGGTTGCCCGGTTTTAGAAGACTTGTGTTTGGAGAGACAAGTGTTCTCTAACAACTTGCCATTAACGTCGTTTAGGGTTTATTCGACATCTTTGAAGAGATTAAGGATTAAGTGGTGTGTTTTCGACAATTGTGAGGTTGTGATTTGTGCTCCTAAACTGGAATATATCTACGTTCAGGATAATTTATCCACAAAATACTCTTTGGCGACACCGCTGTCTGTTGTTGAAGCTCATATTAGCTCTTATTCTGTATCCGTTGTTCAACTTGTTTCATTGATCTCATCTGCTGAAATATTGACTTTGACTGCTGAATCTTCAGAGGTATGTTTAATCTTTCATCGACAGTTGCATTATTATATCCATTTAATATTATATTCTGCCAACTTGTTTAATATTCAATGGTTTTAGTGGGGGTGGTGAGCATTTCACGGATGCTACCCTCACGCTACACACCTAAAAAAACCACTCTCATCACAAGTGGACAAAGAAAAAAATTTGAAAGGTGAGCATTGTACACACTCGGTCATTGTGCACATTGCACAAGGTGGGCCCATATTCATGTTAGTCTTTTAATGTATTTAATGTGGACCCCCTTGCAATACTTATGTTTTTAACTAAAAATAGGTTAAAAGGTTTGGTGGTCAGGTGGTGTATGCCATTAAAGTAAAATGTGAGATGAGGTAAATGAAGAGAGAAAGTTGAATTGATACCAAGGTAGATTGTGAAGTAGTGTGATTATTAAATGCAGTTTAATAGTTTTTTAATAATATTTAAAAAGTTATATTCTATTTCATTTTCAAATTTATTTTTTTAATTTTGGGTTTACTTTTTAATAATATTTTAAGATTTGTATTTAATCAAAAAATAGTGATGTAATAACCGAAGAGGGAAGAAAGAGATGTTATTAGTATGGAAGATGACAATGTGGAGCTAATGTGATAAAACTAATAAAGTGGTTTGATCACTAAGTGGAGTCTAATAGATTTTAATAGGGGTGAACATGGTACGGTACCACATATATTTTCCTAATACCATGTACCGTACCAATTATAATTGGTACACTAATCTAGCTACCAGTACCATACCAACTCTACTTGGTACCAATTTGTTTGGCTACCAACAATCATGGTTGGTACGAATTGGTAATGGTATATACCAAGATCTCAACTTATATGGAATTATTACTAAAACAAGTCATTTTTCTATACTATTATATTTGGTAATGGTATACGTTAAATGTTATATAAACACTATCTACGATAAAGTACAAATTATGTAGTATTCTTGTCATAATACACTAGCTTGTACCACTCTCGTTTGCTTCACACGCTTAATTATTAACATTATATACAAACACAAGAAGTTGTAACTTGAATGTTTTCATGTTATGATATCATAACTTTTATTAAAATATAACATATACGTATTTTACTTTTCTCGAATTCTTCCAAATAATGTATATATACATGAGTATATAAACTATTGGTTGGTACGGTACTACCGTGGTATTTAAATTTTTGTACCATTACCGTACCATGATTACTTGATTGGTATGGTACTACCAACCAAACATGTTGGCTACCAACATATTGGCTACCAACTAATCTTGGTATGGTTGGTAGCATGTTGGTTGGTTTTGTTCGGTACAAATTTGACACCCCTAGATTTTAATAATATTTAAAAAATTATATTCTGTTTTATTTTGTTTTTACCTTTTAATAATATTTTAAGTTGTATTTAATTAGAAAATAGTGATGTGATTGAAGGATTTATGTGCACAGTTAGTCAACCTATGATGATACATACATGCCTACGAAACACTTAAGGGTCACACCGGTGAGTGCATGTAATACGAGCAAGTTATGCAACGATACTACGAAGAGGAATGATTCATAATAGTCATTATGAATCAGTTAAGTATTAAGTTAAGTCTAACTTATTACTAGATTAGTTTAACTAACTAATTAATACAAGTAGTTGTACATTTACTAGTTAAGTAAATATTGATAGATCGTATTACACTTAGATCGAGCTAATCCATGACGATTCAAGAGAGATTGAAGTTTATGTGTGTGTGTTCTTGGTGTTTGAGTGTGTGTGAATTGAGAGAGAAAGATGGAGGGAGTTTTAGCTTTCAAAAAGATAATCTCTGTTAATGAAAGGAAAGCTTACAATACAATTCATCATCTAAGTCTTTTATACCTCTTCTCTAAACCATGCTTAATTAACACTAATTAAGCCTAAACCCAATGACTAAGACTAAAGACTAGTTCATAACTATTACAATATGACACTTCTAGTCCCCTAACTATTGTCTACAATATAAATGACCATAACAATCTCCCCCTTTGTAGCAATAGTTTGGATTGGTCTGTTCTTGAAATCTTCTTCTCTAGCAAGGTCTGAAACTGAATTACTCGTTAAGTAGTTTTTGATGTAGTATTAGTTTCAGCTTTTTGATAATTAGATAAGAATAAAACTTTTGATTGGCTTTTCATCCAATATAAAGTATCTCAGAAGATTTCATGAAGTCTTGTCTTAATCTGTCTTTATCATAATCCAATCTCCATCTTTTTGAGCTTTAGAACTACATCCCTGTCTTCCTTCAAAGGAGTATATTAAAGATTTAAAAATTCTAGAAATGAAACATCAGTTTAATAAAGATTTGACTGAGATTTAGAAATGTTGGAGATTTAATTTTGGATAGAGGTTTGTGAGGATAGGATAATGATGATTTGTATTATGAAAAGAATGATTTGAAAGTTAAAGATTTTGGATGTGTGTGTGTGTGTATGAATGTTTGTATATAGGAAAGAATGATATATACATTTAAGATTTGAATGAATGTGGATAATTTGTATTTTGTATGATACAAGAGATTTGAACAATTTAGCTTTTGTATGGATATGGTTGTTATAGAATTCGGAAAGAGTGATTTGTACGATTAGATTTTGGATGGATATGAATGTGAATTTGTGGTTTGGATAGAATGATTTGACAGTTTGAGATTTGTAATGGAAATGTTGAGAATTTGTGAGAAATTTCTGAAGATGTGTCGGTTTCTTTTTCTTCACAAATTATTTCATGTAAATCGACGAAAATGTAGACCCATAGATAGATAGAGTTGTTCGTAGCGGAAGTCTTTTCTTGAAGTTGTGGCTTTGTCGATTTATGATCATTGATAATTGTTGTTGAGAGAAAAATGTGGATAAGATTTGCGCTCCCCCTCAAACAAACAATTATTCTTCAACAAATCTTCTTCGGTTTCTTGTTTACTCCCCCTTAATCGGTGCATATGTCTTTTTGATGTGGAGTAAACTGGGCTAATATATTCTCTTAAGTCTTGTAAGCATTTTTCTTCATAAACTGAACTTCTTTGTAAATTTTCTCCCCCTCATGATGAGTAAGATTTATCGGAACCATCATGAAAAATGTGAAGTTCGTCGAGGTGAAATGAAGAAAATCTTCGAAGCCCATGGATACAAAATGTGAAGAAGAATGATATATTCATATTTTGAATAAATCCATATACATCACATTGTATCATCGAAAACCGAACTGATGTTGATGATGTAGATCCGATCAAATCGTTTGGCAGTTAATCTCAATGATCGAATCAAATAGGGCAAACCGGGATCACATAGATTACCCGTTGACACAACAGTTACACAAACTGTGTGACCTACGTTCAATGTTCGAATAGATGATAGCACTGGTAGGATTTCCATTCAATCATCATGGAATACCAAGAATGTTGGTATCACTATGAATGTTCCGGCTTTATCACAAAGATAAGCTTGGTATGATGCCTTGTGTCCTAAAAGTGTATTGCGGTTCTAGACTCAATTAGTGGACAAACGAAGGCGAGGACTGGAGAGGCTTGTCCTCTATTTCAATATCAACAATCTCCAAGTGAGATGTCGATAGCATATGAGATAGTCTCCGTGGAAATGAAACAAGTACTTTTTTAAGGAAATACTTGAGTGGCTGGGGAGGTTGTGCATTGCATCACTGGGTCCATGATGTCTATTTCAATATCAGAGAGCAACACATGCAATCCGATAGAGACGTGGCAACCCGGCTTTTTATCAGTTTGGTAAGGGATTTTCGTTTTATTTAACCCTGTCACACCCTCCTCACTCAATCTTACTCTTTCATTTTTCGACTACTCCCTCATTTCATTTTACCATGTTTAGCTGATTTTGCACCCCATACTACATTCCCCCTCTCAAATTTTATCTCAGCGCACCCCCCAATCAAGATCCCGTGATACTTGATTCTGCTCACCTAGACCTATGTACCCTGCCATATTGTCCTATATTGTAGGTGGCTCATGGGGAAGATCATGCCGGTTATAGCAGATCATAGGAGTAATTTGAGAGTGAACTATAACGCTCATGTGCAATATATCAGCATTTATGATGTTACTTTGTAAGAATAACATGGATTTTTCATCGGAAAATGTATGTGTTTCCGGCATAAGTTGTTGCCTTTATGATATAAAAGTTTAGGCACAGCAATTTGAAAAAATTAGGTAAAACCGGACTCACATAGAGTATCCGTTAACACACCATATGAATCGATAGTCGTTTGCACAACCATTGATTCAAATGTGTGACCTGCGTTTAGAGTTGGCGCGATTTTAGCTCTAGCAGGATTTCCACTCAATCCTTGTGAAACACCAGATTGTGATGCCACTATGAGTGTTCCGATGAATACACGGAGATTCATATTCAATAGTGTATGTGTCCTATATTGTAGATATTTGTCGGTGAGATCTAGACACATTGTGCATTCAATTGAAGACGTAACCCGGGGCAGAAGGTTAATGATTTCAATACCAACATACTCCGAATGAGCACTCGATAGATTATGTGCTACGTCCCCTAATGAATTGAAACAAATTCCTATTGAGAGGAATCTGAGTGGTTGGTGGTGGAGTGCAAATGCTTGACTGGGCTAGTTAAGTCTGGTGAATCATTCAACACATGAATGATCACAAATTTTGTGAGGTTGCCCGGTTTATTGTCGGTTTGGATGCACTCAAAGGTGTGCTTTCTTGATATTATCATTCTTTCACATCACCTTGCACTCACCTAAATCTATACCCTAGACTTATACCCTCACATTTACCAATTTTGGCTAAAAAGTATTTCCTTTGGAAGGTTAGGCCGGTTTTGGCAAACCATGGGAAGGTATCGTCGTTTGAAAAAAAAAATCGATTAAAAAAAATTCAAACGGGTATAAAAATATCGATATAAGAAAGTTTCTCCCCCTGGAAATAGTAATTCTCCCTCTAGAAATAATATTTCTCCCCCTCGACAAAATAAAAGTAATGAAAAATATACAGTTTAAGAGGGGTGGGAAAGAGTTTTTACATTTATGAGAAAATCTGGTTAAGAGCGGGTTTCAAACAAATGTATTTGAAAGCCATTATGTTGAAAAGCGAGTTATACACTGATATGTGTATAAGTCATTCGTTTTATGAAAAATAAAACGGTTTAAGCTTTTAGATTTAGCATACCAAGTTTAGACACAAGAAAGTTAAAACGTTTTTCGTCTAATGCCTTGGTAAACAAATCAGCTAATTGATAATCAGTGGAAACAAAATACAATTCCACATTACCATGTTCAACATGATCTTTTATAAAATGATATCGAAGATCAATATGTTTAGTTTTGGAATGTTGAACAGGATTGCGTGAAATTGCAATTGCACTTCGAGAATCACAATATAAAGGAATACGACTGTATGAAAAGCCGTAATCTTTTAATTGTGATTGCATCCAAATTACCTGGGATAAGCAGCTTGCAGCAGCAACATATTCTGCCTCTGCTGTTGAAAGAGACACGCAATTTTGCTTCCGTGAAGACCAGCTCACCAATTTATCTCCCAGAAATTGGACACTTCCAGACGTACTCTTTCTATCCAACATGCATCCAGCATGATCAGCATCAGAAAATGCAGTCAAATCAAAAGAAGTTTCTTTAGGATACAAGAGACCAAGATCTCGAGTGCCCTTCAGATAACGAAATATTCGTTTAACCGCTGAAGATGGGATTATTTAGGAGCTGCCTGATACCGAGCACATATGCAAGTAGAGAACATAATGTCTGGTCGACTCGAAGTCAGATATAACAAGGATCCGATCATCCCCCGATAATGAGTAATATCAACAAGTTTGCCATCCGGATCAACATGCAATTTAGAACCAGGCGACATCGGCGTCGAAATTGGTTTACAATCATCCATAAGATATTTCTTCAATAAATCAGTGATATACTTGGATTGATTGATGAAAATCCCGGTCGGTAATTGACGAACTTGAAGACCAAGAAAGAAATTCATTTCACCCATCATGCTCATCTCAAAACGTTTAACCATAAGAGCAGAGAACTTCTTGCAATATCTGGGATTTGTAGAACCAAAAATTATATCATCGACATAAATTTGAATAAGAACAATGTCTTCCCCTTGACGTTTGATGAAGAGAGTTGTGTCGACTTTCCCTTTAGAAAAACCAGACTCAACTAAGAATTTGGATAAGACATCATACCACGCCCTAGGAGCTTGTTTTAAACCGTACAAAGCTTTGTCGAGAATATAAACATGATTAGGCATGTGTGGATCTACAAAACCTTCGGGTTGATGAACGAACACTTCTTCTTTGAGAATGCCATTTAAAAATGCAGTTTTTACATCCATTTGATAGATAGTAAAATTCTTATGTGCTGCATACGCCAAGAATATTCGAATGGCTTCTATTCGGGCAACAGGAGCAAAAGTTTCTTCAAAATCAATGCCTTCCTGGTGAGCATACCCTTTTGCAACTAGACGTGCTTTGTTCCGAATTACAATTCCATTTTCATCCTTCTTGTTTTTGAAAATCCACTTTGTACCAATAACAGATTTACCAGGAGGTTTTGGAACAAGACGCCAAACTTTTAATCTTTCAAATTGATTTATTTCTTCTTGCATAGCAAGAATCCAGTCTGGGTCAGAGAGAGCTTCACTGACCTTCTTTGGTTCATTCGAGCTTAAAAATGCAGTAAACTGACATTCATCAGCAGTAGCTCGACGGGTTTGAACAGAAGATTCAGGATCACCGATAATTTGATGTAAAGGATGCTCTCTTGTCCATTTAAGAGAATGAGGAAGTGGAAGTTGACCTGGATTGATATTTGAGGTATCAGTGAATTCAGGATGAGGAATTATTGTAGTTTGAATAGTTGATGTAGACGGTGGAGGATCAACCCGTTTAACGTTGAATTTGGAAAAATCAATCACCAAAGGTGGAGGTTGAGCTGGAACTAAAGATAAATCTAATGAAGTAGCAGCTTGACTAGAAGGTGATGATTGATTATTCGTGGGTGGGGAATTGTCCGGTGATGATTGATGTGGCAAAAGTGAGGAATTTTCCGGAGATGATGTGGTATCATTTTGTGGAACAGAAGATGAAGGAGAAAAATCATTATTTGGAGTAGCAGAAGTAAGTGAAGGAGAATCCGTTGAACTTGAATTTTGAATATCAGGTACAGAAATAGAGTGAACTTCAGCTACTGTTGGAAATGGAATGCCAGCCTCCTCAAGTATAGTATGGCGAATATTATGATAATCATCATAAAAATGTCGAAATAAGACATCTAAGTCATTTTCAGATGTAGAAGGCGACGACGAAGGTGAAGGAATTTCAACATTTGAAGTTAACGAATCGATAGGAAAGGTTTCATCATAATTAACGTTAACACTTTCTCTAATCGTCCTTTTCATCCGATTATATACTCTATAAGAAGCGGATTCTCTTGAATATCCCACAAAGATTCCTTCATCAGCTTTTTCATCAAATTTATTTATCTTTATCATTCAAGATAAAACACCGACTCCCAAAAATATGTAAAAATTTAATATTTGGAATGCGGTTATTGATCAGTTCATAGGGAGTTTTGTTGTATGCTTTGTTGATGATTGAACGATTTTGAGTAAAACACGCTGTACTTATGGCTTCTGCCCAAAGAGATAATGGGAGTTTAGAATATGAAAGCATGGTACGAGCAGCTTCAACAAGAGTTCGATTTCTTCGTTCGACAACCCCATTTTATTGAGGTGTTCTGGCAGCGGAAAATTGATGGGTTATTCCAACTGATTCAAGAAAAGAATCTAAAACTTGATTTTTAAATTCAGTTCCATTATCAGTATGAATGGTATGTACTTTTAAATCTAAATTTGTTTAAGTTTTCTTGATGAAGGATATGATGATATTAGTTGCTTCATCTTTTGTACGTAAGAAATGAACCCATGTGTATCGAGAATAATCATCAACAATCACCAACACATACCGTTTGCCTGCTAAAGATTGAACGCTCATTGGTCCACATAAGTCCATGTGAAGTAATTCAAGCGGTTTTGAAGTACTTGAACTGGTTTAGACTTATGAGGCTTCTTTGTCATTTTGCCCATCTCGCACGAAGAACAAAGATGATCTTTTTCAAATTTAACATCTGGAAGACCAGATACATGTCCACCTTTCACCAACTTATTGATGGTTTTGAAGTTAAGATGAGAGAGGCGACGATGCCATAACCAAGATTCATCTGATGATGCTGTTGACATTAAGCAAACTTCTTCAAGTGGAACTACGTTATTTAGATTGATAGTAAACACATTTGTCTCTCGAGTTCCAGTAAGAAGTTCTTCACCATCATATGTACGAACAACACATTTCTTTGTACGAAAATTAACTTCTAATGTTTTATCGCAAAATTGACCGATACTAAAAAGATTATGAGCGAGATCTTCAACATAGGTCACATTTTGGATGATTAAATTGTGTCGAATGATATCTCCAATACCCATAATAGCAGCTAAATGGTCATTACCAAACCTAACAGTACCCAAATATTTGTCTCTAAAATTTGTTAATAAATTCTTGTTTCCGGTCATGTGTCTTGAACAACCAGAATCAAGATACCATAAATTCTACATAAAACAATTAAAACAAAAAGGTACCCAATCAGATATGGGTCCTATACGATTAGTAAAACATGTTTTATGAAGAATTAGACGATATGATTTGAATTTAGAGATTTGGAGAACTGCAAGGAGGCAGTTCTGAATGTGTTAATTTGATAGACCATTTAAAAAATTTGTCTGGAGAATGTAAAATCCAGTTTGAATGTTCATTTTTGATCCATGTATATTTAACAAATTTGGATTGCTTTTGGGAGGAAGTCGAAGAACCGGATTTTGATGATTTAGTTGGAGTCACAACACTATAAAATGATTTTGTTGGTTTAGGTGTAGAAACCACACGATATACTGATTTTATTGATTTAGGTGTATAAATGGATTGTGGTTTATATGCGGATTTTGAAGAGTGTGGTGAAGAAACTACATGATTAACCGATTTTGGAGATTTATTTGTAGAAACTACACGAGTAACAGATTTTGAATGATTAGGAGAAGAACGTGTAGGTGAAGATGTGTTAGATTGAGCGAGCATTGTTTTGCAAGGTTCTGGATAACAAGTAGTACATGAATGAATGATTGAACCATTTTTATGAAGAACATCATGTCGTCGACCACAAGGAGCATCTTTTCTAACAAAATATCGTGTATCATATTGAGAAATTGGTGTATTAGTTTTTCTATCAAAATAAACCTTTTTGCCAGTTTTATCTGTTTTAACAATCAAATTTACACCATTCACAGCGAAATTAACAGGACGATAAATTGCTGAATCAAAGACAAGTCCATAACATGTAGCAGGAGAAATAAATGTTGTTGAGTTATTACATTTATTCGAATTTGAAAAAGAAGAAGCTAAAAACGAGGAAGAACTAGACTTCTTAAGCTCATTTGACTTAAGCATACTAGACTTAGACGACTTAGACTTCTGAGACTGCTCAACTTCTTTCATCCTGTCTTGCATTGGCGTCTTAAGCTTGGAATTTAAATTTTTATCTGAAAAATTTAAAACAGTCGAATTAGCATTTCTTTTTGAAGTAGTGGAATTAGCATTTCTTTTTAAAATAGTTGGAGTTTTAGGAGTAGAGAAATTTTCATTGACTGATGTTGGCTTTGGAGAAGCACTTGGGTTGGAAACTGAATTTAATTCCACAATTTTATCTTCTAATTTATGAATTTTTGATTGTAAGGCAGATTTTTCATTGTCAAATGCCTTATGAGCTGCATTTATTTCAGTTTCCAGCTGGCAGATTTTCTTTTCAAGAATAAGAGAGGGTATATAAATCTTGCGTGTTACTTTTTATTGAAGCACAGCATTACCCTTTATCTCAAATTCTTCTGGTGTAATAATTGGAAAATAATCATCATTTTTAAAGTTTGCCTTTTTAGATTCATATGTTTTATTTAATTCATTATAATTGAAACAAATTTGTGCATTCTCCGTTTTAGCTCTGTTAAACGCTTCAATTTCTTCTTCCCATCTGTCATGCGAAGGAAACTCTGCCAAACATCAACATGTATGTATTTGGAATCATACAGTGTTGGAAGCACATTACAAGCCATCTTCAGATATTCAGGATTGTTAGCCCCCAGACCTTCTCGTGAATTGAAATATTTGAAATCTTTAGGCTTGTTCAAGTGAATAGTTTGATCAGTTTGTCCTCGTTTAGCAATTATTTCTTCAAGATTTTTGACGTGGGAAGAAAGTTGAATTTTATCATTTTGAAGTTGATGTATGACATTCTGTTTGCTATTTAATTCTTGTGATGTTTGAATGTCATTTTCATGAAGGGTTTCTGATAATTCTTTTTATTTGTGTGTTTAAAGATTTAAATTGATTCTCATTATCATCAAATTCTTTTTGTTTACGTTCCAACCAGTTTTTAGTGATTTGATATTCATTCCATGTTTCAATGTATAACTTGTAATATTTATCATTGTCTACATTAGATGTGAAACTTTGTGTACTTTTAAGATTAGTTATTTCAATTTCTTTTTCAGAAATAGTATGAGACAAATGTTGAATATCAGTCTCATATTTAACAGTCAATTCTGATATTTGTTTTTGTAACGTCAGATTCTTTTTCTCAAAATTTTTATTTTGTTTAATAATATGAACAAGTTGTGTATTATGATGGGCAATTTGTTCATTTTCATTCTCTAGATCAGCTAAATTATCTTGGAGTAAAGTATTTAATTCTTTTTCATTCAAAAGGTTTTGTTTTAAAGAATCAATTTCAGAAGCCTGGTTCGTTGCAAAACAATTATCAGAATCAATTAAATGTGAAGAATGAGATAAGAAAGAATTAATTACCTCTATTTCTTTGTTGGCATCATCATTTAAACGTTCAGAAATCTTAGCATTTTCACGTGCCATAAAGCATAGATTTGCCGAATGCTCTTCATCCTCAGGCTCTGAGTCTTCCATCCATTGAAGATCCTCTGCTAATAATACCTTGCCTGACTCAATCTGTTTGGCCATTAACATCTTTCGTTTAAAGTATTCAGAATCCCGAACTTTAGGTTTCTTACAGTCTCGGGAGAAATGACCAGGAAGTCCACAGTTATAACATTTCTTTGTAGGATCCAAAGGTGTGATTGTGGGTTTGTCAGATGTGTTTGACGCAGATGGTGCAGACTTGAAAGTGGATGAAGATCTCTGATTGTTGTTTGTAGGAGTTGAGTAATACTTCTTCTCATATCTTGAGATGAAAGACATAGCTTGCAACAGTTGTTCTAATTCGTTCTCCATTTCTTCTTTTGTATCTTTTACAGGTTCTTCTGATTTTTCTTTCAGTTTACCAGATGAATTAGACTGGTATTGTCTTGTAAGAAGAGCAAGAGTATCAAGAGTGTTTGCATTTTCTTGTTTGGTTTTGACTATGTCTTTCATCATTGGAGCATTTTGAAGTAAATACTCATACAGTTCATGCACATCAATTGAGCTCAGATCTTTATGTTGCATGGCACTGTTTCCAAATGTGGCCCACTCTGGAAGAAGACTATTGATGAACTTTATGTTGATCTCAAGATTTTCCTTCTTCAAATTATTCCTTCGAAGTTCATTCAATAAATTGCAATACCTGGATATGTGCTCTCTAATTCTTCCCCGTTGGAAGCTTTAAATGATTGGTATGCATTCAAAGTGGTCACCATTTTGGCTTTATTTCCTAAACCGTGCCTTCCATTTGTTTTCTAATTTCATCCCATATCTCTTTACCGGTTTCTAAACTGTCCAAGCTGTTATAAATCTCATTCGGTAAACTTTGAAGAACAAATGAAAACGATTGTAGATCTGCTTTAGCTCGTTGTTTTTGTTGAGCATTGTATCGAGCTTGAGGAAGCGGAGTTCGACCTCCAAGAACTGGCGGTGTTGCATTTGGTGCAGCTATTACATATTCGTAAAATACCGCGACACCATTTTCTAGTGAGTCAAGAATATCAATTGCCAGTTCTTGATTTTTGAAAAAGTGGAGGAATCGTTTCTTCCACTGTGCGTATTCACCTCGGTATAAAACCGGAGGTTTGAGATCGGTTCCGATAGACAGAGCATCTCTTGACGTCATTGTGAAATGATTTAAAAGTTTGTAACAAAATTTAAAATTCTTGGAATTTAGACGTGATGTAAAATCCTTGAATTTAATTTTGAGATTGATTACTAATAATTGAATTGTGAAAAGAAAAAAAAATTGGTTTTGGGTGATTGGGCTGAGATTAAGTTGGAAATTTGAGATCAATTATGGGCTGAAAAAAAAATTGCTTGATTGGGCTTAAAAAAAATGTATTTGTAAGGAGTAAAGACCAAAATCAGTTTTGGGCCTTAGATTTAATTTGGGCTGGACCAGAACTTTGTGTGAGATTAAGTACACAGGTTTTGTGACGGTAACAAGCGAGGCGATTGAGTCAAAGACAGAAGCAAAATCGACTGGTAAATCGAAATCAATTGAAGTCGGAATCAATGTCAGAATTGATTTTGTCGATGTCGGAATCAATAGCAAAGTTTCTCGTGTATTTGAAGTGCCGTCTTTCGATCGGTAGCAGAAGCCGAAGTCTAATTCAGGCCGAACACTGCAATTGATCGAACATAATCCAGAATTCTATTCTGTTCTTTTACGTTTTACACTCCTTGACTATACGATTTACGTTCACGATTGATTTACGATTTACAATTCAGGCCGAACACTGCAATTGATTTACGATTGAAGATTTACGATTCTGGAAATCTAGAAATCGAATGTTGATTGACGAAATCAACCAGCTTGATTGAATGGATTGATTATAGATTGTTTAATTGATTGTTTGATATTGATTGTGTTGAATCATACAGAGATCGATTTGAAGATTGTGAGCAGAACAATTTAGCCGAACTATTGCCGAAGTTCTACTTGATCAATGCCGAACTTCAAGTGGACCAATACTTCGGGCCGAATTTCTACTGGGCCGGAACTACTACTGGGCCGAACTACTAGAGAAATTCGATATGGTCTGAAGTTGTAAGGTAGTTCGGGCCGAACTTCTACTGGGCCGTACTACTATTGGGCCGAACTACTATTGAACTTGGGCCGAACTACAACTTCGGGCCTAACTCCTATCTTTGGGCCGAACAGCTAAAATAGCCGAGCTTGGGCCTTTTTAACCTCGGTCCGAACTTCTATAAAACTCGGGCCGAACTACAAGTGCCGAACTTGTTCTTCGTGTCGAACACGTACGAGCACAGACATCTTCTTCATCACTTTTTCAATCTGAATTTGCTCAAAACTTGACCGATTTCAGTGATTCTTTTTGCTAGACGTTCGAAATCCAATTGCTAACACTTTGATCCGATCACTTTCTTCAATCCATAACAACACAGCTTCGATTCTTCGATTTTCAGAGGATTTTGAACTTTTTCACTTTTTCACAAAAATCATCAAATTGAAGATGATTGTTGATGGAATGAATCGTATTTTGATTCTATTATGCTTAGAAACACCGGAGAAATACTAATCTCTGATCAATTCATCGATTTGGACAAAAAATTTACAACATTAAATTTCTCATGACGAACATCAACTTTTTCTTCAAAATTCAGATCTGGATGATTCTAGCTCGAAATTGGATCTTCTCAAAGAGAGATTTTGCTCTGATACCACTTGATAGATCGTATTACACTTAGATCGAGCTAATCCATGACGATTCAAGAGAGATTGAAGTTTATGTGTGTGTGTTCTTGGTGTTTGAGTGTGTGTGAATTGAGAGAGAAAGATGGAGGGAGTTTTAGCTTTCAAAAAGATAATCTCTGTTAATGAAAGGAAAGCTTACAATACAATTCATCATCTAAGCCTTTTATACCTCTCCTCTAAACCATGCTTAATTAACACTAATTAAGCCTAAACCCAATGACTAAGACTAAAGACTAGTTCATAACTATTACAATATGACACTTCTAGTCCCCTAACTATTGTCTACAATATAAATGACCCTAACAAATATACAATGTGTTAATTATAGATTATCCATGATATGATTTAAGGCGATTAAATCATATAGTAATTGGATAATATTATTGTATAAATTATATAAAGGTTATTATATAATTAACTATTAAAAGTATAAATACAAGTATATATAATTCGTGTATATGGGTACCGAATTATTAGTGTGTTAATACTAGACATTTGATAGTTAAGTGCAACAATAATAAACTAGTGAAACTATAAGGGATGGAAGTGTTAAAAGGAAATTTAATTAAAGTTCTAATATTAATTAAACTTAAAGGGTTCTAAGCATAACTTATTTGTATATAAATAAGAGGCTTAGGGTAACCCTAAACCCCTTGTAACATCACACGAAAATCCCTTTCCCCTCCCCTTCGATTTTCGGCCCTTGAAGATCCAAGTTCGTTGCAAGTGATCATCTAGAGGATCGTTCGTCGTGTTCATCATCAGTGGACTTATCTTAAGCATTAATCTAAGGTATGTTTCATGGAACACTCTTTCCTCCTTCTCCTCTTGTTCGAAGTCGAACCAAGAACCCTAGGGTTCTTGGTAGTAGTCGACGAATTAAACACACACAAGTATGTGTGTGTGTGTTCGAGTTCTTCGTACAAGGTTTCTTTCTTGTTAACCTAATCTAGATTTCCAACATCCCAATCCTTTAGGGTTTAAGGATTAGGTTTAATCCCAGTTTCGCATTTAGGGATTAAATCAGCTAGTTGGTTTTAACCGGTCAAGAACAAGTTCATGTTCTTGGTCAGTCATGGTTCGAACCAAGTCAACTAGGAGGTCAATCCTATGGGTCGATCAGTCGCATGGTGCGTAGTGAAACCCTTCAGTGATAACTGAAGAGGAAAGGAATAGATGTTGTTTGTATGGAAGAAGATAATGTGGCGAGATAAAACTAATGACTTATGGATTAAATAAGGGTTTTTCTAACTCATGCCCTAAGGGCATGAGATAAGAAGTGTTAAATGAACTAAATTTAAATGCATTTATTACATGTCAAAAATAAAATTGACTAATATGAAATAAGGAAATTTTGAGTCCAATTAACACTTGTTATCTCATGCCCTTAGGGCATGAGTTAGCCAAACCCATTAAATAATTATTGTGTTTAGTTCTCTTTGAGGATGTTAATGGTCCAGTGGTTGACTTATGCAGGGTCTTAGTCACTTTCATGGTTTAAACTTGCCTATTTTCCCAAACTTGGTCAAACTTGTAATTGCCTATGGAGGGCATTTGCTACCTGTTTTGTTGAACAATATGCCTAATCTTGAGCATATTACCATTTCCGATGTAAGTTTATGTTGACTTTTATGCTCAAATGCAACTAATTCTTTTGTTTGACTTCTTGGTATTTGTTTGTTTACCGTTAGGGCCTTCTACCTTCCAAAATGGAATGGGACCCACCAGTGGAGGAGCCACCGGCTTGTCTACGTTTCAAGATTAAGGAAATCATAATACTCAATTACGAAGCCTTAACATCAAAAGATGTCACCTTAATAAGGTATCTGCTGAAACAATCACATATATTGGAGAAATTGACAATAAAAACCAACAAAGTTGACCTTAAGAAGCGTAAGCAGATATTGAACATCCATCCTCGCTCTAAATCGTGTCGGGTTGAATTTGTTTGAAGCTTCTCCAAGATAGTGTGGGTAATTCTCACAAGCTTATCGATCATATCGTTTCTTCATTTGTACAAAATGTTAAATTCTTTTGTAACTAACGCTTAATTTTATGACTCGTTGTAATAATTCGTATACCTCATGAGGTGTCCAAAGATCGACTAAGTTTCATGTTTATATGGCAAAAATACATTTTAATGTGCTCTATACCCCCACTCTTGGTAAAATGATCAATGTTTGGGCACTCCATCCACTTCACTTAGACCCGTCCAAACGATATACCCACTACCGGCCCTGAGGGCAGATATAGTAGGCCCAAGACTATAGCAAATTATTAAATTGGGGGCCTATAATTTTTAAACTTTCTTTATTTTATCCTTTTTTATCCTCTAGTTTTATGTGAATGTGAGGGTGATTCGAGGAATAAGTATATATTTATTTTTACAATTCCGATAGGGCCCAAAATCAGTATTCATCTAGGCCCCGACAAACTCAAGGCCGGCCCTGAATATACCTCAAACTCGTCGGTTGCTCGCGTGGAACGCGTCAGTGAATCTCGTTAGATAGGCTTATAAGCACATCGGTCCACTGACACCGTTGGCACGAGCTCGTCGGTGGAACACGTCAATGAATCTTGTTAGATAAGCTTGTAAGCACCTTTGATAAAAATTTCCTCAACATGTCCTAAAGATAAACGTAGACTATTTTATTTCTTATCCTTAACATCTCTATCGTCTTTAAACAACTGCTAACCAATTGAAACCTTTTTGAACAATAATTTATAATTTGTTTAAAATTCCCAACTGGACAAATTGAAGCAATCTTGTTTGAATTTTTCATGGCAGAAACAGAAAATCGCATATGCTAACCATCAAAGCCAAATTTATATCTAAGTTTCAATCGTTTCTTAAAAAAAATCTTAACCAACCAGAAACCATCTTTAAATGAATCGACAATATTACCGGATAAAGATTCTAACTCAAAGTCTTTCAAGAAAACACTTCTTGCTGGATTTTGATCCTCATTCTAATGTCGAAACACAAATACAAATCGATACTTCCAAGAAAAACATAATCTTCTCATCCTTTTCTGACTGAATTTCCTAAGCAAATTCTTGTCTTAATCGATAAATTTATGCCTAAACACCACAAAACATCATCAACAATGTCGCTGAACTTATGGTTTACAAGTTATTACTCATTAAAATTCGTGAATCTTTCTTCTTTTTCGGTTATACAAATTCGATTCTTTCATGGAGGATATTGATCAGAGTCAGATTAGTGACGGAAAGAATACACCACCTAAAGATTTCGTATGCCCAATAACAACATGTATATTTAAAGATCCAGTCACATTAGAAACGGGTCAAACATACGAACGGAAAGCTATTCAAGAATGGATCGATAGAGGAAACTTAACGTGCCCGATTACCCACCAAAAGCTTCACAATCTTAACCTTCCTAAAACTAATTATGTCCTCAAGAGGCTAATTGCAAGTTGGAAAGAGTTAACACCATGCAATGAGTTTAAATGTCAAGAAAATAATCATGTTGTTGATGTTAATTATTATAATGAACTTAGAATTGTGATTACTGATCTTTGTACTTCACAAGTTTTAAAAAAGGCGGAATTAGCTGTTCTCAAGATCGAAAGATTTTGGCACGAAGCGAAAATAGAAGTAGAGATACAAAACATGTTGTCAAAACCACCCGTTGTCAACGGATTTGTGGAGATTTTATTCAATTCGGTTGACACCCGAGTGTTGAAAGCCACAATATTTCTACTTTGCGAAATGGGATCGCGAGAAAAAGATGTGATTTCGACTCTAACACGTGTTTATTCCGACGTTGAATGCATTGTTTCCCTTTTCAAAAAAGGTTTGTTTGAAGCCGTTGTATTGATTTACTTCTTGAAGCCTTATATTTCCACGTCAACCGAAATAGACATCGCTAGCGGGCTTCTAACCGTTGTTCAAAAACGAGAAGACGAGTTTTTGAAAATGTGTATGAAACCGAAAACAGCTTCGGTGTTATTATTATCACAAATCATTGAAAACGACAATGATAGTGCCGTTTTAGAAGTTATTAGAAGTGTTATTTCTAGTAAGGCTATAGAATCCGTTATTGAAAGCTTGGAATCCGAATCCGTAGACGAAAGAATTGCAGCCGTTCGTATACTTTTGCGATGTATACAAGAAGACGGAAAGTGTAGGAACATTGTTGCGGATAAGGCTGAACTTGCTCATGTTTTAGAAAGTTTTCTTGTGGCCAATGATCGAGAACGGTTTGAAATTGTACAGTTTCTAAGCGAACTAGTTAAACTAAACAGGTATATATGTTAACTAGTATATATAGAGGATGTGCATTCTGTTGTTAAAAAAACACATGGACATTTTTGTGATTTTTACATTATTGTTTTATCTTTAGTAACTTTTTCTAGAGTGTCATTTTTGTGGTGTATTTGCGATGTAGATTCTAGCTAGTGATTTCATATTTTCTTTATTTCTTCACTAGGAGAACGTTCAATAATCAAGTCTTGCACATCATAAAAGATGAAGGTACTTTTAGTACAATGCATACCCTATTGGTATATCTACAAACATCTCTCACCGACCAAATCCCGATCGTTTCTGGTCTTCTTCTTCAACTCGACCTTTTGGTTTGTTACTTTCTAGCCTTTTACATACGTACATAAACATGTTTATAATACTGATAGGGAAGTGATTATTACACCACAAAAACTTATTCATATACCGCAATTTATATTTTGATATACTTGTACAGTTAACTTTAAAACTTATACAATGTGATGATGGAAGTGGTTTTAAATTTTTTATGGTGTAGATATTACTTTCAGTATAAATATGAATGAAAATACTAAATAATAAAGAATACAAACATTATTTCAGGTGGAACCAAGAAAAATGAGTATTTATAGAGAAGAGGCAATCGATAATCTTATATTGTGTCTCAAAAATTCCGACTCTCCCGCCACTCAGATCGCTGCTGCTGACACACTTCTGTCGCTTCAAGGGAGATTTTCGTATTCTGGAAAGCCTCTTGTTCGTAAATTTCTTCTTAAACGTGCTGGACTTGAAAACAATTATAAATCTACTATGCGGTCCGAAGATGGTCACGAAACTATGGTTTGTTTTATTTTGATCACGTTTGACTTTTCTTTTATGGATAAAATAGGAAAAAATATATATTAAACTTCGATTGTTTTGGATATATTAAGTTGCCTACAAAAAATGTGATCATGTGACATAATAAAAGGAGAAATAGTATTGATGCATAATTATTTGTTTACTTATTTGATCATGAGAAATATCAAAATTAAGTAATAATATGAGCAGAGCCGGCACTGAGTTTGTCAGCACCTAGGCGAATAATTGTCAAATAAGTTGTGGGTTTTAAATAATATAGTGACTAAAATGAAAATGGGCCCCTAATTTTTATTTTTTTGTTGTAGGCCCAGGCCTATTACAACTCCCCTTAAGGCCAGTCCTGCATATGAGGAAATAGATGGATAGACACATAAGTAAGCTCAAATAGTATGCACAAATATTATTTCTCTAATATAAATGTCACTATTTCTATGTATTAAGACATTTTATAGAAAATGTAGGTAAGAGATCGATTTGTAGTTTTGTGTTTTGTTAACACTATTAAGAAAAAATTGCATCATAGTAAGGTTAAAAATTGCATCATATTATCTTTTTGCGTCAATATATCTACGTATTACGATTTACAAACGACAATTTTACTCAATACTTTTTTATGTGTAGGTAAAATGTATAGACGCTTTTGTGACTTTTTTTGTTTACTTTTACTTACACAGATTCTACTTTTGTAACACTTTTTTATATGTCACTAAGCGACAATGTTCTTGTAATGAAATTTTGCTTACTTTTTATGCAATCTTCCGTGAAAAATAGTTTGCATAGCATGATTCACTTGCATGATATTCTTTTTTAGCAAGAAGAGAAAGCTGCTCAAGAATGGGAGAAAAACATGGCATTTGTTTTAGTGAACCATGATTTCGGGGCTGTTTTCGAAGCGTTATCAGGAGGATTAAAAAGTCGATATGCAGAAATATGTTCGGGTTGTTTTATTTCGACCACGTGGCTTCTAAGCATGCTAACTTTACTTCCCGACACGGGGGGTCAAGAAACAGCACGGGTTTGCTTGCTTAAACGGTTTGTGTCAATCTTTAAGTCAGCAAAAGATAGAGAAGATAAAGCTCTTTCCATGCTTGCACTTAGCAGCTTCATTCATGACCGTGGTTAGTACCATCCTCGGAAATCAAAAAAATACTGTCACTAATGACACAATTGTAAATAGTCACTAAGTTGAAAAACTGTCACTAAAAGCCAAAAAGTCATCAAATAATTTTTACATCTTTCACCTTAACATAAAAAAATGTGGAAAAATTTCCGACAGTTTAAACCCTATAGTGATACAAAAAAGGAGTAGCTAATAGTTTTTTTCACCTTTGTGTGGCAAATATTTTTTAGTAGATCGAGTGAGCAAAATGTAAATGCCTTTAAAACCTACATATAGTTACACTTTTTTATGTGTGACTGGAAACATTAAATTTCGTGTTTTTCAGAAGGGATTCACGAAATTAGCATCCACATTAAAGATATCCATAAGGGTATAAGAGAATTTAAGAAATCATCTACGATAGCATCCGAGATGCTCAGAGTATTTTTCGAAGGGAGTGATTCTAGTCTTGTAAGTTATTTATCTAAAGCTACTTGTATCGTATAGCAACCAAGCATCACAATCTTGTTAGCAGAATTGGTCCAATCAATTTTTGAACCTTGAATAGAATCTTAAAAATGAGTCTCTTTAAGTAAAAAAATTTTCCAAGTAAAAATGGTTTAATTTAAAAGTACCGTCCCAATTTCCAAATTAATTATGTTTGGTTTAATTTTCTTTTGGGCCCTTTAGTCACACATTTTCAATATTTCATTGTATTTAAATTATTTCAATTGGGGCTTACATACACATAAATGCTAACTTTGAAAAAATAAGCCTCCAAAATTTAGTGGGCCTTAAGCGTCTGCTCTGGTGGCCCATGCCTAGGACTAGCATTAGTTTTTTTTGAATGATAATCATAATATATATACTACTAAATACCACTTATTTCCAATATGAGAGTTGAACCTTCGACCACAAAGATGAGAGACAGACACCTTAATTACCGCTAGACCAGTAAGACTAGCATAAGTAAACAACTACTGTAAATAGATAGGTCACTAAGTAATTGTATCAAATTGATGTTTAGCGATATGGAATTAGGAACTCTGGAATCATATGGAATTAGCCCAAGAAAATTGTGCCACAAATGGAGTTGTTCTATCGCTAGCATGTCGTAAAGACAACATCTTTTCGGGCCATTCAGATGGTACAATAAAGGTAATTAAAATTTTTCATTTCAACTACGTACTATAATATAAATTCGACATACCCATAAACCTAAATATACCATCTTCAATTCAGCCACCACTGATAAAACTTTTTTTCTTTATGTAAATGTGGCATAAAACGCCGAAGATCTGGACTACCAGAAAAAGTAAAGGCGGTAATATGCTTTCTATTTCTCAAGAGGTTCGCGAACATACAAAAGCCGTCACTAGCTTAACAGTTCTATCATCCGAGAATACTTTATATAGTGGCTCACACGATAAAACTATTAGGGTAAAGATATCCTTCTTCACAACTTAGTTTTTAATTGGGCAAACTTCAAGAAAATATAATTTAATATAATGTTTTTTTATCGATCATGTAACCGTGTTAGTGGCATTTTGCAACTTTAGTTGTACATGAATGATGTTTTTATCTTTATCTAAAAAGATGGTAAATATTTTTAAAATTACAACATTTTGTTAAATACTTCAAAAAATAACTATCATTAGTTAAAAAACTCATGAAAAGTGTCACTATGTCAGGAATCTTTTGTGCACTGGTAAAAGGTTTTAGACTTTTCGTCTTCAGTTTTACACATATTTTATGACAAAAAAAAATGTGACGCAAAATGTTAAGAGACTTTTCTCGTACTTTTTTTTTTGTGTCACTATATATAAGTCGACCAACAAGGCCTTTATTGACGATGTTTAATGTGTAGGTAGATACGGTATACATGTACACTTTTGTGACGGGTTTTAATGATTATACTTGTAGTGACACTTTGTCAAATTTTATTGACATTTTTTACTTTCAATGACAAATTTATGTGTGTCACTAAACGTTTGCACCGATACATTTTTTAACCTTATCTTTATATTTTTTTTTTCTGCAAAATATACAAGTTTAAATAATTTAATATATCTACCATTTTTTACCGTTTAATGCAACAAATCTAGGTGTGGTCGATTAAAAAAGAAGGTGTTCATTGCGAAGAAGTGTATGATGTTAAAGAACATGTTAACAATCTGCTAGTCGCAAACAACATCTCGTGTTTTATTCCGCAAGGGGCTGGAATTAAGGTACATTCACAATTCCATTTCGGATAGAAATTAATTATCGAATTTAATCTAGTTTTTGATCAGGTTAATTCGTGGAATGGTGAATCAAAATTACTGAATCCAAATAAGGATGTCAAGTGTTTGGATCTCGTCAACGGAAGATTGTATTCTGGGTGTTTGGATAATAGCATTCAGGTGGAAAATCTGTTATTGAAAATTTTTACTTTAGATCCCGTTGTAATTGAAGTTAATTTTAATTTCAGGAAATTGATTTGGCGACAGGAACGTTAACGTCGATTCAAAGTGGCGCGAGGAAGATTCTAGCGAAAGGGAATCGAGTCAATGTGTTGCAAGTTCATGATGGATTAATATATGCGGCTACTTCTTCCATAGAAGGAACCACATTCAAGGTATATATTGTTCTAAGATTAAGAACGGGTCTAAATGTATACTTTTGTGATATAGAGTCTCAAATAAGACTATAATTTAATCCAAAACAATGTTGATTTAAAAAAATGTCATGAATTTAGTGCTCAAAATTAGTTAGGCTCAAGAGCAAAAATTTAGAAAAAAATAAACTTTCATAAAAATCAAAACTGAATGTTTAAGTGTGTCAAAGAAACTCTAAAATGTGTCTATATTTTTTTGCGGGCCAAAAAAGACAAACGAGACAAAACTAACTAACAAACAAAGCTCAGAAACTAGATTAAAAAAAACTTTAAAATACAAATAATTTTTAAAATACAAAACTTTTAGACCTGAAAGTTCCGTGAAAAGAATCTCTAACTCAAGTTTTCTCTCTTATAACTTAATAAGCATTTTTGGAAAGTCTTATTTAATTGACTTTTTAGCATATTAACTTAATAAACTTAAATAAACTAGAAAAATCAAGCTTATTTAATTTTATTAAACTAAAAGCCCTTTAAAAAAGTTCTCTCTTATCAAGCCAAACTATAACTTTTTACGCATACTTCATAAAAAGTGTCACTTGTTTAGTGACACTTTTTATTGTCGCTAAAACATTTTCCTTGTAGCGTTTACTTGTTTCTTGAATTATCTATTTTAAATTTCTTGAAGATATGGAACACATCGACTTACGATTTGGTAAACTCTTTGTCGCTAACAAATGAAGTTCGTGCAATGGCAATTAGCTCGGACTTTATTTACATGGGTTGCAAAATGGGAGTTGTGGAAGTATGGTGTAGAAGTAAACTTGTCAAGAAAGAAACACTACAAATAGGTACAAACTGTAAAGTTTTGTGCATGACCCTTGATAGCACCGAAGATGCATTGGTTATAGGAACCTCCGATGGTCGAATACAGGTAAGTTCATGCAAACACTACTCAAAAGTGATTTACATCATATAAACTTATTCACACACCCCTACTTAAACATAGGTTGTGCAAGCATATTTACACCGTATAAACTTATTGTACAAATTTTAATACATGCTATACAAGCATACTAAAACATAGGTTGTGGTATGTGAATAAGTGTATGTGGTGTAGATATCACCTCCCTAGTCAAAAGTCTTATACTTCTTCCGATTCAAAATAAGTGATATATTGTTAATTTCACTGTTTTTTAGGCAAAATATTATAATGATGATTAAATTAGATTAATTTGATGGTTAGTGGGGAATGAGTCTTACACCTTTTGAATAAAGTGAGATTAATGATATTTAAAAGTAAAAAAAATGATAAAAAATACTTTATTTGAAGATGGTGATGGTGCAAATACATTCCGTGCTTTTAACCCAACTCAAGCTGAAGAAACTTATATGAGTCATTTCACTATATTATACTTTCTCCGATTCAAAATAAGTGCTACACTTCTACTTTCACGATTTTTGAAGCAAAATAGTGTAATGATGGTTAAATTAGATTAATTGAATGATTAGTGGATAATGGGTCCCACACCTTTTGAATAAAGTGAGGTTAATGATATTCAAAAGTAAAAAAAGTAAAGGTAAATGAGTCATTTCACTTTGTTAAAGTAGATAGTTAGTGGGTGCGGGTCCTACTATTTTTTGCCATTTATGGAAAGTGTAGCACTTATTTTGAATCACCCATTTATGGAAAGTGTAGCACTTATTTTGAATCGGAGGAAGTAGTAGATAGTTAGTGGATGTGAGTCCAACTATTTATTGCCAAATAAAATATTTTTTTAAAGTATATCACTTATTTTGATTCATCCAAAAGAGGAAGTGTATCACTTATTTTGAATTGGAGGAAGTATGATAGTTTTAGCTTTCTCGAATATAGTAGTTGAATAGAGTTGTTTGTGTTAATTGATCTATAGGTATGGGGAGTGAGCTGAAAAAGAGTACGATTTGAGTAAAATTTTAAGGTTTATTAAACGGTTAAAGTACATAATAACGAGCTTAAAACAAGTTTTTAAACATTTAGCTTAATGGTATTTAAAGCCTTAAAGGGAAACGTAATAAACGCTTGAGTTGGCAACTAATGTTGTTCTAAGGGTACCGGCCCGCACGATCAAGTTGAAGGTGTTTTGGGTTTAATAATGGTTTCCATGTTTGGATGAAACTACCACATGGTCATGATGTATAAAAGATTGACAAATGTTATGATCATATACTACGTATGAGAATTTTATCAAGATCAATTCGCAAGCCTATGGTCTTTTTAAAACCAAATTTTATCCATCTTAGTACGTATGTGAGTGGCTTTGCGCTTATGGTGTGGTTAGTTTGCTAAAATTATGTTAAAGTCATTTTGATTTTTTAACATGACTTTAACATAAATGATAATATGATGTTAAAGCATGTTAAAATCATGTTAAGATCCAAAGTGAGTCCCACAAATGCATTAATTTGTTTTAACGCTCTGCCATAACTTTGACGATCCTCTAATAACATGTTTTTAACATAAATATTACGGTGTGGTATTAAGCATGTTAAATGACTTTGACGTGACTTTGGCGACATGGGCCACACTGGAGTGGTCTTACGATTCTAAGTTATGAATCGAATGTCTTATTGAAATATTTGAGAGGGTGAGGTGTATATAATAAATGGATTATCAATGCAAGTTTTTTATAAAGTTTTTTTTTTATCTTTTGCAAGTCATTTCAAGGTATGTGACCTTCTAGAAAACAAGTTTTTATTTCAAACGTTTTTTATTGTACAAGTCTTTTTCAAGATGCAAGAAAAAAATTATATAAAATGTATGAACTGAAGCAAAAGGTTTTCTGAAAACTTATTAATTAATATTGAGTGAAAAGTTTATGATGTGAATAAATTTTTATAGTGACTTATTCATTGGAGATGGTCTTAGCAGCAAGAGATTAAAACTCATTGAAAAAAACACAAATAACCAAACCTACAGCGAGCATCCTAACCTATAAAACCAACCTCCCAAAACCATACGATGACCAAAACACGAGGCTAGAAAATAGACTAGAGACCATATATCTAGAAACATTTAAATATATTCTACAATTTAGAAAATATTGTATGAAATCTGCCTCCCAAAAAAGAAAAAAAAATATATTGTATGAAACAAATCAACAATTATTCATGTCATTAAAAGGTGTATGCTAATAAAATACCGAATTTCATCATATCTTCTCCTCAATCGGACGTCCTTTAAAAGCTAATAAGCACATCTAAGAACAATCAACAATTAAGAAAATATTTTTTGAGAAACTACAAAAATTTCTAAAACACAGTTGAAAGATATTTTTGCAAACATAAGTAAATACAAATTAGTCTATATTCTCCTTACTAGTTTCATAACCCGCCCGATGGGCGGGCTAGCTGTAAGAAATATAATATATAATGATGAAAAAACGTAAGAAATTATATGGTCAACTATTATTAAAATGATGATTAAAGGTTTTGTTGTACATGAATAATCGGTAAAAATAAATCAAAAAAGAAAACGAAATTTTATTGTATAAGACGTTTGTTGTTGAGTTTGTATAGTTACCATCTTGGTCGCAACAAATAATTTTTAAGCATTTTTTTCTCTTTACTCTTGATACATCAACATATAGCTGGTCATGTGAGAATACTGATATTTGGACAAACAAATCAACCCGTGACAATGTTCGCCCATGATTTTTTTAGTAGTCATTGAAAAACGTACTTAAATAGGAAATTGTCTTCGGCTCAATTTGAAAGGCATAGTTTTGTCGTAAGGACTAATAATCATACGTGGGATAACACAAATTGTACAAACTTTGTCACGATCTTACCTTCAATTATATTAGTCTAGTTCTATTGCATAAATCTACTTTCTGATCAATGATTTGCATACACATTACAGGAGCATCTATTTTTAACTTCAATATATGATGCGTGACACCTGACATTTTTATAGTATACAAGAATTATGTGGTGTAAAGATCGAGGCTAAACATAGTATCATCAACAATTTCATGTGTGAGTGTTGATAATAATATGTTTAGACTATAATATTTTTGGATCATAATATTTTTAAACATTGATTATTTATAACTTTCGATCATAATAAAATTGGATTATAATAAATTTGGATCGTAACATTTTGTGATCATAACATTTTGTGATCATAACATTTTGTGACCATAATAAATTTAAATTACATTTTTAGATCATAAGATTTTTTTCGTAAAATATTTGAACCATGACATTTTTTTTTTCAAATTTTTATGTCTATACTCATTTCGTAAAGAATTTAATTTTAAAAACTTTTATTTTCTTAAAATTTTTGTGATTATAACATTTTGTGATCATAATAAATTTAAACTACACTTTTAGATCATAAGATTTTATTTCGTAAAATGTTTGAACCATGACATTTTTTTTTTCAAATTTTTATGACTATACTCATTTCGTAAATAATTTAATTTTAAGAACTTTGATTTTCTTAAAAAATTTGAGATTATAACATTTTGTGATCATAATAAATTTAAATTACATTTTTAGATCATAAGATTTTTTTCCGTAAAATGTTTGAACCATTGTTGGGTCACATTTATTGTAACCAATAGTCTAGGGACCATTTTGTATTTAGTCGAAACTTTGGCTAGGTATATATAGTAAGTAGTAACCTAATTTGCATAACCTTTGCCTAAATTGTAGCAGCCCCCATCAATAGCAAAATGTTCAGATATTCAATCCATCTTAATCTTCCTATATTATCACTTGTTTATGCTTAATATATGAATTAATCATTGAATTCACAATCTACAACCATGACTTTTTTTTTTTAAATTTTTATGACTATACTCATTTCGTAAAGAATTTAATTTTAAGAACTTTGATTTTCTTAAAATTTTTTGTTTACAAATAAAAAACAAAGCTATGGGCGAAAAACGAAGCGAGAGAAGACATGAATATGTTTCCATATAAAGAAGAAGTTAATTGTCTATTATGCCCTTTGAGTCAGCGTCCATGTCATCATTAAGAAGCAATGTTATTGGTACATGTCATCAAATTAAAATCGTGTCCTTGCTCCATATATAGGTGGGAGATAAGAGAATATATCTTTTGAAAGAAACTCGATAAAGATAAACAATTTTAACTCGTTACCTAACATGATGGTAACGTCGAGTTTGTAGGATCGGATTAAAACTCTCACTATCAATATAAGACCCGAGTAAATCCAAATCGACCAGCATAATCGTGTTTGTATGAGTCCGGTTGAGAATTTAGGCACCCCTATTTGCAACATATGGGGTGGATATAAATTATCCTTGTAATTGCTAAAATGTAGAAATCATTTTCGTAATTTATGTTAAATCACATTAACCATTTTTATAATATACTAAAAAAACTGTAATTAGATCAAAATTAAATATCTTATGAATATGAATACAATAATCCATTAAGAGTAATGGTATTTAAGCCTACCATTTAGACCTACTCATATGCATACCCATTAGATGAAGACACGTATAGGGATAATATTAGGAGAGAGAATTAGTGGAATACACATGTCAACCTATCAAGTGGTTAGGTCTATGAGTTGGTGTAAATGGTAAGACTAAATATCATTTCTCATCCATTAATTAGAGGTGCTGATTTTTATACCATACATTTTGACACATACACCACAATGAGAAATGATATTTAGTCTTACCATTTAGACCTACTCATAGGTCTACTCACTTAATAGGATGACATGTGTATTCCACTAATTCTCTCTCTTAATATTATCCTTTGATTTTGACACGTGTCTTCATCTAATAAATAAGCCTATGAGTAGGTTTAAATGATAGACCTAAATACCATTTTTCCACCACAATACATACTTTATATATTTATATATTTTGAAGCGATACATGTACAGTATGGTATAATCTTCAAGACATGTGATGTAAAAATTAATTGTCATTAATTAGCGGAACGATTTTTAGTAACTCATTTAATAATGAGATGGAATCATGGAAGCGAGAGTTACAGACAGCCGGACCCCAAACTATTTTACTCAATTTTGGTTAATTTTCCGTTCACGTCCGCCCACCTACTTTATAAATTTGTCAGTCAGTAATCACCATTCATTAAAATCTGAAAATGGCTCCGATCGCTGTTGGTGCTACGATTCCCGACGGAACTCTTGCTTACTTCGATGAACAAGATCAGTTGCAACAGGTCTCCGTTCACTCTCTCGCCGCCGGCAAGAAAGTCGTTCTTTTTGGTGTCCCCGGTGCCTTCACACCTACTTGCAGGTAACTTAAATTTTCTCTTTTTTCCAATTTACTAGCAATTGGAAAATTAGTTGATAACTTATGTACATCGATTCCATCAATTCATGCTAAATAGTATATATCCCCTATTGAATTGTAGGATTTTGCTAATTTAATCCCCAATTTCAGAGGAATGTTGATAAATAAAAGTTTTATTTGTATTGTTTGGGACTTGGTATAACGGATGTTTGTATTTGCATTTTCAAATTGATTGTTGCTTACTTGCTAGTTGCTATGGTGCTACCTGAATAATTAGAGTATTAGACAATTAGTCCTTAAAATTAGGAATATTCAGGGAAGTTTATTACTCCCTCCGTCCCTAAATAAAGTTCCCATTTTGCCTTAAAATTTTGTCCCTAAATAAAGTTCTCATTTCTCAAACATAAGGGGTCCACTTAATATAATAATATTATTACTAATATTTTCACCACTAACTATCTTTTAAAACACTTTCTCTCTCCAATCAAACCTTATATTTTAATCAAAAGTAATACCAAATACCCCACCACTAACTATCTCCTAAAATGTTATGCCCAACACAAATGGGAACTTTATTAAGGGACGGAGGGAGTATCTTTCTATGCTATTGAAAATTAGAATATTTGATCATAAATAAACAAAACAAAATAATGTAATTATCAGCTTATTCAAGAAAACATTACGTTATGTTTCATTTTTTCCAAATGTACCCCTGTTTTTCACAGGATATTGATCCATCATCCAATTATACATGTTTTGTTTATTATCATCTTATTATTTGGTTTAGTTCCAAAAAATCTAAAAAATTGTAACGAATTATATTCAATTATTCGTGTCAAAACAGTATGAAGCATGTCCCAGGCTTCATCGAGAAATCCGAGGAGCTTAAATCAAAGGGCGTTGAAGACCTACTCTTAATTAGCGGTAAATCTCTACTAAACCACAAAACAACAATTCCATAAATTCAAACATTATTAATTTCTTGTTTCATTTTGCAGTTAACGATCCTTTTGTGATGAAAGCATGGAAAAAATCATACCCAGAAACCAAAAATGTGAAATTTTTAGCCGATGGGTCAGCAAGCTACACTCATGCACTTGGGCTGGAGCTTGATCTAACTGAAAAAGGTCTCGGCGTTCGTTCAAGGCGGTTTGCTTTGTTGGTTGATGATTTGAAAGTGGTGGTTGCAAACATTGAATCGGGTGGAGAATTTACTGTTTCGAGTGCTGATGATATTTTATCGGCTCTGTAAATTTCTGTTACCAGTGTAACGTTTTAATAATGTTCGGATTGATCGGATTGTGCGGATTGTGTTTCTTTGATTATAAAAATTGTCACTTCTCTATGCCTGAGGGGAGAATATATTTTTAATAAATTATGTTTCAAATGTATTGGTTTATCTTATTATCGATCATAGTATTCCATTTAATCGGCTTCTTTTTTGTTTGGAATGAAATACCTGGAAATGGTTATTATACGCTTATGTCTGTCCAATGGGTGTATAATGCAAAAAATCCCTACAAATTTGTAGATCAGTGTTTTTTTTTTGATAAATCGAAGCATTCAATACTTTAGAAAATATCTAACAGTTAAATGTATACGACTAATAATAATTTGATATTAACAAGAGATGGGAACTTCCTAACAATTGACTTGTACCGTAATTTATATATGGGAAAATTGAGTGTGTGGCTGTCACATACCTAAGCTTAGGTGTGGAACCATCTAAAACTACATAATTTAGATTGAAAAAACTTATAACTCACTACATAAACTCATTAGTATATCAAATCTTATTAGTATATCAAATCCGGTCTAAAACTCATCAATTATCTTAAAATATTAATTATGATTTTGTTGAATTGGTGAGTCAAGTTTCATATTCTTGAAATTGTGTTTATATTGAACACATATCATATTCTTAAAATGGTGTTGAGTTGATGTTTTTATATTATCTAAATGTTCTAATATGGTGGGAAAATGACAAGATATTGTTAAAATAACCGTTTTGGATATTTTTTAACCAAAATTATGTAGTTATAGGTGGTTCCACACCTAACTTTAGATACATAACAACCATACATTCACTATCCCCTTTATATATTTTACTTTGAATCTCTTTTAAATACAGATCCAACGTTTTTTCCTCAAGGAGACTTGCAAAAGTTATCATGGTCAAATTTCACATTTGGTTTGTGATATCATTTGTACTTTATTAAAACACAAAAGTAAAATCGAATATCCACCGCATTCTACACCTAGTTGTTTTCTTCTTCAACCTTGTCTTCTTGTAAAGTTGAATTCGTATTCTACGTTTGCTAAAATATAAATTGAATCGTGACATATAATTCTAGATGTTTACTATTCCTTTAAGCGGTCTTTAAGAGGTAATTTTACACCTAATTTATAGAGGTTTCGCCAAACCAATAGCAATGTTATAAATGTTTTTTTTTCTTTTTGTTTTTTGTCTTTTCTTGCAAATTATCATTAAAGTAGGGGTGAGCATTTGGACCGAAAAAACCGAACCGAACCGAAAACCGACCGAAACCGAACCGAACCGAAACCGATAACATGTTATCGGTTCGGTTTCGGTTTTGAAAACTCTTCGTTATCGGTTATCGGTTCTATCGGTTCGGTTCGGTTTTCGGAAAAGGATGAACATTTGGCCTAAAATAACCGAACCGAAACCGGACCGAACCGAAACCGATAACATGTTATCGGTTCGGTTTCGGTTTTGAAAAATCATCATTATCGGTTATCGGTTCTATCGGTTCGGTTCGGTTCGGTTTTGGCCCGATAAGCACCCCTACATTAAAGTCATGTTATAGACACATTTTGATTTTAAAACAACTTTCACAAAGTCTCTAAGATTACCAGGTATGATGGCTCAAGTTAAATCGCCCCATAAGTGCTACCTCAGCGTTAAATCATTATTTCACATTTCACATTCAAAACTCCAAATACCTTATCTATCATAACTAACTAATAATATTCCTTTGATACCCACCGTAATACTTTTCACTCACAAAATACCCTTAAAAATAATACACTCTCTCTCCTATCTCATCTGTGAGTCTGCCAACAAACCCCTCACTCACTCAACGAGCAATGTGATGGTGAGAGTGAGGTGGCGCCGGAATGGATGACATGTAGGTAAAATGGTTTTGGCGAGGCCTCTAACACCTTGGGTTCTAATAAAAGAACATTTCTAAATTATGAACATTTTAATTGTCATTCTAATTTCTTAAGTTGTGAGGTATGACTCTTTTGTATGGTGTGTGGTATGGTCTTATGTGGCAATCAATCACATCGTGCTTTACATGAGAACACCACCCCTTCCACTATGTATTTGAAAAAAAGTAAAAACCATCGACTTTTCTTTTGAATTGAAGTAGGACATGAAATTCTGACGAAATGTGAATGGGTCCCACCAAAATACCTTGAAGTTTTCCAACCACACACACCGCGTGTCTTCTTGTGGTCGTGACCAAGGATCCACCACGTCAGTGCTCCACATGTGGAGGGGTTGTATTCAAATCCAACCACACCGTGGAGGCTATGCTACATCAACTTCCACAGTTTTTTTTTTACCCCATATTTTTCAACCTAAAAAAATATAATTTATCAACTGACATAGTGTTAATATTCTTTTTACTTTTGGTAAGAGTTCTGCTGTTTACATAAGGTTTCTATCATTTTAGCCTGCAAAATATCATTATGCTGATTGTAGCCTGCAATTTTTTATTATTTTATTCTATTGAGAAAATGAAATCCTTTTATTTTAAAGAAATATAAACGTTATATAGTGTAGTTACCGTTTGGGAAAGAGGGCATGCCTTTCTGCATTTCAAATGGATGTATCTTTCTTCAGATTTCAAAATTTATTGAGAGGGATCACTAAAAGTCATAAAAGTCACCCCTTTCATTGCATTTCAATTGACTATCTATTCATTACTTTCTTCTTTTTCGTAATTCATCTTTAGTATACCATTAATATTGCTTACAGTAAAAAACAAAGACCTTTTTGTTATATAATTACCTTGACCGGTTGTAAAACATACATTATAATAGCATTTCAAATAAGTGACAAGTAACCAAAATTTTAATATATATTAAAAACTCGTATAAAAATATAATAATTAATCAATTTTTAATTTTTTTTGTGTGTTTCAAATTGTTTTGTACTTCTAAAACTGAAGCAAGGGAAGGGCGGCCTCTCTCTGTCTGGACACATCTATAGAAGCTGTCTCTATTTACCTAAGGCTTCTAGCCTAGTGGTATTTGGTGAAAAAATAAGGTGTTGTCCATGACTAAAGTCATGGGTTCAAGTCTCGTCGTGGACGTGGTGTTTATTCCCCATAGGTGGAAGGTTTAAGGGAAGACATACTACCCCTTGTGGATGTCACTGTCTAGACTCGAACCACTCACTTACTAATTTGCGGTTCAATAAAAAAAACTGTCTCTATTTGTCTCCACATTATAAATACAAATTTTACCGTTGTTTTCTTTTGCTTATTTTTTTCTCCCTTTTTCAAACTTTCTTCTTCACTTCACTATTTCTTCATCACATTTTCAAATTCCGATTAACAAATTTTCGTAATCATAAGCTTGAAATGAGTGCTTCAAACTTCATTAAATGTGTTTGTGTTGGAGATGGAGCTGTTGGGAAAACATGTATGCTCATTTGTTATACCAGTAACAAGTTCCCCACTGTCAGTCTCTCTCTCTCTCTCTAACTTTCTCTCTCTACATATATATGTATATATCTTATGTATCTCTTTTCCCAACCTCATTGCAAAATACCCATTATATGGGTAGGGTGATAAAAACAAAATTTGCTCATTTCAACATTAAAAAATGGTTAAAGACCCTTTATTGCTCTTGATAATTTGCGGGTAATTCAAGAAATCAAATTAAATTCCATTTTTTTGATGATCACATGTTGATTTGTTCTAATTCTGGTGTTTCCTGTATTAAAGTTTGTATCTTTGAGCTATTTCACTTATATTAGGGTTTATTTGCAGGACTATATTCCAACCGTATTTGACAATTTTAGTGCTAATGTGGCTGTGGATGGAAGTATTGTGAATTTGGGACTTTGGGATACTGCTGGTATTACATTAAAAATCCAATTTTTACACTAATTATTAGTCTTTTTGAACTTTAGGGTTAGCTTTCATGATTTCTGACCAATTTCTTTTGATTTTTTAGGTCAAGAAGATTATAGCAGATTAAGGCCACTAAGCTATAGAGGTGCAGATATTTTTGTGTTGGCTTTTTCTTTAACTAGTAGAGCAAGTTATGAAAATGTACTTAAGAAGGTATAAATATTTAAGCTTTCATTTTTAATATTTATTAAAATTATCTGATATAAATTCGTTAAAATTTCAAATTCAAATGTTATTACAGTGGATGCCTGAGCTTCGAAGATTCGCACCCGATGTACCAGTTGTACTAGTTGGGACAAAATTAGGTATAATTTGTTAACATATCATATTCCAATATTTCTTGAAAAGTAAGCATATAATCAAGAATGAATTTGGGTTGTTTGCTTTCTTAGATCTTCGTGATGACAAGGGATATTTAGCTGATCATGTCGGTTCTAATGCTATCACATATACCCAGGTATGAAATCATCAATCTTTTGACTTAAACAATTCCAAATTAAAGATCTTGACCAGTCAAACCTACCACATTTCAAATTCAAATTCATGTTCACACATTTGACTTTTAGCTCTAAATTTTATTCAGTTGTGATATTTCTTTTGATAGATTAAAGTGCTTATCAATTATTTTCAAAGAAACATAACAATTCGTATTAAATTTGATGTGCAAATTTAGTAGATTTGACTTGTAAAAGTCAAACCTGAACTCTAATGAGGATTCTTGATGTTTAGGGGGAGGAGCTAAGGAAACAAATTGGTGCAGCTGCTTATATCGAATGCAGTTCAAAAACTCAACAGGTACTAAAAATGATGACAATTAGACACCAAATTTAACTTATTATCTCATTTTTCCAGTCATATGCTTAATATTTATTGACGAGTTTTAAAACATTTATATAATTTTTTATGTACAATTTATTAGAATGTGAAAGCGGTTTTTGATACTGCAATCAAGGCAGTGCTACAACCACCAAGGAGTAAGGAAGTTGCAACAAGACAAAAAAGGCATAAAAGTTCGGGTTGCTTATTTGCGTAAGTATTTGATTTTTTGTGTTTTATTTTTATTTTGTGGATTGTACGTATTTATCTATGTTTGTTTTGCAAAATAATGTATGCAAACTTTAATGATTTTGATTTTGTATGGTGATGACAGTGGCATTGTTTGTGGAGGTTGTGCTGCTTAGGAAAAGGTTCATCCATGGATGACATTTGACATAAGTTTTTTTGAAAAATTCTAAGTGTATGCATTCATTTCTAAGGATTCTTTTTGTATGTGTAATTTGTTCGTTTTGAATTTACAAGTTTAATGCTATCGTGTTGTACCACTGGTTTGTGATTGGCATCTGAAAATATTTAATAAACTTGTAACAGATTAATGGAATCTGTTGTTCTCTGTAACTTATAAGCAACAACAAATGACATCTCTTAAAAACTGTATTGTTTGATACTAAATCTTCCTAATTATGAAATGATTGACATTTAGAATCCACTAGTTTTCTTTCATAATCTTATCATATGATTTAGATATATGTATTGATCAAATGAGTATGAGGATAAGTAAAAAAATAAGTAGAAAGATTTAATAGCAAGTAATATTGCAAAATGATGAAATCTCTTAAAAATGATGAAATCTCGTACTTAAGAGATTTGAAGATATTTTAAACAAAAACACACAAATTTAAGGAGTTTAGCGTATAATCTTAAATGTTAAATAACCATATATTCATTTACCTTTTTCTCTCTCTTTAACCTGCACCATTTTTAAAGAAGAAAAACTACACTTAACACACACAATATTTATATCTTGCATGTCTTAATGAGACTTGAACATACAATCTCTTGTAGGATGACTCACATATGTCAAATTTATCATCTGATTATGTAGAGATAAACATAACCCTTAACACTTAAAGCATCCATTTTATGAGTATCATAAATTATATAAATGACAATTTTGAGTGTCTTCATTTGAAACCAATGATATTTTTCGAATCCTTTGTAAATTAAACCATTACTTGTAAAACCATATCTTATATGGGATATATAAAGTATAAACGACATATCATAGGCAAAAAAATCGTATATCGTAAGACTTTTTACACGAGTCATTTCGAGGTATCTTCACCCAAAAGAAATATTTTTGAACCATCCATTAAATAGAATATCCTATAGGCTATTATGATATCCATTAAATACTTAGCTAAATCATATACTATGGGGAGAGGGGTGGTTTGTTTAATACTCATACTCGGGGGTCCACTGGCTACCAACCATGGGCTCAAATCATCAAAATGTTGCAAAAGTTGAAAGATCAAGGCCTGAACTTGGTGGAGTACTTGTCACGATCTATCGGTAATGGAGTGAACACCTCATTTTGGAATGATGTCTGGCTTGCTAATACATCATTTGCTTCCTTGTTCCCTCGCTTGTTTCGTCTAGAAACAAATCAACAATGTTCTGTTGCAGATCGGCCGGGTAACATCCCAATTTCTTGGCAATGGACTCGTGAACCGAGGGGCGGAAGATTGCTTGCTTCTTTATTACAGCTTGGTTCGTTGGTTGACGGGGTTGCCTTAAATGATCTCCCGGACCAGTGGCGGTGGGGTATAGGTTCGACCGGGGAGTTTGAAGTTGGTATCACGAGGAAGTGGCTTGACGATAGGCTACTTCCATCTTCTGTGGTTCACACGCGTTGGAATTCCCTCGTCCCGAGAAAGGTAAATATACTGTATTGGAAAATCAATCTAAACAGGATTTCCTCAAAATGCAACCTTATAGCGCGTGGAGTTCCTTTGGAAAACACGAGATGTGAACTTTGTGGTGCTCAAGATGAAGATTCGGACCATATATTTTGGCGTTGTGATTTAACTAAAAGTGTGTGGGTAGTAATCGGGAGATGGTTACAAGTTTTAGATATGAATGTTGATAGCTTGGACGATTTGATGTATTCTTTGGACGCAAGCAATGCAAGCAAAAATGCCAAAGATATTATGGAAGCGGTTTGTCTTACGGTCGTGTGGATTATATGGCGGTATAGGAATGCAGTGACGTTCCAGACCGGTGAAATGCGGAAGAGTTTGCAAATCGATTATATCCAAGAATTTTCGTTTAATTGGATTTGTAATCGTAATAAAAAGTATAAAGTTAGTTGGTTAGAATGAATTATTTTTCCTTGTAATTTGTGAACTTTTTTCGTAGCTTCTTGCTAGTTTTGTTTTTATTGAAAGCTGTTTCTAAAAAAAATATACTACTATTATATACTCCATTTAGGCTCCTGTGTATGGGCCAAATTATAATGGCGTGGGGGGTGATGTGTCAATGGCAACACCGTGGGAGAGAAGGCAAACACCACCCCCCCCCCACGGCGTGGGGGGTTGGCGTGGTGGGGAGGGGGCACGGGCTACGGGACGTAACGGGTGTGGGGTGTAGGTGTTGGCTTGTGATTGGTTGGCATGGGTTGCTTTTGATTTTTTTTTATTATTTAAAATTAAATGGAATAAAATGGTGTGATGTGGTGTGGTGGTATTTCCTAGAGATGATGTGGTGGTGGTGTGGTTGTTGAGGTGGCGATGATGTGACAGGAAAATTGGGTATCACATGTAGTACCCATACTGAATAGCCTTAGTAGTGAAGTAAATGGACATAGTAAAAATAAATAAAATAAATACCCTACAATCTAACCAAGCCGACCCGACCCAACCCGATGACCCGATACTTTCGAACATTCGGTGACGAATTGCAATAATGATTAGGGTTTTATATAACGACCTCTCTTCACAGAAGACGGTGAAAGAGTGAACGGAGGTGTACCTGTAAACAGAGAAGAAATGAGTTCTCGAGACAAAGATCCGACGACGCCTCACCAACCGCTTCTGAGCAGTCTCGTCGTCCGTCCAACCGACAGCGGTGGTGGTGGTGGTAGCGATTACGAGCCTGGTGAAGTTCGTCGCGATCCGCCCCCTTATTCTCGCTCCGATCGATTTGCTGACGATAATAGCCATGGTTCGTTAAATCACTTTTCCTAATACTTATCATCACTTGTTTTTTTAATAATTATATGTTAATTATAAATCTGCTATTGATTTCATGTCCAGTGTTTTTATTGTGTTCAAAATTTGTTCACAGGATTATCGTGAGACATGTATGGTTGTTGTTTCGTCTAAAATTTAACCTAATTGGCGTATGTCCATTAATTTGGAATAGGTCAATCTACTCCTGTATGGAAAAACCTAATTCGAAACTAATTATTTATTTTCCGGAAATCTAGTTAGGAAATTATTGAAACTGTTGATCAAATGAGTCGGAAAGCATATAGAATATTAGCATTTTCTTCTGGTGTGATGGTTGATGCTAATTAGAAATTATTTTGTATTTTATTCATCACCATGCGATTGGACTCATCAATAAGAAAATTTTAAATACCGAGTCTATAACACTATTGATTCTGGAGTACTTTGAGCTATATTCCAACGATATTTAGTTTTCTGTTGCTATAAATGAGTGGAATCAACCATCAAGCCAATTTAACATACAGCTAGTTAACACTGGTTTAAAACCTTAATCTCATGACCTCTTAATGGTTTTTGTTAAAACAACCAAAGTGAGCTTCAGTCCAGCTCTGCTTTTTTTTACTTAAGTTATTTTTTTTCTATGTTATCAGCATTGGTTTTAGGAAGTTTGGCCATGTTCATATAAAAATTAAAAAGTGTTTACACATGTTCTTTCCTAGTTTAGTTGTGCGTTATTATGTTAGCTTTTGTGGTACGTCTATTCATGAGGGATTGGTAGAAATGTGCAGCATTTCACTATGCTACAAGACGGTTTTTGCAACCTGTCTTTTATGCGTTTGGTTGTGTGGAACAAGAGTGTTACATATGTGATATGTCAATGATTTTACTGTTGTGTTTTACAGCTGAGAAAAGACGGCTGGTGCAAGAACATGAGGTCTTGAGGAAGCCGGTTATTTTGATTTGAATGCTGACATGCATGAAATTATTTGGGTTTGGGAATTATTTTTTGGGTTTTGAAAAATGCATGGTCCGATGTGGTTTGAATTTGGACAGGGTTGCCAAGCTGTCATTGGGGGTTTTTATATGTTTGAGACACATATTGAAGAACTTGTTCAGGTCATTTTCGGGTGGTTTGTTATGGTTCACTGAATGCCTGTGGTGGCTAATTGGTTATTAATTAGGGAACGTTTTATGATCTAAAGGCTAGTTTTAGGTCTGCTTCATTACATTACTTTGGTTCTTGTTTTGAATCATTCTGGGGGTTATGAAGGAAATGATAAAAATGGGGTGTGTTGTGTGAATTTTAAGATTAAGTTTTATACTTAGTGTCCGATGGGAATTGGTATTTGTTGCTTGCTGATTTCCTGCAGGTGATTATTACCAAAATGGGCAGATATTTTGTTATGCTGCTGCTGCTGGTATTGCAATTTTATCATTAGGGTCTTAAAATTGACAAATATATAACTAACGGTATAGTGAGAGCAGTTAAATGGATGGACTTGATATTAATGCTGATTATAGGGGAGAAATAGTTGGTTATTTCTGTTATACATGCAAGGTGGTATTGGTACTAGTTTGTTTTAATGATTGGGATTTTAAATGGTTTTACAGGGTATAGAATGCGTGCAGGTTCAACATCTCCTATTGGTCGAAATGGAAGTCGGCACTACAGTCCTGATTATGACGGCCCACCGCCACCTCGTAACCGTGGATTTGGCAGAGGGGGGAGAGATTCTGGTAGGTACAATAGGGATTATTCCCCACCTCATTATGGTGGTGGTGGTGGTGGTAGGTTTGGCGGTGGCGGTAGGTTTGGTGGTGGTGGTAGGTTTGGCGGTGGCGGCAGATTTGGTGGCGGCAGGTTTGGTGGTGGTGGTGGTAGGTTTGGTGGTGGAAGAGGAAGGTTTGATGGTGGTGATGTAATACCTAGAAATAACCCTAATGTTCGTCCTAGAGAAGGTGATTGGATGTGCACTGACCCCACGTAAGTTCTATATTCCCTTCTCTTTTTTTTTTTGTGGTGGTTTTGTGATTTTTGCAATATTTTTTGCAACTAAACGCACTTTTAGTGTGTCAACTGTCATCAAGTATTAGTACAAAATACTTGTAATTTGTTGATGGTTTACTCTTCTTTTCTACGAACAAGTCAGTACTCGCACTATTGGGAGAACATGCGTCAAAGAAGGATCTATTTGGTGTTCTTGGGGTAGGGTGAAGGCAATGCCGAAGCTCTTTTCCCTTGAACCCTTTCTTTTTTCAAAAAAAAAAAGGGATTAGTACAAATTTAATATAGTCCAGTAACCTAAATCTTATGATTTAGGAGGATTTATTCTATAAAAACATACTTTGCACAAATTTCAGCCCATTTGGTCCGTATTTTTTCCATCATTTGCTACTTTTACGAGTTTAACCTGTTAGAGATCAAACCGTACCTTTATTGACCCTCATGGGTTGGAATTACCACCTGTAGGTTTATCCATTCATATGAAACATGTTATATCCTGTTTATCTTTTTCATTTTTAAAGCATATGTGTTTTTTTCACCTAATTTTTTTATTACTTAATAATATGACAGATGCAACAATCTGAACTTCGCAAGGCGTGAAAACTGCAACCAATGCCACCGGTCCCGTTACGCCCCACCCAGGCGCCCAGGCCCACCCTTAATGCCTCGCCGGTTCCCGGGACCACCACGTGACCTGTCACCACCCGCAAGACCATTCAACGGCGGCTACCGGTCCCCACCACCACCACCACGAGGAGGTTTCAACCTTGCGGGCCCACCTATTCACCACCCAAGGCACGAAGGCAGATTCCCAAGAGACAATCACCACAGGCCTGAATACTTTGAAGATGACATAAGAGAGAGAGACAGATTCGATAGGCTAGACCCGCCAGTAGATTGGGGAAGAGAGAGAAAGGTGTATGACCGGCGGCCGCCACCGTCATTGTCTCCGCCTGGGTCACCGCCGCCAGCAGCTGCTGGCCGTGGCGGCGGTGGGCGGTGGGTTCGTGATGAGAGAGAACGGAGTAGGTCTCCGGTTAGGGGTGGGCCACCACCGCCGCCGCCGCCCGGTAAGGATTATAGGCGGGATGGTTATATGGATAGGGGGCGTGATGAGCGCAGGGGTATGGGTCGTGATTCGTATTAGGTTGAAGATTGATTCGGTTTTGGGTTTAGGAGAATGTGGCTGTAAACTTGTGAACCGTTGACTTTTGTGTACTTGATATGTGTTGCAATGTTGTGCACTTGAATTTAGATTATTGGTACGTTTTGGTTTATTAGCTTTAAAACTGAGTATTTTGATATGAAAGTTTTGTTCCATATTAGCAAAATTGTAACTCAAAGATTTCACTTAGCATCTCTCATGTTCCCATCAAAATTCACTACTTTTTTTCTGTCCGCATTTGTATTGATGTTCTGAAAATTATATGAATTGTTTTACCTACAAAGTTATTTCAAAGTTGCATAATTTATAATGAATCGAGTATTTTTAAATAAGTGAAAGATTATGAAAATTATGAAATTTTATAAGTCACCCCTTAATTTATCACGGGTTTACGCTTGTCAGTGGCCTATTTTCTTCGGTGACCTCTTCTCCTCTGGCGCCTGAATCCTAAAGACAAATATGATTTGGTTTTGGAAGAAATAAACATAAACTGATTTCGGCTTTACGAATAGCAGATTGTAGGTTTGGAAGAAACAACAAATGACAACATGAATGTGTAGCAAAGAGACATGATATGAAACAACAATGACAAAACGCAAATCAAACTCACAATTGGAACGTACAAGACAACAATTGGAATGTGCCTAGAATGAAGAAGTCCAAACCTTTGAATTTTTGTGCCGTAATTTTGTCTAAAATATTTGTCTGAAACCGGGTCGAAAAGAATCGGGAACTATTTTTTGCTAGATTCTAGAACCATGGACCGAATAGTTTTGCTATGACGGTTCCAGTTCGGTTTCTCCCTGCTCCGGTTCTACATTCCTTTTTAGGCTAACTTTTGCATACATACACATGTATTAAAATCTTGAATTCTATAAATTGTATATAAGATTAAGACAATTAAAATAGACATACCCTTGTCGGGTGCTACTGAAAATACAAGAAAAAGAATTTAGTCAACTAATTAGTGTATTGGGATTACAACTACTGCAATTGTCATCTTGAATTCTTCAACCATGAATAAATTTGCTTGTTTATTTAGACATATACACAAAAAAAAAATTATTCATGTTTAATCATTTTTAATTTCTTTTTTCATTTTCTTACTTCTTTCGTCTATGACATACATATGCATTGTAGAAACTTAAAAAAGGAATAAATTAAGCAGAGTGTGATTGTTAACATCAAAGACCCCTAAACACGAAGGTGGGCATTTTAATTTTTTAAACACATCATAATTGATTTTAATCTTCATCTTTTATTTTGCAACGTTCGGTCTTTTGTAAACTTTCAGACAGTAATGCAAGCTTCTTCTAATGATTAACAATAACAATGTCACGCATCTGAAACTAAAACCACATCTGCAATCTCATATGTTGAATAATTTCGAGAACACATACATACTTAAGTAACACAACCTTATTTCAACAAGTATTTATTATTGTAATTTGATTAATATTGTCTACAAACGAGCCCTTGAACTTGTAGATGTTGATATCGGAGCACTCTGCAAAACCCATAAATAGATATATCAGAATCATTTATTTAAAATAAAAAATAATAAAACCCCGAACAAAACGGGCTGATTCTCACCAGCGGGACACCATTTTTGGCTCTTTCTTCAAGAAATCTTGACGGCTTGTAGAAATCACTGTACTTTTCAGCCCATTTCTTCAAACTTGCATATATGTGTTTAGCCCCAACTAAATCTCCCCAGAACACAATACCACCACTGCAATTAAAATTAAAATTAAAAATAAAAATAAAAACTTTTTTCATTTGTCGTAAAAATTAGATTAAAAAATATATATAAAAAATAACTAACCGGTAAGAGGGAAAACTCATTCCAAGAACAGATGCAACATCAAGATCAGAAGCCCGAACCACAACTCCTTCCTCAAGAACACGACAAGCTTCATTAACAACAGGAAACAAAACCATCTCCACTATTTCTTGATCGGTTATAGATATAGGCTGCCATATATATATAAATATATTTCAAGAAACACATTAGCTCATTTAACCATAACTGGTAACACGAGTCAAAAAGGCCAAGCTTTTTGTACATAATTTTTTAAAAGATTTGATAAACAAATAATGCATTAAATATAATTAGAAGAAAAAAGTACCTTTCCTCCAGGCATAATGTTAACCAGTTTTTGAGCTTCTTCAATAATCGGGAAAACTTGGGGATCGGGTTTTGGCTTGCTACCTTTTGCATAAATATAATATCCTTTTCCATTATTTTTACCTGAAAAAAAAGTCCCGTTCGTGTAAATAAAATAAAGAGTAAATTACCGAAATTGTCCATGTGGTTTTCCCGATTTTCGTCCCTATACTTTTTTTTCCAGGATTTTTGTCCCTGTACTATTTAAAATTTAGGTTTTATGTCCTTCCTTCCAAATTTGGCTGTTAACTAACAGAAGATGCCAAAAAAGTGAGGGTATTTTTGTCCTTTTCCATTTTATTTTTTATTTTCATTTTTTTGGCATCTTACGTTAGTTAACAGCCAAATTTGGACGGGAGGACATAAAACCTGAATTTTTTTAAATAGTACAGGGACACAAATCCTTCAAAAAAAAAGTATAGGGACAAAAATGCATAATTGGGAAAACCACAAGGACAATTTCGGTAATTTACTCTTAAATAAAATAAAATAAAATAAAAGAGTCTTGTATTCAAGAACATGATGAATTGAAGTAAAATTAAATAAATAAAAGAAATTAGTAAATTACCATTTCGTCCACTTTTAATCAAAAGATCAACTATTGGAGACCGAAATGTACGATCTGGAAAAGCATTCGCGAATTCTTTAGCAACAGCAACTGCTACACCATATCCAGCTAAATCTTGAAGTCTGCAATCACAAAGTTATTAACTTTTTAAAATTTGACTTTTTTTAAAAAGTCAACATAATGGTTTTCAATTTTGACTTTTGAACTTACTGGAATGGGCCCATGGGGAGTCCAAAGCTGCTGATTAATCTGTCAACTCTGAACAAATCGACACCTAAATGAAGCAAAATTTGTGCACCTTGTGTGTATGGAAAGAAGGTGCGATTAACTGCAAAACCTGTACAATTTCCAACTACCACTGGAGATTTTTTTATAATCTTTCCAACTGTCATTAGGTCTAGAATCACTTGTGCAGAAGTTTTTTCAGTTCTGACTATTTCCAGCAGAGGCATCACGTGAGCCGGACTGTAAACATTTTACAAAAAAAAATAAAATTAATTCAGAATTCCCATTATTATTTAAACGGGTTCAGGTCGAAACGGGCCGAAAACCCTTTTAGACCATTTTTATAAATAATTAATGTGATTATTATGATTATAAATACAATATAAAGCAACTTTTTTACTGACCCATTTTAGATAAAACACAACCCTGTAAAAGGGGGTAAAAGATTATTTTAAAGCAAATAAATTGGAAAGACGTTTTGTATTTTTCTTTCAATTGACCCGTTTTATGTAACTTTTTCAAGTTATTTTCTCTACAAAAAAGAATATATGGTAAAAAGATAACTTTTTTATGTGATTTAACCTGAAAAAGTGGGCCCCCACAACTCGATCTTGAGATTTAATTTTCTCTCCAACTAAATTAAGATCAATTGTAGAAGTATTGGTTGCCAAAATGCAATGAGGTGGACAAATGTTCTCAATCTCACTAAAGATCTTTTGCTTCAACGGGACATTCTCAATAACCGCCTGCAATCAAGAAAACGTTATTACCGAATGCTTTCTTTATAAAGTTCACATTTTTATGTTAATAAATTGTAATATAATTAGTAAAAAACAATCTTTAAAAGAAAACAGACCTCTATAACCATATCTACATCTTTAAACTGTGAGTAGTCTAATACACCTTTAACCATTGATAAAGCTTTTTCAGCTTGAGCCTGTTGTAACTTCTTTCTTGCAACCAAACCTCGAACATTTGCTACCAAAAATATATATATAAATAAAGATAAGTATAATAACAAATTAGTGGGTGGGTAAACGGGTCAAAACAAGTAATTTCTCATATGGGTATGGTTGACCTAAAGCGGTTTTTGTCCAAACTCCATACATATTAATTTCTTTATTAAAAATTTAATAAAATTATACAGGAGATTATTATATTTATGTATTAAAAATGCATTTTTGATGACTAAAAGAGTCAAAATTTCCACCTTTAAGTTACATAATTAAATAAAAGATTAGCAAAAATACAAGAGAATAATACCTTCTATTGTTTGTATTCCCTTTTGAAGGTATTCAGAGTTGACTTCTTTAAGAACAACGTTTATATTCCCAAGAATTAGGGCAGTTGCAATTCCAGACCCCATTAAACCTCCACCAATCACAGCAACTTTCTTTACACTCCTTGGTTTCAAACCAACATCAGTTACTTTAGGTACCTAACCATAAAACAAAATCTTGTAAAAAAAATTTTAAAAAAAAGGTAATAATATATATTCACAATAGACTAAAGATTGTACCTTTGAGATTGCACGTTGTGCAAAGAATATATGAACAAGGCCTTTCGCGGTGTCCGAAACAACAAGCCGATTAAATGTCTCAACTTCCTGGGGAACAAATTATAATATCTTTTTTTTAGATTATATAACAAATATATTAATTTAAATCTTTTCTGACAACTACAAGTTGCAATAATCACTTTTCGTGATTATAATTTTCACAAAAAAATAATAAAAAAAGGTAAAAAAAGAAAGAATATACCTTCAAAACACCGGCATATCCTCCATGAAGAATGCCTTCCTCAATGACATCAAGGCATGCTTGATGTTGTGGCATGTTAGGAGCCGTTCGTTTGACTAATTGTCTTGCATTATTAATGATTTCACGGGCTTCAGAAAGAGGCCCGATTTTGTCAGTCCGATGAAGTGATTTGACCCACGGTTTACGGGCCTCAGCAATGTCCAAAGCCCATTGTTTGGACACTTTTAGTAAATCTTGAGGAGGTACAAGTGCATCAATTAGACCTAATTTTGCTCCTTCCTCTGAGAGTATTGGTTTAGAACTCTACAATTGAAATTATTAAATTAATATTAAAGTTTATGATAATTAAACAACAAAGGTGGCTAAATGGGTCGGGTCGACCCGTTCATAAGTAAATTGGTTAAAAATTGGAATGAGGAGCTCACCAACATCATATCAATTGCCTTTGACAAGCCCAAAAGCCTAGGGAGTCTTTGTGTACCTTCATAACCATATTCCATTCTTTAATAAACTTTTTTCGTAAAATAATATTAATTGAATCTTAAAATAAACTTTTTAAAATATTATTATATGTACCTCCAAAGCCTGGCATAACTCCAAGAGATAGTTCAGGTAAACCAAGTTGAGTTCTTGGAGCTGCAATACGGGCATGGCATCCCTGCATATAACAACAACATTAAATTGTGTTTTTTTAATTCTTTATTTTATTTTATGACTAATTGTGTTTTTTATTTCGTTATATTTTGAAGCAAAATAAGTCTACAAACCATTGCAACTTCTAAGCCACCCCCGAGTGCAAGTCCTTGTACAGCAGCAACTATTGGTTTCTTTGCATCTAAATGTACCCAATAATATGCCAAAAATTGTGTCAACAAATACAACACTTGAACATATATATAAATAAATAAAGAAAATGAATTAAATAATAATTGGGGAAATAACCTTCGAGTGTGTTGGTGACAAGGGAAACAGATACATCAGGTAGTTGAGTTATGTCTCCTGCAATGAAAATAGTTCATTCTCAACACAGGTTTGAAAATCATTATTTAAATTAATAAAAATATTAGAAAAAAGAACATAATAAGTCAATACCAGTCTTGTGAACTTTCTGAAAAACATTGATGTCAAATCCACCAGAAAATCTCCCGTTTTTGCCTGAACATAAGAGAGATTTAGTCATGCAAGTTGATGCTAATAAGTTAGTAGCAGAATCAACAATTGTTTGTATTAATATCACTTGTTTTGCTGATGTTAATTTAATGGTGTAATTAGGAGAAATTGTAAAATGGTATCAAACCCTAATCATTTCTGTTCTACCAAATGTCCAAACACAGTGAATTCAATAAAAAATAATATATATTGATTGAAGAAATTACCAGTCAAAACTATCGCTTTTACATCATCTCTTCTCATAGCCTCTGCAAATTTATCCTTCAATCCAGCAAGAACTTCAAGAGATCAAATCAAAACAAATCAAAACAAATAATTAAATAATTATAACAACCAAAATTCCCAACTACCAAATAACTAAATCTTTCTCTTAAGATCTAATTCAATCAAATCAATTAAACTACATGCAGCAAAAAGCCAGAATTAAAAGAGAAATCAAGGTTGATTTCATGAGAATCAACAATAATGAAGGGGAAAAAACAATTGAATTTTGGGGAAATTAAGCTTCTTACTTGGGACAGCTAAAGCGTTAACAGGTGGATTAGAAATGGTGATGAGAGCAACACCATCGGCATCGACCTCCATCGTTACAATTACTTCCGCCATTTTTGGTAATTTTGGTTTGAGGAGCAAACACAGAGTCTATCGATGTCAATAAATAGAGTAGAGAAGACGATCACGATATATATGTATAGGTATGTGTATATATAGATAAATAAAAAAGGTCAGTAGAGTGTGTACATTTTGACCAAAGGAAAGCCACCGGAAATGTATGTTTGTTGCTTATGGCTTTTTTCTTACAAATAATTCTTTTTAGCTTAAAATGTATTTTAGTTAGGGCTTTAAAAACATGACACTGCATGACATAATTAAAAAAAAAATTAGGATGAAATTAAAATCTGAATTTGTGTTTATGTCGTGTAAAACAAACACGAAGTCGTGTTCGGGTTTAGAGATTAACACGAAATTGACATGATAGTTATAATTTTAGGAATATTTAGAAATTTAGGATATATTTTTGCTGTGTTTGTTGGTTTTTTAGCAGGTATAAAGTAAGAAATTTGATATTTTTATTATTTATCTCGTGTTGTCGTGTTTATCATTTTTTAATTGGGGCGTATTCGTGTTAGCAAAATAAAACACGACTTCGTGTCATGTCGTTTTCGTATTGAGAAAAACGAATTTGTGTCGTGTCGTATTACTCAAAAATACGAAACGATAGCATGATTTGACTACCTTAATTTTAGTATTATAATTTTAGTTGATCTAAATATTTTTATACAAATATCTTTTATTCTAACTAATATCTAAAATAAATAGAATTTTCCAAACATTCAAAGTCTCTCTTGTATGCTAAGTTTCCATTTCTACTCATGAATTGCAACTGATGATGATGCCTACAACACATAGATTGTAAGACTATTAATTAACCAAAGCTTTAATGACCAAAGCTTTCATACATAAAATGGAAAAATGTTCCAAACAATTGATATATACCTTGTAAGTTATAAAAATTCGTCTCGTTTAGTCAACAAAAAATTAACTTTAAAAAAAATGATATTAATAGGAACATACCTAAAAAATCAAGGTTGATTATCTCTAATATCTGTATTAGTCTTGCATATTTATTCATGAGCCTATTTTGCATGTGCATTTATTCTGGTTAGATCATTGAGAAAAAAAGATCCCCCTAAATAGTACACAAATTGATGATCCTGTGTGAGCTGTCGTATCTTCATTAAAATAAGGAACTATTTCTTAAATATTTAGGTTTAACAATACGGCTTGGTAGCTGACTATCTTCATCAATAGAATCAGCAAGAAGATCTTCATTTTCATCTTTTCTAGATGTATCAACATGACCCTTAGTAATATTATCATGTGAAAAATCATTCTTTTGAGTTTTTTTTTTTTTTTTTCATTTGGAGAATTGTCACGTACAGTGAAACATTATATACTACGTACTTTGTTGACGATGATTGTCATGCGTGTGTAGTAAAGAGCAAAATATTTTAAATGGATATATAATTACTATGTATTTTAGTTGTCATATATTGCTCATAAAGACCAAAATATGTTAAATCAACACATATGGGCCAATAACACTTATTTCATTCTTTCATCACTATACTTTTATTATATGTATCATGTATGTAATTCATACACATAAAATAATTCGTATCCAGAACCTTCTTCACTTATATCATCAGTAACCAAATAAGAACTAACAAGCAAAGTGATACCCCATGCAAATGTATCAGTTAGGCGACGAGTTTCATTTTGCCAACTGAAAAACATGTTGGTAGTGTTTCTAATAAGACCAGTCCCAACAGTGATGGAAACTGACGTCGTCAGTTGTTGTCAAATTAACATCACGTCAGCAGACACACCAATTCACACTAAACCGACGTACTCATGCCAACAATACATCATCCCTTCAATTTTTTGGGACCCACCATTACAAAATACACACACAAAATACCCCTTTAGCCCCACCTACCCAACTCACGACACCCACTCCTCCTGTCTCCAAACTCACGGCATCAAACTGGCGGGATCAACTGATCTAGTGATGTCAATGGTCGGATGGCGCCACTTTTAGAGAAGTCCCCAACTAACGGAACTATTGACAGCAGTATAAGAACTAAACCATTTCAATTATAATATATGTAAAAGTAAGCTTGAATGTTTGAAAGGGATGGTATGTGGAAAACGGTGAAAATCTATATACTTAGTAGCATTTCGTTGCTTAAGTTTGAAAAAGTTGGTGGGTGGAATAAAAAAATGTAGGAAAAGAGGAAATCTATAGACTACTTATCATTTTCAGCATTGGATGCAAGGAGTAGTGAAGTTTAGTTTTGGTTTAGAATGTTTTGATATTTTATGATTAAAATAACAGTATTTTGAAAACAAATAAAAAATACATTTGATTAAAAACACAAAAACCAAAAAGAAATTATATATAGAAAACCAAACCCGCCAAGGAAGAATTATGTATTGGCGACTAAAAGCCGCCGGGTAACTATTTTGGATTATGCAAGACCAAGAGCTCCAAGGCGGAAATAATTACTTCTTAATAAAAAAATGATAAAATATTAGTTTTACAGTTTTTATATTAACAAAATTATAGTGATTGTTAGAACAAATTAAATTATAGTTTTACATGTTATTCAACAGTTTTATAATAAAGTGATGTTAATAATGTTTAAAAGTATAAATAATGATAAAATTGTCATTTCACTAGATTAAAAAATAACAATAAAACCTCTATAAATTAATACTCGATAAATTAATAACCTCGATAAAATTAATAATTTATCCGGTCCCAGCTTGGGACTAGTACAAAATCGGACCCCATCGATAAAATAATAAGATAATAATTTTTTTGAAATCTTAATGTAAATATATTAGTCCCAACCAAACTATAAATTAATAATTACTAAAATTGAATTCTAAAATTCTAGAGTTTTCAAGTACATTGAACTTGACAAGTACATTTTATAGTGATCAATCTAGATCTATGTACATTGAACTTGACAAGTTCATTAATGTGAGAATTTTGAAGGTCTTGTGAATGTGAATGTGATGCAGAATTTTGAAGGACGTATTAGATAAGTTGATTTTATAATAATATTATCTTTAAATTAATAAATTATTAATTTATCGATAAATTAATATCTCGCTAAATTAATAAAATATCATAGTCTCAACCTTATTAATTTATGGAGGTTTTACTGTAGTTGATTAGTTGAAGTGAGATCCATTACCTTTACTAGATAAGATAGATTATCAAAATATATCACTTATTTTGAAACTGATAAAAATGAAAAATATGTTACTTATTTTGATACGAGGGAAATCTTCCTCTATATATCAGACTTTGATTTGAGTTTTCTTTGCCAACTCATCACTTTAAAAATATGTTTCTTTGCCAACTCTTCACATCAAATTTGGAAAGTTCTTAACTTTTGAAACTCATTTAAAGCAAATCTTTATCCCAATTAGCCCGGAAATATTTACACCAAGTATACAACAAACCAATAAGGTAATTCTGAATTCTATGGATTCCGAAAATTTACAGAACACGAATTCAAAACATATTGGCCTAATACGAATCTTCCTCTATATTATCTTTAAATAACATAAACTATTCAAAATTTATGTAACATTTATTCATGTATCAAAATTTGTACAAACTTATCATTACAATTATGGATTCTTATGTCATTTTAAAAGTATTAATATTTGTTATTATTTTTCTTTAATATATCTCTTGAAACATGCCCGCCAAGTCGGACGGGCTATGAAGCTAGTAGTAGTATATAATTATATCTATATACATTTGTGATATTAATAAAAGTCACTTAAACCGTAATTTTTTATGTTGAGCTGAAAATTTTCAGATATAAGACTTAAATATGTAGTTGATTAAGCAAGAGAAATGTTGGTGTAGTTGAATGATCATTTAAATTAATATTTAAAAATGACATATGATAAATAAACAAATAAATTGTTATTGTATAATTTTGTATACTTTAAATAAAATAAAATAATATTTTTATAGTGACAGCTCTTATGGTTGTCTTTAAAACATAAAGAGTTGTACATTAATTCAATGAGGTTGGTAATTCCTAAAATCAGGAGTTAGTTATAGATTGAATTATAAAATTTTAATGCATGTCCTTTGTCATTATCAAAACCCAATAAAGAATAACAAAAATTTAATACAATCGCAGCAAAGAATCCGCTATACTTGTTATCTACAAGAGTTTTGATAATGACAATCTTAGGGCTGTCAATAGACATGCATAAAAAATTTGTACACCAATCTATAATTACCTCCTGAATTTTAGGAACTACATCTCTCCATAGATAAATGTACAACTCTGATGCGCTTATTGGACTGTCATTACCAAAACCCTATCTACAATTATACATAGCATGTGAACACGTGTTTGGTTGGTTAAGTAAACCTCCATGCTAAACACATGTTCGTTTGTTTATTTTTGAAATTTTATTAATTTGTGGCATATTAACCACTGAATATGAACCCACTTGTTAACTCTAACTATAACGTGTAACTACTTTAAATACGAAAAAACAGTTTAAAATAATTATAAAAAGTTGTCGTTAGTAAAATGTTTAAAAAATCTGAAGCTTATATAAGAGAGGTGATATCGAACATTAAAAAAGTTATTTTTCTTAATACATTGTACAAATTTTAAAATAGATTTTGTAAATTTATTAAATAAATGAGAGTTTATTAAATGATGGATCATAGATGAGAGTTTATTAAAATATAGGTTATGATGTATAAATAAATTTTTATAATTTTAATTTCTTGTACATTAAAACCAGTCACTTTACATAAACCCTCATCTATGATCCATCATTCCATTGTGCTGGTTTTATTTGAAATTGCATAACGATGTGTCCATTTTCGTCATGTTAAAAAGTAAAAGGTTTAATTAATCTTGTAATGGACTATATTTGAACTCCAACTACAAATCACAAATGGGCTTATAACCCGACCCGATGACCATCAAGTCAGTACCGGAACCGAGATACACAAATCTGATTTTTAGATTTGTGAATTACCTAGGGTTTTAATTAGGGTTTCTTCATGGCGTCTTCTAGAGCTGTATCCAGGTTATGTTCTCGTATTCAATCTCTATCTCCGAAATTCAACACTAAACATTCTGTTCACCTTTCACCTGATCCATCATCATTCATCAAATCGACATTAAAGCCCCAAATTTCTTCTTCATCTCGCCGTACTTCAAGGTTTGTTTTTTCCACAATATTAAACCGTCATTTTAATGATTTAGTTTGGTTTTAATTAATGTTTAGCTTCAAAGTTACAATGCTATAATTCCACAATGAAATCGAATAAATCTGCAAGTAATTTTGATTTGTTGTGTTAGGTTACCAGTGGAATTGAGCGCGTTGATAACCATGATGCCATTGCATAGTGCGATTGCATCATCATGCTTAATATCAGGATTGGTGATCGATTCTCAAAGCTGGGGATTAGTCCCTCAAGGTCTGTTTTTGACCCTTAATTTGTCATTTCATAGTATTTGATTTTGACTCATAAGTCAAAACTTATTAGCCGTTCAAAAAAAAGAAGTCAAAACTTATTAATGGATGTGTAATCAATTAACTATGCTCCCATAAAGGCATAAACTTGAGAAAATTTTGGTCAATTTGTCATGTATTAACAAATTTAAGTTACTCAAATCCTAGTGATCTTGATGAAATCTACATTTAAGTAAAGAAAGATTTGGATAATGAATGGATTATATACTTGTTTCTACTGTTAATCTTTTTTCATGGTTGATATTGCAGGCATTTCAATGCCTTTATGACTGGGTTCTTTCAACGGGTGAGTAGATTCATAGGTCAAACGAATTCCTTCTTTTGATATGTAATGCTACTTAGGATAATTGAATTTATGTTAATTTAAGCCATGCAAAGAGATCTGTTTTTGTCTTTCTATTTGGGTGTTTTTCTTCTACTTGTATCGTCTGTTACTCCAAAAATAAAATTTGAAATTGTTAGAAATGGATCTTCGGCCATGCCCAAATATTCATTTGTGAAATGGTTTTGTTTACTATTCGTATTTGTTATATGTTGCTAAATACTAACGTGATTAGACTCGTCAACAATTATATCTACTGTTTTAGCATGTACGCATACTCGAACCAGTTTTTCAAATGGTACTCGTTTTTACTAATAACATTTGACAATATGTTGCATAATTGTAGTTTTTTTTGGGGTATGGGACGCGAGCTTTAACCACATACTTGTAGTTGTTATGATACATAATCAAAGAGGCATTATTACAAACATATATACAAGCATTATTGTGTCATTCTTATATTTTTCAAAATCTTGTGTTAACAAATAACAATGTTTTGGTCGACTTGTGGGTTCTAATGCGAAGATAATATGCCTCAAACGTTGAAGCTTTGCCACCTCTTGAGTTTCATATAATGGAATAATCGAGAATCTTAGTAATAGGCCAGATTGCTAAAATAGGATTTAAGTAATAGGCCAGATCGCTAAAATAGTGATAAATCCTGTTAATAAAACATGTCTCACAAAAATACCCAAATTCTAAATATCACTTAACTCTCCATCTAGAGTTGATAATTTTTAAGTAAATTCAAGGTTGTTATTATGTTTTACAAGTCTAGTATCTATATTTGTCAAAAACCTTATAAGTAGATTTATCTATTTACAATTTCTTGGCAAATTTTGGCAACGTAACGAGATTGATATATGGGTGACCTTTTTTATATTTTAGCAACCTTTGGGGGAATTGTATACTTTTATGAGTTTATCCTAAATAATTTTATACTTTGGGTGCATTAACTATTTAACCTATCTTTTAACTAAACCCTTATAATTTTACGTACTTGATTATTTTTCAATAGAATATGTCACATAAGTTGATTAATTTTCAGTAGAGAAGGATTTAAATCTTTGAAGTAAAGAGTAGAGGAAATGATTGGTGAACATAAAGCTTGTAAGTTAATTCAAGTCATATTCCATCAGATACAAGTTTTTGACTAAAATGAACACCTTGAAACATATATCAAAGTTGCGGTTAAACTTACAAGTAAATGACTCTGATTTTATGTAGATACTCAATCTCGACAAAGCCGAAGTATGAGTGAGGTGGATGCAGACAGTCATATCTCTAGTAGAGAGACTGCTTCCTTCCTGAAAGATCTATGACAAATATGTGGCGTGAAGTGTGATGTCATGAGTATATAGAATATCTAAAGAAATAAAATATTGTGAAATATGTATGGCATGTAGAATATAAATATCTCTAAATGTGTAATAAATGAATAATAACATGTATATTGGGTCTATATCAAGAACCGATTGGATCCGCATAACCGAATCGAACCGAAATGAGCTATATTTTTTTTGGTTCTCGGTTCTAACTTTTCAAGAAAAATCGGTTGTCGATCCGGTTCCAAGCGGTTCGGTTTGGTCCAAAACCGAGAAAAAGTCGAAGAAAGTTCCTCGGTTCTCGGTTCGATTTGGTTCCGTCCGGTTCTCGGTCCGGTCCGGTTCGGTTCAGTTTGGTTCCGAGCGTCATTGGTTCAATCCTCGGTCCAATCGAACCTATTTTCTCAATTCTCAGTTCTCCAAGCAGTTTGATACGGTTCTTCAATCGTGTACAAAGACTAATGTATAAGACTAATGTATACATGTTAAGAGAGGAAAAAGTTGAATTCTTGAATACAAAATTACTAACACATTGGAAGGGCTACTCTTAATATGACAACATTTAAGAGGATATAAAGTGTAAATTAGCCTCATCCAAATATAATCCGAAAGTGATGGTGAAATTTTCTTTACAAACGGGCCTCAAATGGCCTTCTCTTTCACCTCCACCTTCAAACCTCAAAACCCGATTCCATGTAAGTCCCCATTAATTCTTTCTTCTAAATTCAGCAATTTCTCAAATGGGTTTCCTATTCTATCACCAAATACACGCCCAAAACACTCAACTTTTCATCAAATTCAAGCACACATCACCACTCACTCGGAATCAAAATCAAAACCCACAATTAGTAGAAGAATTATCGACAAAATTCAACAAGGGTTTTCATCTTTTGAGCCTAAAGATGAAAACTTTGAGGAAAAAACACAAGAAAATGACAACAGGGGTGTGAAAAAATCAAGAAACACTGTTAATTCTAAAGATGAAATCTTTATGAAAAACCCACCAGAAAATGACAACAGGGGTGTGAAAGATAAGAATTCAAGAAACAAATTCGATTCGAAAAAGATGGTTTCAGATGTGAAGAAGTTTAAGAAACCCAAAAAGGGTAAATTTGAATCCCCTGTAGCAATCCTACGAATTGGTTTAGAAATCTGTTCGAAATTAGGGGATGTAATGGGTGCAATTGGAATTTTTGATTTAGCAAAAAGAGAAAATATAAATTTAGGGCAATATCATTATGCTGTAATTCTGTATCTGTGTTCCTCAGCTGCTGTAGGTATTGTTCAGCCTGCAAAAAGTGGGAAATCAGATGCAAAATCAAACCAAAATTCCGGAAAAATCGAAGAACATACTACACAACTAGAACCCGTTTTTCAGACATTAGATGGGTTAATTAGTATAATTAACGAACATGAAAACTCGTTTGCTAGAACTGGGATTAAAGTATGTGATAATGTTAAAGAATATGCATTAAAAAGGGGTTTTGAAATTTATCAAGAAATGATTTTGGATGATATCCCAATGAATGAAGCAATCTTGACTTCTTTAGCAAGAATGTCAATGTCAAGAAATGATGGTGACATGGCGTTTAATTTGGTAAAACAAATGAAAGATTTAGGGATAAACCCTAGATTAAGATCCTACGGTCCTGCTTTAACGGTTTTTTGCAATAACGGGAATCTTGAAAAAGCGTTTGAAGTTGAAGAACATATGTTGTCAAACGGGGTGTACCCAGAAGAACCCGAATTGGAATTATTATTGAGAGTGAGTATAGAAAATAATAAAAGTGATAAAGTTTATTACTTGTTGCACAAGCTAAGAACAAGTGTAAGAAAAGTGTCGGTTTCTACTGCAAATGTGATTGAAAAATGGTTTAAAAGTAAAATTTCGTCAAGAATCGGGAAAAGGAAATGGGATCAGGATTTGGTTAATAAAGAGGTTGAAAATGGTGGTGGCGGTTGGCATGGGTTAGGGTGGTTAGGTAGTGGAAAGTGGAATTTTGTGAAAACATTTGTGGGAAAAAATGGAAAATGTGAAAGTTGTGGGGAAAAATTGGCAATAATTGATCTTGATCCTGTTGAGACTGAAAGATTTGCTGAATCGGTTGCGAAAATAGCTAGAGAAAGAGATAGGAATTCGAATTTTGAGAAATTTCAAGTATGAAAAACCGTTTAAATAATTAAATATATAGTTTTATTTTTCATATATCAAGAAATTATATACTTTTTTTTGTATGTTTGTAGAAATGGCTTGATTATTATGGACCATTTGAAGCAGTTGTAGATGGAGCAAATGTCGGTCTTTTTAGTCAAAGAAGATTTAAACCATCTAAGGCAAGTTGTTTGGTAATGGGCGGGTCGGGTCGGGTCAAAATGGATGGGTTGGGTTATGGTTCAAAATGGGTTAACCCACAAACACTTTATTGTCCACTTTTCTTTATAATGGTTAATGTGTTATATATGATTACAAAAGCTATGTTATTACAACAATAATATTGATATTTTTTGTAAAGCAATTTTGGGCAACCTTTGACCCATTTACCCGTCATTTTCTTTTAAATATCCGTAAGTTTGTTTTTTGATATATTTATAGGTGAACACAATTGCAAATGGTATGAGGCAAATGCATCCTTGTAAAAAATGGCCATTAATTATTTTGCATAATAAACGTATAACGGGTGACAAAATGGATGATGGACTGAATAAAACATTAGTTGAAAAGTGGAAAACTGCTGATGCATTGTATGCAACACCTACTGGATCAAATGATGACTGGTAACCTACAATTTTGTCACATTTATTTTATTTATTTTATTTTAATTGAAAAAGGTGATATTATTTTATTATCAGGTATTGGTTATACGCTGCTATTAAATTTAAGTGTTTACTCGTGACAAATGATGAAATGAGAGACCATTTGTTTCAACTTTTGGGGAATGATTTTTTCCCTAAATGGAAAGAAAGACATCAGGTAACCAACAACTTTTAAAGTCAAACAAAACTGATTTAGTAACTAGTAACTATATTTTTTTTTAATTTTTAGGTTCGTTTTCATTTTTCTGAAACGGGCCCTGTGTACCACATGCCACCCCCATGTTCAGTTGTGATTCAGGTCAGTATTTTATACCCTTTTTTGCAAAAAAAAATCGTGTTAAAGGAATGATAATAATCTAATATCAATATTTAAGTTAATAAAACAATCGGGATATGTAAATCTTTGGAATAAAATGAAAAATAAAGATAAAGTTTTGAACTTTTTGATATGATGTATATTTAGGAGTCAAGAAAAGGGCATTGGCATATTCCTATTGATTCAGAACAAGATTCTGAAGAAGAAAGAGAGTGGTTATGTATTACACGTCATAATAATAAAGATAACCAACAATCTATCAAGCTCGTTAAAGGTAAACACAAATTGCTTTTTTAATTATTGGTTTATTTTCTATCACTAGAACCAAATAGTAGTATTTCTTGTAAATTATATTACCATCTTTTTTGTTTTCTTAATTTATGATTTTTATTTTTTTATGACTAGAATTGGGACAAAAGGAACTTGAGGGATCTGAAGAGAATAATGGGAGCTACAAAAAGAAACCTCAAGAAATCTCTGAAACTATAAAACAAAGTCTTTTGTCACATTTTCCTGTAAATCAAGATACAATTATAACTCAAATCTCACTAGCAGAGAAGCTTGGTCATTGTACTGTAGATTTTCAAATATAAAGTTAATTTTGACTTTAACTTTGACTTTGACCTTTCAATTAATATTTTCATGAAGAAAGCTTGGTGATTGCTTGCAAATGCTAACTTTTTTAATTAAAGGTATTAATTTTGTTTATAACAAAATGTTGTTTTTTAACTTTTCTAATAAGCCAGTTTGACCATTTTGCCACGTGTACATCCAGAAATAGAAATAAAAATTACATAGAAAATAAAAAGGGCAAGTGTTGTACACAAACATAACTGCAAAATTTCATATAGTTTGCATTTATATAAAAATGTTTTATCCTATTTATGCAAAACTATTACTAGCATTTTGGCCATTAAACTAATATTAGTATTACACAACTCAAAATTTGATGGCTAGAGGTTTGTCATTTGTGTAACGACTAACTGTAGATCCTTTCCTTCTTCTACGCCTTTTTTGTCTTATTCTCCAGAAATTTATTAGCACCAAAATCCCTGAAAATACTAACAAAATTACAAAATTCCTTCTTAATTATAAGTTTTATTATTACAAAAGTTCACTTACCTAAAACAGCAACAACAGCAGGTACAAGCCAGTGACTTGGAAATACAACCGGTGCGTCCAGCTGCAAAAAAAAAATGGAAAATAAATATAATCAAATATTATATAATAAAAATATTGAATATTAATTGGCACAAAAATATAAAACCTAAACTTTGTGAAAATATATAAAATGATAATCTTGAATATTAAACTACACCTTTTTTAATACACTTTGTTGAAGTTATAATACTCAAATATTTATGTGTTTGTCAATTTCTGATAATTTACAAATTAATATATAGAAAGACCATTTTTAGAGAGTAAATATTTAGGCAGTCCGCCTATTTTGGTAATTAATTTTTTTAGCCTATGTGAGCATTATATTTTACGTTTTCTAACAATATAATTACCAAAATAGACACTAAAAAACTTAAAATTACCAAAATGCAAATTCAAACAATTACTTACATCATCTCTGTATAGCAATCCAAGAAATTTATTACTGGAAGAATTATCTTTATTTTGATCAAAACGGTTGGAATCTTTTCCCGATGAAAAATTGAAACCCATACCCAAATCAATTGCTTTATACCCTGGTAATCGATGATTCCTACCCATAACTTGTAATCCATACCCTTTTGTTCCCCAAACATCAAATCTGGAATCACTTTTGCAGATTAATTCTTTCCCAATAACTGCAGAATATGCTGAGAAATTTAAATCGGTTCTTCGGGTTGGTAGTTGATTGTCATCTTGATGTAATGGTGTTTTTTGTTTGACTGAATTTGAGAATAAAATTGGATCTTTTATGTTTTTTCCTGTGAATTCTAGTATTTTTCTTAACAGCCAAAAACAGTTTGTAACCATATGACTGCTGTCCAAACAGTTGGAATCCCCGTATACTGCTATTCGACTTGTTCCCAGTTCTAATAATCCCAAAATTGCTGAATCTGCCTGCTAACAAATAATTTAATATTTAATATTTTAATAAACCAAAATTTTATAACAAATATCCACATTTACATAATAAAAAAAAGAGTAAATTACTGGTCCTTTAGGTCTGTACCATATTACATATTTGGTCCTTTAGTTTCATAAATTACACCGCTAGTCCTTATTTCTGAAACTATTGACACGTTTGGTCCCGCCAAACAGACGGGTTTTTATGGGTTTCAAATTGGTGAAGAGACAGGGAAAAGGACAGATTTACCCCCTCGTGCATCACATGTGACCATACTTGACGGGAAAAATAAACGTCTGTTTAGGTAAAGGACTAAACATGTCAATAGTTTCAGAAACAAGAAGTATCAGTGTAATTTATAAAGCTAAAGGACCAAATATGTAATATGGTACAAACCTAAAGGACCATTTGTGTAATTTACCCATAAAAAAGTCAAACTTTACTTACATTATCCGTCCCAGAAGCTAGGAAACTATGTGTGGCCCCACTTTCTGAGGTGTCATAAAACGGGAAACTATGCACATAACCACCAGCGGGAAACTTAACAATATTAGTCCCAGAAGCATATCTAATCAACTCATCATTTAAATTATAATCACCATTCAAAATCCTATCACCAAACGCAATCCCAAACGGGCCCAAAAGATCATTAATTGCAGGAACATTCGACCCGCCCGTAACCGGGGTCCACCAACTCCGCGTATTGTCATCAAAAAACCGCATTTTAACCATCGTGTCAACGTTATACCAATCGGCAAAAACAACCAAACTTAACCCCGTATTTACAATATCGTCCTTCAACTTTTGGATTTCTTCAACAAAATACTCGTCTTCAAGATCAACTAACAAAAGAGTCCCATATTGACCGGCATCAAAACAAGTCAAAGGTGACCCGAGTGTTTCGATAAAATAGCCCGAATTTCTTAACATATTAAACATGATATGGAAATTAGTATGCAAGTGGTCCCCATGCCAATCGAGAATATCGTTTCTAACATCTAAAGAATCTCTTGGAATATACCCAGGCGGGTATTTTATACTGTGAAACTGGTCCCACAACACCCGAACTGACCGTTCGGGTGTGGGGACCACTTTCAGTTTTAAAAAAAGCACACACGTACTATGTGTAACCGATTGTTCCCCGAAAACGGGCGGGCTGTAGATGTTGACGGTTACGTTTCCTTCAATTTGGCCTGTGAATTGGGCTCCTTCTTCTTTGATTTGCATGTGGAGTGCCAGGTAGCCCGTCCATGGCCAGATAATGTGGGAATATGTGAAATGGATACTTAAAAGATTGCTTTCTTCGTTTGCGGGATGCCAAACGGGCTGATTTTTTATGTACCCGATTACGTTCATTCCGTTTAATATTGTTGTGTTGAAAATAACGGGCATTGCATTTGCGTATAGTGGTTGTTGACAAAAGGGCCATGAATACGGGCAATCGGTGTAATCGAGAGTGTTTGGGAAGATGCTGGCCCGTGGCTTGTAGGTTTTTAATATTTCATATGATTCTAACCTAATATATATATATACAATAAAAAACTGTAAGAATGAGAAAAAAAATATATATGGTGAAATTGATGTTATTGACTTATTGGTATTTTTGTGATGCTTAGTAACGAGCAAATAAGGTCATCTCGGCTCAACTTTTTGCCAAAAAAAACCATCGAAATTTTGGAAATTTTTTGTTTAAGGTAATATTCCAAGTCAACCGGTTTCCGGCTCCAATATCAGAAAAAGGTCAACTTGGTCAAAGTTATTGACACATCAGCGTTTTGACCGGTTACCAGGTTAGATTATGTTAAACCAAGATTCTTGAAAGCTGGTTGCTTGAATCAAGATTTTTTAAAGCATCAATGGTTTGTTCTGGTCTAAATAAAGTTGGTTACTTTTTTATGCAATTATCCGTTTATAACATATAAAATATAGACAAGCATATATATGTATTAAGAAAACTCACAAATCGACCCGGCCCGCACCCTGCTCATACATATTAGGGCCCGAAAGCTTTGCAGCCCCTTCAACTAGGGCTTGTTTCATGCTTGCAGGGTTCAAGATCCGTTTTCTATCTTTTTCAGGAATAACACTAACAAGAAGACAAACTACACCAGCAACAACAGGGCTTGCAACACTTGTTCCAGATAACGATTTACAACCCGTACTGATTTTAGATCCCATAATTTCTCGCCCATAAGCAACAATATCTGGTTTAACACGTCCATAACTGCCAAAAGTTCAAAACTTTAATACCTAAACGACAAAATTAATAAATTTATATCCTTAAATTCGGTTATAAAATCAAGAAAATGATTACCCGTGTGGTAGCTCCCATGTGCTCATACCACGTGATGAAAATGAAGCAATATGATCATTGTAATCGATTCCACCAACACCAATTACATCACTTTGATCTGCAGGATTGTTCAGTGTACCGTAAAGCGGGCCATCGTTTCCAATTGCAGAAACCATAATAATATTGCTTGCTGTCAATTCCAACACCTGGTACACCAAAGGGTCAAAACGGGCCAATTTGAAAACGGGTCGGGTCAAAAAAACTAACCTTTTCTACAAACGGGAGATCTAAGTAATCGGGCCCGCCAATGCTCAAGTTTAAAACATCCATATTGCTTGCGATTGCGTAATTAAACGCGTCTAAAAACCATGACGTGTATGACACCTGCAATAAGCTGAATAAAAACTTATCATAAAGTTCAAATTACAATAACAAAAAGCATAATAATAAGTTGTGGTGACTGTACAATATGCATTACCTGTGCATCTGTAAAAACACGAAAAGCATAAATTTCTGTATCTGGTGCAAACCCTAAACATTCAGAATCTTCACCAGCAATCACACCAGCAACAAATGTACCATGTCCAAGATTATCATTTAAAGTATCTTCATTAGTCCAATTAGTACGCTCCTAATATAACAATTAATAAATATTAGACTCAAACAAACTTTACAAATTCAACTAATTAATATCGACAGTAAAACCTTAATGTTACGAAAATGTGGATGATCTGAACGAATTCCTGTATCGAATATAGCCATCTTAACTTTTGCACCAGTGTAACCTTTTGACCAAAGTGCATCTGCTCCAAATAATGAAGTAACTTGTGATCTCTGCATAGAATTTCTAAAATTAGGTTAAAAGAGCAAATTTGCCATTGATCTCAATTACTTCATTATTTAAATAACTCGTTGCTTGATTATCTCAATTAATAACATCGTAACAAATTCAATATTATATGATTTTACCTCTGATAAAAGCTGTCTTCCCAAATTAATGGTCTGATTACTATCATCATCTTCACCAAATGACATTGAAGTAAAGATCTTTCCCGGCCTCTTCTTCCCATCGGAAAATGCTCCGGCTACCTCTTTTTTACCGAGTAAGTTTCTCAATTGATAGCTCGAATCAACTCTAACATCTTTCACCAACTTCAATTTCTCAAATTCACTAATGATCGAATTCGCAGATTCATCATCGATCGCCACAAGTCCAAAGTCCGTCGGGAAATTTGAAGCAGGATTGTTTCTGTTAATCCATTTCCATGATGAAGAACTATTGAATTTGTTCTGCGTGTTTTGTTCTAGATACTGTTTGTGGTGTTCTGCTTTCTTGTATTCGATGAATCTAACTATGTAGTTTCTTCGAGCTACTTCTGACTGTTGTTGTGATTGTGGTGATGATTTGGGGGTTAGGGTTTGATGGTGAGGGGTTTTATTGAAGTGAAAGAAGGAGATTGAGAATATGAGGATGATTAGAGAGAGATTTAAAATGGAGATTTTGAATCTGCTTGTAATTGTCTTCATAACTTGCCGGCGTTTGGTTGAAGTGATCGGACCGATCACTCATCGGAATCGGAAAGTGATGTTTATTTGGTTGATCCGGATTCCGGACGGATCTCTGATTCGGTGATTTTGGGGGGTTTTAGAGCATATCAATTGTTAACCTCTTAAATGATTCTTATTTTGTCACATCAATATTCCACTAATTAAAAATCTTTTCTTAAATAACATCTCCAATAGTTAATCTTTCTAAAAAGTTTTTTCTTTAACAAAATTTTTAATTCAGCTTAATCTATCTCAAATATTTTATAAATACCCCTATATATAATTTGATAATTTTTTGAAATGGATGGGGATTCAGACCGATGAGGGACATAGGAATTGCCCTTAACTGTCCGGAAGGCTGAAATAGCTTTCTCGGGAGCCTCTGGGAGGTCGGGGTAGATCGCCGCCTCCTTGTCCTGGAGGCTCTCCGGACGGGAGGGGCTTGCTATCGTAACCTTTTCCCGGTGTATGTGAGGGTGACGAACTCTTTTTGTTTTTGAAGAGCAGAGAAAGCGAACTTCTTTTGAATCAAATCAAAGCATATAAGAAGTGGCTTGGAGAACACCTTTTGGACTTTTTATATTTTTAAAATATTTTCATACATAAATATTGTAATAATTAGCATTAGATATTATATAATTTATTTATTAACTAATAAAAATATAATAAAGAATTTATATATAGCATATCTAAGGTTTAAAATGAAATGTTATTATACATGGGGGATTAAAAAAGACAAACATTGAAATATGGTTAAAAGATTAGTAGTTAATAAGTCTTTATAATAAGCTTTTCAAAAAGCTAGGTATTCTAATGGTAAAAAGTCTTTCAAAGACTTACTGTAATAGTAATAAGCTTTAGAAAAAGCTACCATCGGAGATGCTCTTACTTGACGGAAAACGTACCTTCTTTTTCTGATACGCTGTATTTTATTTTATTTTCCTTTGAAAAATACTTTTATGTGTTTATTGTTTTCTCTCAGAATAGTTACAAGAATAGTCAGACGAGGTTACATGAAAATGTAGTTTGCTTTTCTGATACGCTGTATTTTATTTTACATGAAATGAGCCGAGCTGTTCGTGAGCTACTCGGGATCAGCTCGTTAAAAGCTCGAAACAAGTCGAGCTTAAACGAGTATGAGCCGAGTCTGAGCTTAAATAAGAGCTCATTTATTAAACGAGCCCGAACCCGAGCTTGATCCACTAAGTTGATTAGGCTCGCGAGCCTAAACGAGCAAATATATATTGATTATTACAAAATTTTAATTATATATTATATATTTTTATACTTATGTGCAAGGTTCTAAAAGACGCAAGGCGCGGCGTGGCGGCACCATCAAGCCTTGAGCATGGCGACTCGTGGCGAGCCATGACGTTTTTCAAAGCGTGACTTAAGGCGGCAAATTTTTTAATATATTATATATATATATATGTATATCAAATTCAAAAATAATTATATCCATATTGATTTACATGATTTTCATATGTGAAGTTTATAATAAAAGTGTTAAATCTAAATTTATAATTACATAATTATCAAAAAAAATTTAAAATCAATTTTTTACAAGAATTTCAAAAAAAAACTCGCCATAAGGCGCGCCTTACGCCGCCTTATCGCGTTTTTTTTCCGCCACGCCTTATACTGCCGTCATGGACTGTTTCATAACGGCGGAGTCGCGCCTCACGCCTTGGCGCTGCCATTGCGCGTTTTTTAGAACATTGCTTATGTGTGTATGTATACTATACATATATATGTAACATATAAAAGTGATATGTTTACATAATATATTAAATATTATAATTAAATAAATTTTTTTATATATTTTGGGGTAAATGTCAGAAGTTGTTCTTGTGGTCTTGGATTTTCTGGCTTTTTGTCCCAAAACTTTTTTTTTCAAAATTTGTCCCGTACTCTTTAAAATTCTGGTTTATCGTCATTCCGGCCAAATTTAGCTGTTAAGTAACCCCACATGCTAAACATGTGAGTAGGGGTGAGCATTTGGACCGAAAAAACCGAACCGAACCGAAAACCGACCGAGACCGAACCGAAACCGGTAACATGTTATCGGTTTGGTTTCGGTTTTGAAAATTCATCGTTATCGGTTATCGGTTCGGTTCGGTTTTCGGAAAAGGATGAACATTTGTCCTAAAATAACCGAACCGAAACCGAACCGAACCGATAACCGATAACGATGAATTTTCAAAACCGAAACCAAACCGATAACATGTTATCGGTTTTCGGTTTCGGTTTTGGAAATTCATCGTTATCGGTTATCGGTTCTATCGGTTCGGTTCGGTTCGGTTTTGGCCCGATAAGCACCCCTACATGTGAGGGTATTTTAGTCTTTTCTGCACCTTTCTTCTTCATCATCATAAAACAAGAACCCTAATTCCCAATTTATGAACACCCCCAAATCGATATTCCATCTTCTTCACCTTTCTTCTGCACCAGAACTCTCACAACGGGAACAAAATTCCGGCACCATCAACCTGATATTCCATCTCAAAACCCTGTGTTAAAACCTCCTCAAATCGCATCGTTTCACTCTGATTAAAGTCATTAAACACATCCCTCGAATTTTTGTAACTGGTGGTGACGGTGGTGCCGCCGTCATAGTTCAGATCAATCAACCCCACTATCTTCGCCAATTACCAGATTTCCTTCAAAGCGTGAATCTCAAGTACGTCAAATTAGGTTACCACTATTTAATCTCTCACTTATTGACTTTATGTTTGATCCCTATAATGATCGTAATTTTAACTGAAGCATCTCAAATGAACCCTAACGACATCCTGTCAGTTATGGATTCATCTACAATACAATCTCGTTAGTGTAATCATTTGTTCTACTTTGTTAGTCTTCGGATCCACTTTCTACATCATGACCTGACCTTACACTTCTGACATGTACCCTAAATTTCCCAAATTAGGGGTAATTTGGTAAAAAAGACAAAATTATCGTTAGTTAACGGAGGATTTTGGACGGAAGGACGATAAACCAGAATTTTAAAGAGTACAGGGACAAAAAATTTGGAACAAAAAGCTTAGGGACAAAAAGCCAGAAAACCCAAGACCACAGGGACAATTTCTGACATTTACCCTATATTTTGTGTATATGGGAGCTTAAATGAGCCTAATTGAGCCGAGCCCGAACCTGCGAAAACCTAAACAATCCGAGCTCGAGCTTTACATATAAGGCTCGAAACGAGTCGAGCTCGAGCTCGAGCTCCTTAAAACCTAAACGAGCCGAGCTCAAACCTAGTCGAGCTCGGGCTCGGCTCGGCTCATTTACACCCCTTTCAGCTCACTTAAACAAGCCGAGCTCAAACTACTTTCGTATAAAAAATAAATGATACATTTAGAGATTTACAGTTTTTGAGGAGTTAGTGTATGTTGTCAATTCAAACACCTTCAGCTACATAAAATTTATGTCAAAACTCCAAACTCAATTATATTATTATACCAAAGTAAAAAATTGATGTACAAGGAAATACACTAACCACAACCACAGTGCGCATCCACAATCGCTTGTGTGGTCCCGTCTCTGCAAATTGTTTTTATAACAAAACCCGAACTACCCAGTTCCCAATACCCAATACCCAAAAATGAAGTATGTAACGTTTTTTTAGAAAATATGAACTTACCTTGGTCCCCCCCGTATCGACGACTGATGTCCGGGAACGAGATCAATTGTGCAGTCGCAATATCACGAACCCTTTAGTGCGACTATGCATTGCCATATAATATCACGAACCCTTTAGTGCGACTATGCATTGCCATATAAGTGGTAAGAAAAATTTCGTATGACGAAATTCCTTCGCCTCCCACATCTTGGTGGGGTAAGTCCATAGAAAGTAAGCCTATGATCCGAAAATTATTGAATATTTAATTATTACTAATGAGTTCTTTAAAATAACTAGGTTAAAACCCGCGTGATGCGGCGGGCTGTGAACTACGTATTTCAGGCGATTAAAAGTCCATTGGTTACATATTTTTATAACGAATACAGTACATAAGCATGAAAACTGTGTATAAAAATAAAGGAAAAAATCAATAATTAGCATTGACGTTGAAATGTTGTCGATTACATGTTTTGATATATAGTAGGGTACCCGCGCAAATGAGGCGGTGGGTACACTGATACATCTATTCCGCGACGATGTTGATGGTGTTCGTGCACATGTTTTTGTATAACGATTATTATACAAATAACTCATAGTTGGAAATGAAATATGTATAATGTAACGACCCGAAATTTGTAAATAAATAAATTGTACAAAAATATGATAAATAAGGATAAATCGTTTAAGGAACGTAGGAATTGGTTTCGTGTCATTTGGACACCGTACGAGAAAGTTATGGACGAAACCGGGTCGAGTCAAAGATCAAAAACTGCAGCCTGTGCTGCGTGTGAAGTTCACGACACGAACTTGGTTCGCGATCGTGAAGTCGAGGCAGCGATTTGGGCAGTCTGGCGTGAAGTAGTTCCCGATCACTTACCGATCGTGAAGTTCGCGTGCTCAACGCGAACAAATTTTCAACGCGAACAAATTTGCATTTGTACCACAAATGCAAATTTGCATTTGTACCACAAATATAGTAGGGTACCCGCGCCAAACATATTCAACGCGAACAAATTTGCATTTGTACCACAAATATGGATTCCAGAGATCTTCAAAGTTTTCAATCGGTTCATATCCATCAAATTCCTTCAAAAGAGATATAAAAAAATTAGTTAACACAGAATTTATGATTTTAAAGTAAGAATTTGAAACTCTGAATTTAGTCAAATATATGTTACTTCTACTTCTTGTGTAATCGTGGCAGTGGTTGAAGCACTGAAGCACCATATTGGGTGATTAAAGACATTTGTAGGTTCACTCGTTTGTAGGTTGCACAACAACTCCATCGTAAGTTGATGGAGTATATATATAGGTTAGAAAAAACGTACAATTCAATATATATCTAATGTATAATGTGACAACCCTCGAAATCGGGTATTTGACTCGACACTTATTTCGATCTAAATTGTTAGACAATTAATGTACCTTTAATAAAGTATCTTTTTCACGCCTAAGTCTAGTAAAAACATGCACATTTTGTATTATAATGCACACTACTAGTGATGCAAGTAATTGTTGATCAATGTTGATACAGTGGTAAGTTGTAACCAAACCAAACCAAATTATAAACTTTACATTCTATAATAAAGTTTTAAGTAAATCAAAATAATTTATATAAAAATGTATACAAAGTATCTGGTTAATATAAAGATACAAATTATAAAATTTAGTATATTGCGTGAATGTCAAAAGCAATTACAAGATTCAGTATTTTATTTTACTATGCAAATATATTTACACGTAAATATCAAATATCAATAGTATTTACCAATTAAAATTCAAAAAGAAAGCTTATCTCCACCACCCGTTTTTCTCGCCGGTACATACCCAACTCTACCATCCCACGTGCTTGACTACTCCACACCTAACTCCCGATTTTTCTTCCAATTCGATACGGAGTAATATTTAATCTTCTAATTTAATGTTTAGCAAAGATAACAACCACTAGTCATCATCATCATTTCCTAAAAACCTTACACCATATCTTAACCGACCCCCCACCCCCACAAACTCTTTTGTGTTTTCTTTCTAGACCATGCAGCACCGATGGCGCCAACCAGCATCTCCGGCCATCTCAACTCTCGGAGCACAGTCCTTCGTTCACCCATCTCGAATCAACCAAGAAAGAAACCAGAAACGTTTGCTCCGACGATCTCAGAAATTTTCCGGCGACTCAAAGCGTTCACGTGATCTCTCTCTCGGTTCATCTCTCTCGATAGGTATAACCTTATTACTACCCCTTTTCGTTTCCTTTTAAATTTCGTTTGCATCATTCATGTCTGAGTTGTAGTTTTTTTTTTTCGTTTATGAGTTATCCTTTCCGTCAACGTGTCATCATCTCCGGCGACACACACTATGTGTGTGTTTTATAAGACATCGCCTGTAGATGTCCCGGTGAGGTCTGATGTTTGTACGTAACGATTTTAAATGATATGACTTTTAAGTCACAAAACCTGTGAACTCACCAATTTTTGTGTTGACACTTTTTCTATATGTTTTCTCAGGTAATGGAAACTAAACAAACTTATAAGCATCGCATGTGTCTTGGATTTTGAAAACGATATCGGTAATCTACTTTATTTGCGTTGCTTTACTATTTATCAATGTGTAATGTTACTAATGTTAGTCACATGCCCGTTCTTCCGCAAACCATTTTTGGCGGGGTGTGACATATAAAAAAACGCACATCATAATGATAAAAATCGCATGCTTTCAATGATTTCAATGTTTGTAACTTGAAAAATCAATGAGAGATTTGTGATTTGTAACCGTAAAAAACGCATGCTTTCAATTCAATGATTTCAATGTTTGTAACTTATTAAATCCATGAGATATTTGTGATTTGTAACCGCAACAAAATAGGATGGTGTGATCTAAACCGCACGATTTCAATGTTAAAATTTAATACAAAAAATTATGATGAAATCATTGAATAACTGGTATGTCTAAATGGTTATATGCCAAAAATTACTGTGTTTCTAGATATGTACCAAAAATTATGATCATAAATGGTTAGGAACTGGTATGTCTTAAATCCGAAATTGCATGCTTATTTAATCAGGTTAGTATCTCGAATCTATATTCCTTTAATATTTGTTGTTTATAAAATGAAGGAATTAATTAGGTAAACGTTTTTATTTAATATATTCAAACGCGTTTCCGTACAGTTAGTATATTTAGTGGTAAGCTTCCTGCCTGGGGTAACTGCCCACCTGGGTTCGAATCTTGGCAAGCGCGGGTTTTTAATTTTTAAGTTTAACGTGAAATGGGTTCGGGACAGTTAGTATAGAAAGTGTACGAAACATAGTCACCAAGTTGCTTATAGCCTAGTGGTAAGCTTCCTGCCTGGGGTACTTGCCCACCTGGGTTCGAATCTCAGCTGAAGCAATTTTAAAATGTTGATTTTAAAGTGGGTTTGGGCATTGCTAAAAATGGAAGGGTTGAAATTCAGACTTCCTTTTTTAGAAATGTCTAATACCCATTTAAAAGTAGTATAGATATAAATATATATAGATATAGATTGAACACTTATAAAATGTTTCCATAACTTAAAATACATCTTCAACGTGTACTAAAAAATGAAACATATAGCCCACACGGCCACAGAAAACTCGATCCCAGTTTCAACTTAATGAGTGAGCCGAATAAAACTTTAGCCCCACATAGATATATGTTAGCCTGAAGATCTGTTAAATGAGCCCAGTACGTTGAATCTTTGGCAACCCATTTTCTTTGTGCAGGCCCATATTCGGCCTTGGCCATAGGCCGGCCCAGTGACCTTACGAACTCGAAGCCCAACTATATTCCGAGCCCGCTATGTAAACGACCAGTTTCATGTGTTTGATACTTATTAGAGTTTGTTTTTTCCTATTTTCTAGGTTAGTGGGTTAGTATAGACGTATAGCATCCCACGTTTATGTTAAGTGATTTAGATTATAAATAGGTAGCTTTTCATTCATCGTAAAAATGAGGTCAGTTCTTGTTTCTACCTCCACATAATAAAACATGCACAATTGACCATAATCGATTCTTCTTTCATTTAAGTTATATGTTGTGTGTGTTGGTGTTAAACATATGAAACCACCGGGTTTCTTGCATTGTCATGCCACGTTTGTAAAACAATTTATCTAGCAAATTAGAACTATATTTAGGGCATGTTTGGGAAAGCTTATTTAAGGGGCTTTTAAGCTTATTAGCTTATTAAGCTCAAAAGTTGTTTTAATTTTCGACCTTAATAAGCTAATAAGCTTAAAAGCCTCTTAAATAAGCTTTCCCAAACATGGCCTTAGTATCTATCTTACTTTTCTCTTCTGTCCGTGACAAGGCCACATATTGTTATAAAATTTTATACATTTAATCAGGGACGGCTCAATGGGGTGGGCAAGCTGAGCGACCACACCGGGCCCCCAAACGCCAAAAGGCCCCCTATTTTAGTAGTTTCCCTATATATTTAGCCCAAAAAATCATACCTTGCTAGAAAGGCCCGAACTTAGCCCAAAAGGCTAAAAATGCAAAGTTTATTTAGAGTTTTATTTAGTTGTTATATTTATGTATTATGGTTCGGAGCATGTTAGGATAGGGTGCACAGGAACCGGTTTTTGACCAAACCGGTTTCGGGTTTGACCAAAACCGGTTTTGGTCAACCCCGGTCAAAACCGGTTTTGACCAAACCGGTTCCGGTTCCTAACTGGTTTTGGTCAACCCCGGTCAAAACCGCAAAACCAAACCGGTTTCGGTTCCTAATCGGTTTCGTAACTCGAAAACTCTAACCGGTGTAATGGGTATTGTAACCGGTTCGGTTCGGTTTCAAAACGGTTAACCGGCCAAAACCGATGTGTTGACCAAATTCGCGGTCGGTTTTAGTCAAAACCGGTTTCAAAAACCGGTTACTAACCGGTTTTTACCTTCAAAACCCCAACCCGGTTGGGAACCGATCGGTTATACAAAAACCGAATCGGTTTTGGTCAAAACCGGGTTTGACCAGTCCGGTTTCGGTTTCGGTTTCTGGTTTCGGTTTTGATTTCGGTTATTTTGTGCACGGCTATGTTAGGGCCCAATTTTATATTTAGCCCCGGGCCCCAAATCGGCTTGAGACGGCCCTGCATTTAGAGCAATTTGCTGGAATAATGCTAATCTCTACAATATTGCACAAATAATGTTGTTTTTTAATCTTTTGCAAAAATAATGCTAAAGGGGTATGACATACCCGGTTTGAACCAAATGGCGACACATGTCCTACGACACTTGCAACACCTTTTCAAGGGGATGGGTTACCCCATACCCGGTTTCAGCGCAAAAAGGGTACCCCATACCCGGTTTGCTTTTTGACTGAAACGGGGGACTAGATACCCGGTTTATTGTTTGACCGCGGGTACCTCATACCCGGTTTGAAGTGGTCTGATGTGTATATAACGAAGCCTTCGTATCACAAATGAATCACACCCCACGAACCCGGATCCACTCCACTTGGCTAGCCAGGATCATCCTGCAATGGCATTTTCGTGAGTGAAGTAGTTAGGCCCCTCCCAACAGTGACGCGTCATTAAACACATCCGAAACCCTTCCCTACCGCCGGGTTACTGATGAGGTCGTGCCAACAACAACATATCACTAAACCCATCACTAACTCATCCCCCTTTAAAAAAATTAAAATATTAATCCCAACCCCCCACCCCCACACAGCCCCCACGACGCCCCTCTCCCTCACGTCGTCTACACTACGGCATGCCCACGACGCGGGGTCTTGACGTGCCGGTGCCAATGGTGACATGCGTCACTAGCTTTGAAATGTTTGTGACGGATGGTAAGGATGTCCATTGGGACGGGTCTTATGTTTGATGATGCATGAAGAAGAAATATAACGAGGACTATGCTTACTGCGCGATGCTGCGGGCTTTAAAATATACACTTTTTATATTAAGATCTAGAATTCGTTTATCAGATTTATTATTTTATACTCATGAAAATAAAAGACAATGAAAATATTGTCGAATAACACATATGGTCGAGAAAATAGTACATATAATCATATGAAACCATACAATCACACTGAAAAAAGAAAAGGTGGTATTAGCAAAATTTGTTTTTTTTTTTCTTCATTTTATCACCGATGTAACTCATTTTAGAAAGCTAATAAAAATATAAATTTGGTTTTTGTAAATACTTCGTATATGGGTTTTTAGATCCATAAACTATTTTAACTTAACATTTTGGATCGGACAAACTAAACCTTCTTAATAAAATTTTACTCCAATTAATATATTCTAGTGAATTGGATATTCACATTTTTGTTCCATTTGAATATTGTTACGTAATAAATTAATTAAATAGAATAATGTAACCTATTATAAAAATGAAATGTGCCTTGTGAGGATAGAACTTCAGACATAGAAGAATGGGCCACATGACTTGCCAATTCCGCTCTAATCCACATGTAGCCGCACAATTTTTTTTAAATCTTTTAATCATTCCGTTATATAAAGCCCGTTCCGTTTAATTTTTTAATGAACAGCATAGTGTTTTGGGGCCGTTTTACTACGGTAAATGTATTAGGAAAATGCTAATAACAGTCCTAAGGACTGTAATTAAGAAGACAAAATAACAAAAGACAACTCCCCCTGAATTTTAAGAATATTACTTTTTTAATCAATGTACAAGCTTATTATGCATGTTAATGACAGCCCTAAGAGCTGTCATTAGCAAAACCCAATGTATTAATAAGAGAATGAGTGTGAGACCGGTGCCAACGTTCCGCCGGTTGGCCGCCAGTACCGGCACCGTTGGCACGGGCCGTCGGTGGTGGCGCCGGTTGAGGTGCAGTGGGTTTGGCGACGAGCGAAGGGGCGAGCGGCAGTGATTAAAAAATTAATTTTTTTTACCAGACCTTATTTTACTCTTATATTAATTTTTTTTTATTTTTAATTTATTTTTTTTAACTCCTTAAAAGGTAATAATTATAAAAAAAATGGTAATTTTTTTTCTTTTAAACTGTTATACTACTTTTAATATTTTTTTAAATATATTTTTTATTAAAAAATCTTTAATATTTCTAATATATTTATGCAGTGTTTTTTTATGTATTTTTTTTAATTATTAAAAAATCTTTAATCTTTAATATTTCTAATATATTTTCTTTTAATAATGTATTTTTTTTATGCAGTGTTTTTTTTAATTAATGTAATTTTTTTTTATGAAAATAATTTTTTTTATTAGTTAGTATATGTTTTAGTTAGTTGTATATATTTTTATTAAAAAAATAAAAGTAAATGGTGGGGCCCAAATTTGGTGAAGTGACGGAGTGCTGTTGGCATGGGTGCGTCAGTTTAGTGTTAGTTAGTTTGTCTGCTGATGTGGCGCTGAGCTTGTACATTGTAGCCTATGTTTGTACCTTATGTTTGTTAACTTGTACATTGTACTTTATGCTTAAAGAAAGTAATCAATTACCTTGTACCTTATACTTGTGCATTGTACCTTATGCATACAACTTTAAAAACTCAGTTGTAACTTATGCTTGTAGACTTGTATATGATACATTGTAAAGTTTGATTTGTCCGATTCCATTATGCGTTTTCTGCAATCACCAGCACGCACACCCCTACCAAGATGCTTTTTCTGAATTTCATTATTCACACTCCAAAGACTTTGCCATTTTCATGTATGTGCACTCTCTTCAACTTCAAACCTTCAACCCATGATGCTTTGCAATCCGAAAATGTTAGAATCCGAAAATGCTTTACAAGCCTAGATGCATCATTTTGAAAGAAAAAATAAAATATCATTATTGGTGAAAGTTTTTAAAAACTATCATATTTTTGAAAAGAATTCATTCTTTCCTTTTCTCTTCCTGAAACTATGAAAAGAACTCTTATACTACTACCTTCATATCAAAATAAGTGATACATTTGAAAAATCACGGTTTTTGAGTCAAAAGTTTAAAAGGTGGTTTAAGATAAATTAAAGTTGATAGTTAGTGGAAAATTAATCTCATTTTTTTTGAATAAAGTGATATTAATGATGTTTAAAGGTAAATGTAAAGGTAAAAGAATAATTTCACTTTATTAAAGTACATAATTAGTGGATAATAGGTCTCACCATTTTACCAAATAAGATAAGTTTTATAAGTATATCACTTATTTTGACGCATCTATAAATAGAAAGTATATCACTTATTTTGATACGGATTTGCCGTTAAAAAAAGCTAATTAAATTTAAGTCAAACTAATACACCGTTAGATCAAATAGATACCCATTTAAACCCAATACCACATTAAATCCTTCACTCCAAAATTTGACATAAATGAAATTAAGAGTAGATTAAGCTGCCGTTAAAAAAAACCACATTAAATCTTTCAGTCCAAAATTTGACTCCCCGCACCCAAAAGCCTTTCACCTTTTGGTGAAAGCTATCTTCTTTCCTTGCACATTACAACTCCCAAAGTTGCCTAACTTACCACAAATCTCTCGACTCTTATTCAAGCTTTCTTTTCTTTCCCTTTTTTCCACTCCTCCTCAAAACACTCAAGAAAACAAAAATAGCAAGAAACCTTTTTCCCTCTAACATCTAATATCCATCTCTCTCTTTCATTTACACTCCACAACTCCAAAACAAATCAAGAAACACTCTCAAAGAGAGCAAAATCCGGCTAGCTTATTTTCACCCACAAAACAAACTTCAAAATACCGTAACTTCCTCATTTCAACTCCAAATCAAGTGATTCAAAGCTCCAAATCACCATAGGAACATTCTCTACAACATTCCACTCTTCAAAACACTCATTTAGCCACGGGAAGACTATCGAAATCGGCCTTGAAGCTGCTGTCCAGAATCTTGATCTTCATTTTCTTTGTGTAAGCTTTGATTTCTTGACTTTTTACTTCATTTCTTTCTTAAATCTTTCTTATATACTCATTTTTACTTCATTTCAAGAAGTTCCCCAAGAAGAACCACTCTATTTAATGTCTTGAAGAAGGAGTGGAAGATCTACAAAGTTATAATACATAACCACCCTTCCTCTAGTTTAAATATTTAGATCTTTTTGTTTTATGCTTTGAAATGTTCACTCATCTAAAAAGATAGAAGGCATTTGTTAAATCTTGTTTTACAACTTTCTTAAAGTCTAAATCTATTACAAACTTCTAAACCGAAAAACTAAACTTTATAAGTTAACAAAAAAACACTATCAAACTTGTTTTTACTATATGCGTGTCTTTTATGGGTTAAGACTTAAGACCATCTCATTTTAGCTAAAAACTTCTAGCCGTGGGCCCCCATCCACCAAGATTTTTTCTGCCAAGAAATCTCCTTTCAGGCTTTCACTCCATCTCCTTACCTCTTTCATGCTAAAAACTCACTCCATAATTTCTCTTCAACCTATATGCATTTGACCACCATTTTTATTTAACTTTTCCCTCATAAACATCTTGAAATTATTCATTCCCTTCTGGACACAATCAAATTTCCCCTCAAGATTATCTTCTCCAAGTGAAGAAAACTAAGATTTGGTGAGTTCTACACATCCTCTATTATTTTTCTTTAAACTCCCTTTGTATAAAACTAAATTCTTAACATTTCTACAAATTTCTTAAGCAAAAATCGCCCAAAGGTGAAGCAAGAAGAAGAAGAAGATACCTTAGATCTTGAGCAACCAAACAAGAACATCAAACCGAAAAGTTAGCGGGGATAACATTTTTCTTTAAATTTTACACTATATCTATTATTTTTATGCTTGATCTAATCACTCATAATAATTTGGTACTTAAAACATGAACATATACAATTTTTAAACATTATAATAACCTTAAAAACCAAAGAAAATCGTCCAAGAACAGTCTGCATCGCAATGGATGCTTCTGTGTAAAACTCGGACTACTGTTCATACGATATTAAGTAAAATGTAGTCTGATAAAAATAAAAAATAGTGCTTTTCAGATAGTTAAGGACTCTACCTAGTATGTATCAGGTCGCATCGTTTGTGTAACCACGGGTGGAACTGTTGTCCCGTCTCTGCAAATTATTTTTGTAACAAAACCCGAACTACTCAATACCTAATACCGAATACCCAAAACTGAAGTATGTTATGTATTTTAGAAAATCTAAACTTACCTTGACATTTATTCAACGAATCTAAAGTATCTAGCCCAATACATACGATTCCCCTCGTATTGACGATAGATGTCCGGAAAAGACATCATCTGTGCAGTCGCAATATCACGAACCCTTTGGCGCGACTGTGCATTGCCATATAACTGGTAAGATAAAGTTCAGAGGACACAATTTCCTTCGCCTCCCACATCTCGGTGGGTAAATCCATAGAAAGCAAACCTTTAATCCAAAAATTCAGATAAATTAACATATATTAATATCAAATAGGTTACATCCTATGAAAATCAAGTAATCATGTTGAACGAAAATTTTATAGTTAACATATATGAATTATTATTTGCATGGTAATTAAATATAAAATAAGAAAATATATAATGTTTCTGTAATGTTAATTAGGTATATTTAAGGTATTATAATTTGATGAATACTTGATTAAGTAGTTAACTATCATAATTCAAAAATAATATGCATAATTTATTAAAAAAACCAAGATTAGAAGATTAAAACCCTAATAAGCATATGTGACAGTCACTAATACATTACAAAACTAAAAATTTTAGAAAAAAAACCAATTCAAATAGGATACTTATTTGTTAAAACAGTCTTTAATATTTTATAAAAATTCGAAAGAATTGTAACATATTAAATTATAAAAAAATTTGTTTCATCGATAGAATATGCAGTAAAAAATTGTAGTTTGAAAGTCAAACTTTGATATTTGCAATTTAAACCACATTTTTTTACTGCAAATTCTATTGATGAAATAAAATTCTTTATAACTTAATGTGTTGGCATTTTTTCAAATTTTTTACAAAAATATTAAAGATTGTTTAAACAAATAAGTCTCCTATTTAAATTTTTTTTATTCTAAAATTTTTAATTTTATAATTTATTAATGACTATCATGTATGCTTGTTATTTAGAGTTTTAATCTTCTAATCTTGATTTTTCAATAAATTATGCATATTATTTTTAATATTTTTATATTATTGTGGTTAACCACTTAATCTACTACTCATCAAATTATGATACCCAAAATCTTCTTAATTAATGTTACAGAAACATTATATATTTGTATATTTAATTACCATATGATTCATATTTGTTAACTATAAAATTAACGTTCAACATGATTACTGACCACAATTGAATTTTCACAGGATTTAACCTAGTTAATATTAATATATGTTACTCTATCCCAATTTTTGGTTTACAGACTTGCTGTTTACGAATTTATTCATCGAGATGTGGGAGGCGAAAGAAATTGCGTCCTCAATACTTTTTCTTACCAGTTATGGCAATGCAGAGTTCGTGATATTGCGACTGCACAATTGATGTGTCTACCGGACATCTATCGTCGATATGGGGGGACTCGCATGTCACGGGCTAGATACTTTAGATTCGTTGAAGATAAAATGTCAACGTAAGTTTAGATTTTCTAAAGTACGTTACATACTTAGTTTTGGATAGTTCAGGTTTTGTTACAAAAATAATTGAGTTTTGTTACAAAAGTAATTTGCAGGGACGGGACATCGGTTCCACCCGTGGTTACACTCTATCACCATTTGGTGATTAGGTTACTCTTCCCCAACATCTTACAGCATTCAAAATTGTCCATCTATCCACTTTTGTCAAACTCTTCACAAGCTCTCCTTTTATCCTCATCTTCTTTACACCCTCCAACAATTAATATCTCCTCTGTTATTATACACATCCAACTCAAAAAGCAACCAAAGAAACACTCTCTAACAAGAAAGTCCGGGTAGCCCTTTTTTACCCACAAATTCAACTTCAAAACCCCATAACTTTCTCATTTTAACTCCAAATTTGGTAATTCAAGTTGCCAACTTACCATAATAACTTCCTCTACAACATTTCACCCTCAAATCACCCAAGAACTCCATGTATCACAGTCGAAAAATCAGTATAAGCTGCTGTGCAGAATTGTTATCTTCAACATCTTGTGTAAGTTTTGATTTCTTGACATCTACTTCATTTCTTTCTTAGATCTTCTAGTATACTAACTTCCACTTTCCCCAAGAAGAATGACTCTATTTGGCGCCTTGAAGATGGGGAAATAACTCATTCAAGTTAGAAATCACGAAACAAAAAGCCTTGTGAGCCTACATCTTTATTTTCATTTATATCTTCATATAGTATATGTTTATGCTACTAAATGTTCAGTCTCAAGAAAATATCATAAATATGCGTTAAAAACTAGATTCATAACATTCTTAAAATTAAAATAAAAATCTTAAAAAAGATTAGGGTAAAATGGTCAAAAGTCCCATCCTTTAGTATTTTATATTGTAATGAAAACCAAGTACCAAACATATTTCAAATGAGATCTGAATGTCGATCTGGAAGTCCGGGGGTCATTACATCCGTATGATATTTTGACGACACAAAGAATAGTATTGCGGAAAAGAAAAAAATAATTGAAGAAAATAAATAAATAAGTAATATTAAAAATATATTATGCCTATACCTTTCATGATACGTCTACCGAACGGTATGAATTCATGGATACAATCATGATTAGTTGGATTCATCTCTACTACCTTCACTTTAAACTATAAAAAATTTAACCAAAACTCAAAAATCAATTATCTTATAATAAAAAAATATATAGAAAAAATAAAATAAAATAAAATAAAAAAAACCAACCACGTCACACAATGCTTGTGTGACAATGGGTAGAATCCATGCATTGGTTTTGCAAATTATTGTAACAAAACTCAATTATTTTAAAAAGATTTATTTGAAAGGTAAATCGTTAATTTTTGTAACAAAATCATGTTAAATACGGCAATTTTGTGGGTATTATTGGATATATCAATAACCGAACTATTACCCAAACTACCTATACACAAATTTAATTTGGTTTGGGTATTGGGTATTCTTTATATTTGAAAAGACCCGAATTACACGACCCGAACTACCCGAAACCCGAAAATTATATCCGATCAAAACTTACCTTGATAAGTTTGTAACCAGTTGGAAGTATTCAGCCAAGGAACACTGCGGATACTCTTTGTATTTACGGTATCATTCTGGGAAAAAAATAATCTGTGCAACCGCAACTGACCTTACCCTTGCGTACGAATCTTGATCGTCAAATAAGTGGTGAGCGAAAGCTCTTAGAACACAGTTGCCGTCTCCTATCATCACATGTAACTTGAATCCATAGAATTCCAATCTGTAATGTTGAAATGATTAGTGCTTCATGTCTATTATATTTTTTCAGATTTCTAAAATTTAAATGTATATTTCTAAAGCCGAAGAAATATAATAGACATGAAGCACTAATCATTTCAACATTACAGAGTCGAATTCTATGGATTCAGGTTACATGTGATGATAGGAGACGGACACTGTGTTCTAAGAGCTTTCGCTTTGCCTATTTGACGATCAAGATTCGTACGCAAGGGTAAGGTCAGTTGCGGTTGCACATATGATTTCTTTCCCAGAGAGATACCGTAAACACAAAGACTATCCGCAATGTTCCTTGGCAGAATACTTCCAACTGGTTACAAACTTATCAAGGTAAGCTTTGAACGGACATAATTTTCCGGTTTCGGGTAGTTCGGGTCGGGTAATTCATGTCTTTTCAAATATAAAAAATACCCAAACCAAATTAAATTTGGGTATAGGTAGTTCGGGTAATAGGTCGGTTATGATATATCCAATAATACCCACAAAATTGCTGTTTTTAACATGATTTTGTTAGAAAAATTGACGATTTACCTTTTAAATAAATCCCTTTTAAAATAATTGAGTTTTGTTACAATAATTTGAAGAGCTAGTGCATGGATTCACCCATTGTCACACAAGCATTGTGTGACGCGGTTAGTGTTTTTTATTTTATTTTATTGTATTTTTTCTATATTTTTTTTATTATAAGATAATTGATTTTTGAGTTTTGGTTAAATTTTTTATAGTTTTAGAGTTTTGGTAGTAGAGATGAATACAACTAATCATGATTGTATCCATGAATTCATACCAATCGGTAGACGTATCATGAAAAGTATAGGCATAATATATTTTTAATATTACTTATTTATTTTTTTTCTTCAATTATTTTTTTCTTTTTCGCAGTACCATTTTGTGTCGTCAAAATCTCTTACGGATGTAATGACCCCCGGCCTTCCACATCTCATTTGAAATATGTTTGGTATTTGGTTTTCATTACAATATAAAAGACTAAAGGATGATGACTTTTGACATGTTTTACCCTAATCTTTCTAAGATTTTTATTTTATTTTAACCATTTAACGTGTTAGATTTAACATATCGCTTACATTTGTTCATATTGTTGGATAAATAGGTTTGGAGATTACCGGATAAACCTTTGAATCGTGTGATCACTTTCACAATCAAGCATTTCGACCCTACCGATTGCTTGTGGGTATCACGAAATCAATATTTTGATAAGAGAGTTTGAACAAGAGAGAAAATTTATATGTTTTTCATCCCTACAAATAAGACCAAAAACTCCATATAAATAAATAATGGATGAAAGGTTGCATCTTTTCATTTTGAAAACAAGATCATAGTCCCATTAACTAATTCAAAATAGAAGTGATAAGAAGAAAAGCAAAACGAATGGACGTTTTCTGCAAAAAGATTTCTTGTTTTGGCAAACTTCCTCTTTTTTCTTATATGTCAAAACTAGAGAATTATGTATATATATACAACTAGCTTATAACTTGTGATAAATCACAGGAGGCTTATAAATTTCTTATAGAATTTTCATAATCTTTTACAGTTATTTTTATATATTTTTCAGAATATCAACTATAGAAATTTTAAATGCGCTAATAATCAGAAACGCTTCATAAATAAAGATAATGCTACAAAATATAATTGGTAATATTAGAGAATCAGACTCATCAAACATGAGGTGGTTGAAACTCGTTAAAATTAGATTTTGGGTGACTTTCAAATCAAGTTGTCATATTCCCCTTCACACTTAAGAGGAAACATGTCAAAAGATTAGCTTAAGAGGAAACGGGTCAAAGGGTCAAAGTTAACCAAAGTTAATATTTGAAGCTTTTAAGCTCCTTAATTTTATATTCAGCAAATGAAGAGTTCCGAGTTGAGCAATAAAAGTTTTACCTCGCCGACCCGCCCATTTCGTCACTTCTCATCCTTCAAAATTGCAGTGTATAGTGTTAATTATGTCATGGTTTTAAACGTAATCTGCCAACCATTAAAGGTAATCATGATTTACTTTTCTCATTTCCAATTTTAGATAATATGTAATTCCTAAATTACCTAAGTGGCATGGTAAACTAAGCAGAAGACACAAATATGTTTCATAAAATTGGAAACTATATGCATGAAAGAAAGCATATGGGCCTATAAAATATATAATACATAATTGATAATTTATTGTACAATACTGGAATAAATACCTGATCATTGTAGTGAATGAAAGGTGAAAAATTAACAAATGATAAATCACGTTCCCGAAGTTCTTTAACCCCTATTTCATGACACGTTTTTAAATTGAAGAATTTAAGTAACTGGAGAGCATATGTACGTATCTATAATCCTTTCATGATACAATTATGTACCTAAAATTGAGCAAAACACAATTCAATTTACAATTACATATACAAATTGATCGAATATAATCTAAAAAGATTAAAGAGAACCTAACTAGAATTCTATAACCCAAAAATCGAGATTAGAAGAGAAAAAAAGGTAATTTAAATTAATCGACCAAATATGTATGAATCAGTCTCGAAATTCCCTGAATCAGTATCGAAATTCCGTGATAAACCTTAAAAGTTAAACGGCGATTCAGATTTAAATAGAGATTATGGAAACAAAACTTGATTCACAGCGACAAAGTCATTGAAATTTTGGGTTCTTGCATGCTTAATTTGAAGTAGCTGATCAGGGGAAGAGCGATAGATTAGGGTTTACAGAAAGGGAGGTGATCTTGTAGAGCATTTTTTAGTTTTGTAGAGCAATTTTATGTGAAAATACAATTATACCCTTTCAGGTCTTCTCTCCTATCTCTTTCTTTCTCTCTCTTCAAAACGTAACTGATCCAATTTCACTTCTACCTTTTTCTTTCTCTATCTTCAATCAAAACTCATACCAAGTTTTACCCATTATTCCGGCCGCTTTTCAGGCCAGATCAGGGAACGCAAAACCAAATCCTTTTTCCGATCACTTTAGTACTCGCCTCTGCCCGCCAAATCACGCCGCCGGACATTCGCCGGAATTTTAAAACTTAGCCGGACACTGTTTAGATTGTTACTATATCGTCAAATCTTGGTAGAAATTTCACAAGAGCGTATAGACACAGTGCTTATGTAAATAAATCAAAGAAGTTAGTTTCTTTACCACATGCTTATGCTAATTCTCTTGTTCCTCCAACATCATCAAATGGAGCTTTTTCAACAATCATCGAACGTATAGATACAGTGAATATATATACATACTACAGTTGTAGAAAGGGAAATGGTGAATATCTGTAAGTTGTTGTAAAATGACGGAAATTATACCCAGCTATGCTCTTGCTTCTATGATGGATTAGCCGGACACTATTGACAGCCGCCGGAAAACACGAATTACGACTAAATTTTACAACTCCGGCGAGTGTCCGGCAACTCGTTTCGGTGGCGATTTCGGCATTGGCGAGTACCAAAGTCATCGTAAAAAGAAGCTGATTTCAATGGTGTATTTTGTGCTCCTTAATTCAGCCTGAAAAGTGAATGAAATAGAAAGTAAAACTTTGGTGGTGATTTTTCATTTGAAGAGAGAGAAATATATCGATAGAAGAGAAGTTAGAAGATTTGCAGAGAGAAAAAGTAGGGAGAAGTCATAAAAGAAGGGGTATAATTGTATTTTCACATAAAATTACTCTACAAACCTAAAATATGCTCTACAAGGATCACCTTCCTTAGGTTATCCGGTATGGGCCTAAATGGCGTGGTGGTGGTGCTGAAGTGGAGGAGTTTAACCGTGTGGTGTAGAGGGGAACACCACCCCCCACCACTAATGGTGATGAAAAAGTTGTTTGGTGTGGCCACACTAACATATCTTAACGGGAGGGGGGACTAAATGGTGGTTTGTGATTGGATGAAATTTTTTCTTTTTTCTTTTTCTTTTTTTGTATTTAAAATTAAATGGAATGAAATTATGTGGTGTGGTATGGTGGGTATTTTCTGAATAAAGTGGTGTGGTGTGCTTACTGAAGTGACAGATGATGTAGCAGAAAAAATGGTGTTGTGGTGGTGCCCATACCCCATAGTCTTAGAGAAAGAGTAATCTGGAAACTGAAATCACGGGGATTAATCAAAGAGCTGATTCTAGGGTTTGAACTCGGGAGATGCCAACGTGGTAAAAGTGACAGCAGGGTATCACATGCGGATGTATGACGTGTAACACATGTGGCGATGACTCAGCAATCAGAAATTCAGAAAAGGCTATGGGGATTTATGAGTGGCAAAGATGACATGTCAAAGATGACGTGGATTAGGTGACGTGACATGATTTCTTTTATTAAAGATAGAGATTAATTAACGATTATGATAATAAACATTCAATTTTGTTTAAACAAAAATGATTTTTCTAATGTATGCCCTTAGAGCATACATTAGATGCAATTAATGAAGTATTTATTTTCCTAATATATTTTGAGTAACATTAATTAACTCTAATCTTTACCATTTTAGAAAATGCATTAAATGTAATTTATAGTTTATATAGAAATTTGATGTTCATTAAATGCACGTTATCGTATGCCCCGGGGGCATTTGTTAGAAAAACTCAAATAAAAATATAATAAATTAATAAATGCAACCCTTCAATTTAATGAATCGAGTTAGTTAAATCGAGTGTGCACTCCGCACCTGCGAACTTGTATTTAAACTTAACCCAAATTCCTTTGGTCTCTAGTAAATCACAATTACATTAAATGACCAATGATACTAAAATCACCAACAATCTCCCCATTTTAGTGTAATCCTTTGATGTAGTAAAATAACTAGATAAAACATATAATACGAAAGAAACTTATGCATCAATGAAAATGTCGTGACGATTGAATTTTCACATAGTACACTACACAAAAAAGGTTTGAAAGTGTGCGCCCCAAAATATTTATACAGCGGTGACCATGGTAACAAATCAAGTTCGCACAAAAAGATAAACAGCCGCACTAAAAGACAATGGGTAAATTTGGGCTTTACAACAATGTATATTGCTTTATTCTAGATAGTTTTTAATCATACTTGTGTTGGCGGGTCAACTTGACAAGGTTAATTATAAGTTACTGAAAGTCAGATGCAACTAACACCATATGTGAGACTATTAGTCATTGACCAGGTTAATTATAAGCCATTAAGAAAACTGACAAAAATAAATAAACTAACTCAACCATAATTGAAAGAGATTGCTCTTAGGCATGAAGTGCCTAGATCCATTATCACTGATAAAATTTACCCAACTTTTGAAAACATAAACAACGCAACCAATACTTAAATCTAAAATATAAATAGTTAGAAACTCGTAACCATGTGATACATATGCTATATTCAAAATTGTAATAGCGCTTTAAATCCCAAACATGCAAAACACCCCTGAGCCCACATCTGCGAATTGTTCTTATCTAGGGGTACGACGCGAATTTTTCAAATACAATTGGGTCCACGAAAATTTTATGCAAAGATAGTAACTAGGGAGTTGAACATGTTTATAAGCATTTTTGGGCTATCTGTTAAAAAGACGGTTTACTTAAAACTATTAGTACTTTTTCCGGTTTAACTAAATAAAGTTGAATTTTTAATATAATGTTTCCCATATGTTGTATTTTATTCATTTTACAGGAAATAAGAGCTTTGAAAAAGATAAATATCAAAATTATTCTATTAATATGTTTTGGTTGACAAAATTGATTTTTGTATAATATTTAGTGGATGACATAAGCATCTGAAAAGATTAACGACAAATTTGCTCACTTTATAAATTTTAGGTTACAAATTTGGTATTTTAACATAACCTATAATAAAATTATGTGTCTTTGATTCCCGTTGCATCGCGCGGGGCTTAAAATCCTCGTACAATACATGTATCATCAGATACTAAAGTCCATATATTTTTAATTGTATCGATTGAAAAGTCTAAATTAACAAAACTTAAGTCATTTTAATCATAGTATATGATATAAGTATTGAGATAATGGAAGAATGTCTTGTAGGAGGGCTAACTTGAATTTATTAAATCTTGAAATAAAATAAGTATATATCGTATCAATAAATAAAAAGGTAAAAAAAAGGGAACTTCAATTATAATTACCAAATATCTTTATAATTTGACGTAATTGTGTACTTATTGTCTCTATTAGGGATATCAATTCAGGTCGTGTTTGAGTTCTCGTGTTGGTGAGTGCATATATTTCAAATATAACCGGACCCATTCCATTAATCGTGTCAAAAAGTTCAAATCTTAAACAAATACTATTGATTAAATAAGATTGTCGTTTCAACAAAATTACAATCCTAGTAAGTATAAATATGTACACGATAATTGTTCGAAAATGCCAACAGAAGTTTAGTAAAATTCATGACCCGTTACACGTGCAAAATTAAAAAAGAGAACCAAAAACAAAAACAAAAAAAACCTTATCTGACAAAGCATCAATGATACCGAAAGACGAAATATTGCCGATCGACCTCACATCACTGAAGAACCACTTGAAGTCTCGAATTAGAATTTTCAAAAGCTACGTAGATGTAAAGTCAAATTTGTTCATGTGCGTTGGCTTTAAAAAAAAAGCAGGTTCCAAATTTACGTGGGAACGGGAAGCTCAGATTATAGCAAATACCCGCACTTATCCCCCGGGATGCAAATCAGTAATAACTCATCTTAAAATTCGGGGACGAAATTTCTTTAACGAGTGGAGAATGTGACAACCCTCGAAAACGGGTAGTTAAACCTGGAACCGATTGTAACCGAGAACCTTTGTAAAATATTTTGTCCATCAATCAAAGCATTATTCATCATTTTGAGTCTAACAAAACCTACATCATGTGTTGTTAGTACAATCTATTTATATACACGTCAGTACTTATCCGGTTGAAAATCATAAAATTAACAAGTTGGTGACTTACAATAAGATAAATTCCAACAAAATCAACCCGTACGAAAAATAACGAGCAATATGCCAATTGCGTGAAGTATAATAAATTACCAAGTTTGATACGTGATGTTTAGACGCGAATATCAAAATGGTTACCCGAAATGAAATTTTCAAATAAAACCTAAGTTAAACTAATACTTCCTCCGATTCAAAATAAGTGCTACACTTTTCATAAATGGGTGATTCAAAATAAGTGCTACACTTTTCATAAATGACAAAAAATAGTAGGACCCACACCCACTAACTATCTACTTTAACAAAGTGAAATGACTCATTTACCCTTACTGTTTACTTTTAAACATCATAACCCCACTTTATTCAAAAGGTGTGGGACCCATTATCCACTAATTATTCAATTAATCTAATTTAACCATCTTTACAATATTTTGCTTCAAAAACCGTGAAAGTAAAAATGTAGCACTTATTTTGAATCGGATGAAGTACATCTTTTGACGGTGCAAATACCAACTTAATTTCACTTCCCACCAATAAACCAAAAAAGCAAAGTCAAAGATGCTTCCGTGCACCCATTGTACGAATTTACCAGTCCCACATAACATATTTAGACCGCCCGGAATGGGCCAACGGCAGTGATGGCGTGGGGGGCTGACTCGGCACCCACGGCGTGGGAAGGAATCGGAACACCGCCCCCCACAACGGCGTGGGGGGTCGGCGTGGGTGGAGGGTGGCAGCGGTGGAGGTTGGGCAACGGGCGTGGGAGAGGGTAACGTTCGGAAAACTAGCCGTTTGACAACGGCAATATAGCCGTTGTAATTAAAAAAAAAAAAAAAATTATTAAATTATTTACCTATATATATTACACACTTTCACTCATTTTATACACACAATTAACCCATTTTACTCTCTACAAACTCCTATCTTCATACCTCTCTACATACAATGGATCCACACAACAATCCTCCACAAACACCCAACCAACCTTCACAACAAAATATACCGCCGAACCTAGGATTTGGTTGCTTCGACCAATACGCCAACATCCTAAGTTCCGGTGTTGTCCCACCTCCACAATATTATCCACAACCCCCACCTCAATTTCAACTCCCTCAATTTCAACAACCCCAATATTTGAATATTTTGAGTATGCAACCGCCGCCATATATTTGAAAGAGCGCGTAGAGATGCGTCGTCAACAAGTTCAACTGGAACAAGAACGACGCCAGCAAGAGAGGGAGCTTGCAACCGAACAAAGAATGATCAATAATTTGAATATTTTGAGTATGCAACCGCCGCCAGGCATGCCGCAAGAAGATCTTCAACATTTCCTAGCCGCGAAGGAAAGGGCTCGAAAAGCGATGAGCGATTTAGGATTGTAGTTTTTTTATTTTAAGTATTTTTAATTTTAAGTATTTGCATTTTTAATTTTAAGTATTTTTATTTTTAATTTTAAGTATTTGTATTTTTAATTTAATGTATTGTTATTTTAATGGAAGTTTAATATTATGTTTAAAAAATAAATGGAAAAGAAATGATGAGATGGAAAATAAAATGGTGTGGTGTGGTGTGGTGGGTATTTCCACCAAATGATGTGGTGTGGTGGTGGTGTGGGGGTGTGAGGTGGCGACGATGTGGCGGAAAAAGGCACCACCACATGTGGTGCCCATACCCACTAGCCTTAACAATGCTTTAAAACCCCAAAATGTTTGAATCTGAAATATTAAATCTTCACAATTACCTTCCATATGAGAAGTCAAACTTGAGGGAAAGCATTACTTTTTCCCTGCACCACACAAGCGGTTTTGGATGTGGTTAGTGTTTTTCTTGTACCTTATTTTTTCTACTTTTTTTTGTGTTATAATATAGAGTAAATTACACAAATAGTCCCAGTGATATACATGATTCTGCGATTTTGTCCATATATTTTTTTTTCCAATTTTTTTATCCCTAAACTTTTTTGGATTCTGGATTATCGTCTTTCCGTCCAATTTTTACCGTTAACTAAGAGCATCTCCACTGGTAACTTTTTTAAAAGCTTATTACTATTTCAATAAGTCTTTACATGACTTATTACCATTGCAATGACTAGCTTTTCTAAAAGCTTATTGTAAAGACTTTTTTTCTACTAACCTTTTAACCTACTTTTAGTGTTTGTCTTTTTTGATCCCTCATATTTAATAACTTTTCATTTTAAACCTTAAATATATTATATAAAGATTCTTCATTATATTTTTGTTAGTTAATAAACAAATTATATAATATTAATGTCAATTATTATATAATTTTGTATGAGACATTTTATAAAAATATTATATTTAGTAACATGTTAAAAAATTATCGAATTATATATAGGGGGTATTTATAAAACATTTGAAATAGATAAAGGTAAATTAGAAAAATTGTAAAAAAAAATTTTTTGCAAAGGTTAACCATTGGAGATGCTATTTATTAAAAGTTTTTTGATTATTAAAATGTTAATGTGAGAAAAACAATAAGTTTTTTATGAGGTTAACCATTGGAATGCTCTAACCTCACAAGCAAAACATATTTTTTTCTCTATCTTCATCCTTTCAAATCACCCAATCTTCTTAAAATCATTCACATACACAAAACCCACAAAACCAAACCCAAAATCAAAATTATGGAATCAATGTTTGAACCGACCTGACCATCTTTTGTCTATTACATATTTGAGAATCAAACTTTGAACTTTTAATCAAAGCAGGTCAGCGACAAAAATGAAGTGTCATCACTTCTGGCTGCTGGGGTTTCTTCACGGTCTTCTTCTCCGGCACCTTTCGCCGGAACCTGCACCACCTCTTCCACCGGAGATGAGGTTTCAGGAGGCATAGAATGATGCCTCACCTGCCCAACAATCCCGATTATGAGCCCAACAATACTGATAACGGCTAAGAAATGTATTTTTTTCCTTCTGATTCGTATTTCAAGCCCCATTTAGGTTGTAGATTTGTACATCCAATTTCCGATTTCTTCAAATTAGGGTTCTTTACATTAAGTTTTTTTATGGTTCTTCAAATTAAGGTTCTTTATGGTTCTTCGAGTAGTGTATGTGGCAGAGCTACAAGAATTTCTGGTATGGTTGGGTTAACAGATTAAATTAACGTGGTGTAAAGGAGTGAAAAACCTTTCAGAATTAAGGACCATCAGTGTAATTTTTGAAACTAAAGGACCATTGGTAACATTTACTATAAACTTAAAGGACCATCCATATAATTTACTCTGCTATTTTTAAATCGGGTCTAATCGGATCAACCTGAAACCCGATAAATGTATGCAATCGAAACTCGATACCCGACCGGATGTTAATGTCGGGTTTGTTGGGGCGGGTTAAAATAACCTGATATCAACATAATACCCGAATACACCCGACTCGACTAACATAAACGGGTTCTAGTTGAGGTGCGGGTCGGGTTGACCCTTTCGACAACCCTGGATAAGAGCATGGCCAGAAATACAGAAATACGACCCGCATTTTGATTAGTTCATCGACCATGTTAATGTTGCACATGGTGGACACACAATAGCAACTGTGTCGATGTATCTCAGCGATGTTGAAAAGGGGTGAGACGGTTTCCCATCAATACAGGTTAGTTATTTCTTTATGTAATTATCTTTTTTTATTTATTTTTGTCATTTTGCAAAGTGAAAAAAGTTTATTGTTGAGTTAATTATAATGATGTTTAAAGTGTTATTAGGAGCCTTCTCATCATCATAAAACAATAAAACCAAATGACTTCATTTGGAGCTAAGGTTGATGATCCTGCTTCAGGCACGCTTGGCGTGATTGTGTATGACGATGGACCTAAGAGTAAAAATGATTTTGTTGCAAGAACGGCAATTTTGTTTTAAGATTTTGTATCATCTATGTTTATAAGAACATGCTTTGCGTGTGAAACTTTTGTATCGACTATATATATATTTGTCTATAAACATGATGTGTATATTTTCTCCCTGCCGCGAAGCGCGAACACCAATACCTCTTTTATTACAAAAAAGTCATTAGACTGGTGACCCTTGTCTCATTTTTGTATTTATAATTATGCTTGAAGCCTTACATATGTCGCACTAGTGGAGTTAATGTTCTGAATATATATATTGATCTTCTTTCCCATTATAATAAGTTTCTCCGAGTGGCCAATTCTTATCTTGATGTACGCGATCTAATCGTTTTCAAACCTTCCCTTGGTAAATGGTTACTCGGGAAGGGATTGGAATCATGATCTCTAAGAAGTCATATGAGAGCACTTACCACTAGACAATTAAATGATAATTTATATATTAGATAATTGCACCTCCAGTATAACATAATATATTTTTTTTTTTGTGGAATTAAAGATGTCAAAGGTTTTGATTTGTACATCATCTAATTTTGCCATCCACCAAATTCTACCTGTTATGAAAAGGGATAAAAACTTGGGTTTTGCTAATGACAGCCCTTAGGGCTGTCACTAACATACATAAAAAGTTTGTACATTGATTAAAAAAGTAATATTCCTAAAATTCAGGGGGTTGTCTTTTGTGTATTTTGTCTTCTTAATGACAGCCCTAAGGGCTGTCATTAGCATTTTCTTAAAAACTTTAATAATAAATAGAAGCTATGTAAAATTATTACTAAAAGTAGAAGTTTCTTGGTGGTTAGAGTTAGAGATACATGTCTAAAAGCAATCTTTATGTTGGTCTCTGGTTCAAAACCTCCTACGTGCAAACCAACTTTTTTTCCTTCTATTTTTTAATTTTCTAAAATGACAATTGCATCTTCGAGTTTTCTAAAATGACAGTTAGATACTTAAATTTTAATATTTTCAAAATGACTAAATAAACTTTTTTTAAATCAAACTTACAACATTATTATTATTTTTTATTTGAGTTACTACAGAATCTATAAAATATAGTAAAATACTAAAAGACATATAAAGTTATATAGGCTTGTTAATTTATCTGGGTTGCTTATACGTGTATAGAAATTGTTCAAAAGACTAAAACCAATAGATTTGATAATGATATATAGGTTTATTAGTTTGATTCGGGTTACTTGAATATTCATAAATGTTATTTAAAATACTACTAAGACTTATAATGTGATGTAGGTAACACTAGAGATTTATCAAATTTTTAGTTGACTATAATTACATTGTTACACTCTATCAAGTATTTAAAACATGTGTAAGAACACAAATTATTTTATGTCTAAAATTAATTAATTTGAAGTAAAAAAAGTTCAAGCAGCCCAAATGTAAAAGACACATATATGTCCTTCATTAAACCTTTGCAAAGACTAATTTGCCCCTCCTATGACTTTCCTCTACTTTGACTACTAGTTAGAATTTTACTTGGGTCAAAGTTTACTCTTTTCATACATTTCCTCTAAACTAAAAAAGGACATCATATATCACATAATTTTACAATCTTGTTTAATCAAGACCAAAAACTACCACCACCATATACTATTTAAATAATGTTACATTTATACATTATAGTATAAAATCATCATGATTTATCAATTAATAGTAAACCACCAAAAATCCTTCAAGTTAATATTCCAACTTATAACCTTGTGCAACATGGTTTGATGTTGCAACATTGAATATGCTCAAGCGATAAATGAACAATACTTCCTTCAATATGCTTTTTGGTCAAAGTCAAACCACCTCTTGAATTCATTGACCATGAATTGTACAACATTTCTCCAACTTCCTCAGAGAATCCATTGTTGCTAACATCAAGTAATTTAAGCTTTTTTGCCATTGATATAGCAGTTGCAAGATCTTGAACAAACTTTGACTTTGACTCCGAAAGACAATTCCCCTTTTGACCAACTTTAGTCAACTCATCCGCTTCGTCTTCACTATCAGCAACCTCGAGGTCAAATAAATCATGTTGACCATCTTGGTATTCGTTGACTTTGACCAAAGTAGCATACTCGTCTTGAAGAGCGTTTTCTGATAAATTGAGTTCTTCTAGAGATTTGTTGTCTGATAAAGCTTCTAGAATATTGACTACATTAAGAAGACCGAGTTGACAGTTGCTTAAGTTAATAACCTTTAAACAGCATTTAGGATTTTTAAGTACTGAAGCCAAAGCAATGCCACCCTGCATTTTCATCAAATTTAGGTGTTAAAATTCAAATTTTTTACAAATTTAGGGACCCAAATGTAAATATATTTGAAAATTTACCTTTTGCATGAGCGGATTTGATGCAAGATTCAACTCGATAATACCATTGATCAAAGATGCATCAGAATTAAGTTTAACAATAAAATGTGATGTCAGCAAACAAGACGATAAGTCAAGTTTGACCGAATCACGATTCTCACTGTTCCATGTATCAATCAACCGTATGGCACTTTCCTACACAAATCACAACACAACTATATAAAACTTTTCATAAAAATAATATAATAATAGTAATTAAAAGATATATAATATAATATAATTATCTCACAGTTCCAATACTTGTATCTCTAATCATTAGTCCAGATAAGCACGATGTTCTAACAAGCTTACAAAGGCTGTCAACCGCATTCTTGGTTAACTTTATTCCATTTAGACTTAGTTGAGAAAAACTGCAAATAGCAGAAATCAACATTAATTAAATATTTTAATTCTTTTTCAAATTAGAAAAAAATTCTCTACCTTTTCAGAGTGGCAAGTATGTCCAACAGATTTACTATTGGATTTCCAGTAATGGAGCTGTTGTGACCTGTTGAGTAATTAAAAGTTAGGCCTGCTGAGGTGGCAATTTTGACACATTTTATCTCAGGTCAAACTGGTTGACTAGATAGAGAGAAATCGGGTAAAAAAAAGTAGCCCAAAGTATATTTTTGATTTAATTAAAAAAAAGAGATTAATATTGCAAGAATATAATTTTAGTAATTATATTTAAGGTACTAATTATTTATTAAATAAATTGAGTAAAATCCTTTTCATGTACCTATGAAAAGTTCTGAAAGACACGAATCAGAAGTCAGTAACTTTGTAATCTTTTCAATTGTTCGAGATGAGAGAGAACAGTTCTCTATATTTAAGCTGTAAAGAGCTGCAAAAAAACTTATTATAAGAACTAAAAAGATAATTAAAAAATAAGGATGATGTCATCTATTGACAAAATTAGTGACGCGTCACTCAAAATTAATAATGATGTCAGCTATTTTGTTAATTAACGGACATAAATTCAAATATTTCTTGAACCTATAATGTAGATAACCATGAAAATAAATAATGAATAAATGTCAAATGAAAAAAGAAACCCAGTTGTGTTGCTACACAAAGACCTATGCTATAATTTAAATAATAATTAAAAAATTTACTTAGCATTATTTAACTAACTGATTTTTCTAATTCATTTAAAAATTTTATTTTTCAAAGAAAAAAAGCAGTATAAGGAGATTAGACTCTCGGATGAGACTAAGTAGCATATTTTGTATGAAATACTGAATTATAATACCTTTGCAATTCTGTAATATTGTGGAAAGATAAAAAGCACATCCATCAGTCAAACGATTCCCAGAGAGATTAAGTACTTCCAAGCGAGATAAAAGCATAGTGGATTCACTAATCTGTAGATTAAATATTGAATTAAATTTTATAAACAATTTGAGAAAATAGTAATAATAATCATAAGAGGTAATTTCATATACGTCCTTGTGTAATATTAGAAGTTTGCAAAGACGTATATGAAATTATCCCTAACTATAAAGTAAGAGTGATAAATCAAATTCAGCAGACAGAATAATTCTCCTCATCTCTATTTAAAAGGTTGAAATTGCCAAATCCTACTTGTAATTTATATCAACAAGGTCTATTAAAAAAATAAATTTTAAAAAATAAATAAATAAAACTAAAAACCTGGAATAAGGAAGATGGACCTAAGGAATTGCAATGCAAATCCAAAACCAAACCACCATACATTTGATTTGAAATAAATACATGCTTTAGTTTCTCCATACTTTCACTACTTCCTGACAATACATGAAAATAATCAAAAAAATATAAATATATAATTAAATCCAATTATTTATACCTAAGGAATTGTGGGAAAGATTTAGTGTAGCAATTGTATTATGCAAACGTAAGGCATTTAATAATGGTCCTGCTGTTGTATCTCCTAATTCACACTCGGAAGCATCAATCTCATCCTCTGCTACCTGATAATTAAAAAATGTTATTTTTTTAAATAAAAATAAATGAGTAATAATATTTATGTTTACCTGTAAATTATACATCTTCTTGATCAGTTTTAAGTTAGGTGGTTGAGAAAGTTCATTACAACATGTAACATAGAGTTTCAACAAGCGTTTAGGTACCCAATCTACAAAAATAAAATATTTTAATCAGAAATATTAAAAAAATAAATTATTATTATTATGTATTTATGGAATGGAATTCATACAATTAATAGAGACTTCAACCCAACATTTTCCACTCATATAATCCTTTGGGGTATCCAATATTTCCAATGATTCTAAAATCTCTCCTTCGCATTTGAAATGTTGAATAATTGGCAAGAGACCTAAATATAAAAAATAAAAGAAACTAATATATTTCTATTTTAATTAAGAAACTTTAATTGAATAAGTAAAAAAAAATTAAAATGCATAGCCTACCTGTAGACCTATTTTCTTTAGAGAGTTTTAAAAAGTATAAACATGCAACTTCAACCTTGATATATTCCATGCTTTTAGATTTACATATCTCTGGTTGTATGTGTACAAAGTCATCCTCAACTTTGAATATCATATGTTTCTGCAATTTTCCAAAATGATTAATTCAATAAGTAATTATTTTCTGAAAGTAAAAATTATTATTATGCTATACTTACACAATACTCATCATCACAAGCAGCAAAAACATGGCCCGAATTCCCATTTTTTTGACAAATATTTTTATAAACAATTTTTGAGCATCTGAAATCTTGTGCAGATGGTGTGCCTAGTTTTAAACTCTTGCTTCTATGAGAAGAATTACTTTCTTCAGGAGTACAACTGCTAATTGCCATTGAAGCAACTGGTGAAGCAACTGGTGAATTATCCTGGTCAACCAAAACATTGACTAAATTATTATCATTGACCAAAACCAATAAGATAAATTCAAAAAAGGCTTGCCTCATATTCATCAGCATCAGTTGTTAAATTGTGTCTAGTCTTGACTGCAATCAATCAAATTAAAATAGTTTTAATTTCGTGAGGTATAAACATTAAAGGTAATAAATTGTGTATAAAGGTTACCATTTTTTTCCCAAGAAAAACACAAAAAAATAAAAAAATAATTGATTTATGGTAATCTTTAACCTTTTGAAAGATTGGGTTTTATCAGAACTTTTGAAAAATTATATTTTTTATCAGAACTTTTAAAGATTGGATTTTTATCAAAAAAAATTAAAGTGTTGAAAGATTTGAGTGTTTTAGTCGAACTTTCTGAAAGTTTGAGGAATTTTTCAGAATTTTTGAAAGATAAAAAGTTTTTTTTTGCATATTTTTGTTTTTAGTTTAAGTATTTTTATCAAAAAAATTAAAGTGTTGAAAGATTTGAGTGTTTTAGTCGAACTTTCTGAAAGTTTGAGGAATTTTTCAGAATTTTTGAAAGATAAAATGTTTTTTTGCATATTTTTGTTTTTAGTTTAAGTATTTTTATCAAAATGTTGAAACTTCGATGCGTTTATCCAGGAAAAAAACATTGGTCCGAAATAGAAATTTAAACAAATATGGTTCCAATTTTCTGCAATTATCCCATATATTAATCAAAATTAAAGATAATAATAATAATAATAATAATAAAAAATTAATAAATAAAAAAGAAGTCACTCACATTCATTAGAAGTAGCAACATGTTCTTTTAGTGACTCGTGAACTCTTTCTCGTGGGGCCCACACTTCGTCATTATCATCTTCATCATCAGAAAGAATTAAACGGGCCCGTTTTCGAGTTTGACTAGAAACAGACTTTGGCTCACTTCCTTCAGTTGACTTTTTAGAAGAATTACAATGTTTTGACTTTGATGAATAATCATCATCTGTTGACTCATCGTTTTCATATGATTTGGATTTTACATTTGATTGTGGTGAATAGTTTGTATCAGTTTTCATTAAAGACTCATCATCGCCGTCTGTATCAGTCTCAGAACAATGGTCTTTTGATCGGTCAAACTCAGTGTTTGACTGCTTTAATTTGTCAATTTTTGACTGTAATCTCCTACAACAAAGAAAATGGTTTAGTGAACAACGGTTTAACAACTCCATTTTAACTACTTTATACATTAAAACAAATTATGAAAATCTTCAACAAAAGAAAATTGTCAAACGGGTCAAAACAACTCCATTTACCTGGCTTCTTCAGCATTATCAAATCTGATCATGTAACTATAGTGCATATTTTCAAGTGCAGATAGTTGGGCAGAAACTAGGTTAGCTTCACAAGCAATTCTGTAACAAAGAAAAACAAACAGTATAAATACTTACAAAATCCATAGTTAGGGGTTAAAAGTAAAAAAGCCTAATAGTTTGAGGACTAAAACATAAATAACCCCACACACTCACTTGTAGCCTTCAGTAAATGCCTCCAAAGCATCTGACCATTTACCAACTGAATCCAAAACATCTCCAAGATTAATCTTTGCTAATGCTTGTCCCTAAAATAACATAATCATTTTATATTTCAATCTTTTTTTAAAAATAATAATAATAATAATAACACATACCTCCATATTACCAATTGATTTGTATGTCTCCCAACTTTTAGTGTACCATTTTTTGGATTCATTGAAATCCCTAAGCTTTTGGTAAGACTCACCAATAACTAGATACGAATCACCTAATTTTTCTTTATCACAAAGTTCTGTAGCTATTTTTCTCTTCTTTTTTGCAAACTCACAATGCTATTAAATTTAATTAATTAGTTTACTGAATTAAAAAAATAATGGAAATAATATATTTAAGATACCTTGTTCCATGCAAAAATAATACTTGATTTCTCAGTTAATCGATCAAGAGAAGCATTTTGTTGTAACAAACACTTTCTTTCACTTGATTTCCCTCTTGCCAAAACCATATTTCTTGTCAATTTCTTCAAATTCTGTTCTTCTTTTTTCAAATCTTCCATTACTTTAATTGCTTCTTTCACAATGTCAATATTCTGGTCAATTTGGTCAACCAAAGCATGTTCGTCATCCATAGTTTTTGCTAAATTCATTGCTTTTTGATAACAAAGAATAGCTTCTTCATATTTCTGTACCCGATAATGTAATTCACCAAGGTTTATATACCCTTTTGCTTCACCTTGACAATGACCAATATTTTTGCAAATTACAATATCTTTTTCAATATTCATTCTAGCTTTATCCCAATCTCTTAATTCCATATAAACATTACCAAGATTATGGTGTAATCTTGTCCGTCCATCATCGTTTTCAACAATTTCTTCTTCATCACAAATTTGTAATCCTTCTGTGAGAATTTTTTCAGCTTCATCTAAATTATCAAGATCCATTTCTACCATTCCTATGTTGTTGTGTGCATCGATGTATTCTTTTAAAAAGGAATGATTGTTTGATTGTGGATTTTTTATTAATGTTTGAGCAAGTTTCATTGCAGAAATGAAATATTTTTTGGCATTTCGAAGAGAGGTTTGATCGTTATCTGCTTTTAAAAACATTTCATGATATGTTCGACCTAATTGGGTGCTTGCTCTTTGTTGTTCAATTAAGTCGTTTGTATCCTTTGCAAGCTCCAAATGTTTTTTCTGCATATAAAACAACCATTTTATGACAATTTTCCTTACAATTTTAAAATTGCAAAATTGTATTTCTGAAATTGGCTATTATCTCATTTGTCTTAGGTTAATTCCAAACTAAGCAATGTATTTCATAATCTAATACACACACATTCCACTGTTTTAGATGTCATTTTTGTTGCTATTAAACAAATTAGGGTTTATAAGTTACAAGTATTGATAAACAATCGAAAGCGCCCCAATTTATCGATAAGAACAATAACATTTTTGCTGCTATTGATCCATTCTAGGTTCTCTTCATCACATTTAGGCTTAATCGCATTAATTGTTCAAGCTGAAACATAAAAATCAATTTCTAAAAATAATATAAAAATATTGAGACCTGATAAATTAGGGCATCGTTGAAATGTTGAAGACGAAGATAAACTTCACCAAGTGCTTGACAAGTAGGGAGCAATTGTTTTTCAGGTAAATATTTAATTGAAACTTCATAATCAAGTCTAAACCATCTCAAAGCTTCAACGTATTCTCCCCTGTTCTTCAATATATCCCCAATTACATTCGCCCATCGTGCTTCTTCCTGCCGATTACCCTCTTCTGATGCATTTCTGTATGCTCGCTTCGCTGTACTAAGCTGACCGTCATCTTTCTTCATGATCTTCGAGAAGAATGAGAAATTGTTATCCATTTAATTTTTGGTTACTAGATTTTTGGTTTTTAATATCCATTTTCATTTTCCCGCCGGAACGAAATTGCGACAGTTTCCAAATTAGAAATACTTCTTTGTCTTCTTATTTATTTATTTTTTTATTTATTTAATTAATATATGTATTAAAACAAATAATGAAATTAAGAAAAAAATTAGTAAATAACGCATTTTATTAATTATAAGTAAAATGATGAAATATAAAAAATTAGTATCAGCCAACAAAATATTTTTATCAGATAATGTATGATATTGACGGATTTTAACATGTTTCAATCCATCAATAATATAATTTATGCGTGATTTATAAATGAAATAATATATTTCATAATTAATCAGCTTATATTGGTAAGTGCATGTCATAGTAACTTTTGTCGAACTAAAAAGTATATCCTCAACTCAATTAGTTGTGTTGTAAATAGTCTACTTTTGAAAAAAAGTCACAACGAGCAAGTCCTAGTCATTGAATTAAAAAATTCTCAACAACCACCATCATCAAATCACATGTGATTAAATACACAACCACCACCACCGGCCACCGCCATCATCGTCGGCCACCGCCACCGCCCGCCGCTTCCAACCTGCCGCCGCCGCAATCACATGTAATCGATTGGATGCACAACCCTATTTATTAAAAAAAAAACAGCCTAATTATCATTTAATTATTTTTTATTTTAGAAGTTGTTCTTGACAACAATAAAATACATTGGTACCCACAATATCAACTCTCTCTCTCTCTTCCTCTTTCTTCTTTTCTATTTGCCGGTTCCAAAAAACACAACATCACCATCTCAACTTACACTTCATACATCCACATGTGATACCCTTTCATTTTGAATACACGTCATCTTTACATGCTGTCACGTTTACCATGTTGGCATCTCCCCAGTTCAAACCCTAGAATCATGCTCTTGAGGGAGACCGACGATTTCAGCTCTTTGATCAATCCCCGTGATTTCAGTTTCCACATTACTCTTTCTCTAAACCCTAATCTATTGCTCTTCCCCTGATCAGCTACTTCAAATCATGCAAGAACCCTAAATTTCAATGACTTTGTCGTTGTGAATCAAGTTTTGTTTTCATAATCTCTATTTAAATCTAATCGCCGTTTAAGGGTACGTTTGGTACAGAGAATGGAATTGCAGAGAATTGAATTGCAGAGAAAGAGAATTAGTCTGAGAATGAGAATTGACTCTTGTGTTTGATAGCACAGAGACTTTAACAGAGAATTTTAACATAGAATCATTTCTCTTGTTTGGTACAACAAGAAATTTAATAGAGAAATATACTATAACTTTATCATTATCACACATATTTTTGTCACAACAATCTTCATTAAAACACAAAATATACAAAAATAAGGTTAAATTAATAATAAGAATGCATTAATAAAATCAATGATAACATCTAAAAATATAGTATTTAATTAAACTATAGCCACATTAAAAAATTACTTTAATCATAGTGTAATAAAAAAAAATAGTTCTATAAGTATTTCAATCACTCCTGGTGCATCTTCCTTCCAACCAATATTTGCAAACTCACGGTTTTAACTTCATGATTCTTGCAATATTTTCTTGATTTCTGGTTAAGTCTTCTTGAAAATGATTGTGTGGCATCTTCATCCCGAGAATCCATATGTCCCAGATCCAAATTTTTTTGAACAATTGAACATTGGCACTAACATCTTCCTTTCTTGATGTCAAAGAAGCTAATACATCTTCCAACCTACATGCATAAATATGCAGTTAAAAAGAACTGTTATTCATCTATCTTATTCATCAAAATATATTCAAACAATATATAAAGAAAATTAAAGAAGTTATATATGCAGAAAGCGATTTTATGACATGTAACATGTATGTTGTTTAGTCCCCATTATTGACTCGAGGTACACCTTAAATACTTAATAACAAAATTCTCTATTTTTGAACATGCTCAGTATATAACACAACACAGTAACTACACTAAAAATACATACAACAATTGTCCACTAAAGCACACATATGCAAGAATAAATAACATTTTTTATGACAATTTTTCCCTTGTAGAGTGAAAACTTACACGCATACAGGTTTTTATGATTTTTATTTTGCCACCCATAAATCTCTCCCATCATACATGCTGCGTGGAGTACTACTAACATATGCTATGATTAAAACCAATGAGGCCATTGGAATCTACAATTAAGGGAAGTTAAATAAATACACAAATCTATCTTAACAGTGCATATGAAGGAAGCATGAAATGAATTATTGGGTATGGCACCAAATTGGTCTGAAATTGCGTAATGACCTCTGTCATAGTAATTAGCAGCATCGATAACAGTGGGTTTCAGGTCTAAATTTGACCTAATCAGTTTGACTTAATCAAGTTATAGTAATTTGACCTAATCAAGTTACAATCTGTCGGTTTCTGTCAATCATTGGTTTAATCTCAAACCTAATACTCAGATTTCACCAACATTGAAAGATTTCGAGTTAGATAGAGAGAGACATATATGGAGAAGACGATGGGGGGTAAGAGCATCTCCAACCATAAACTCTATAAAACTCACTCTATCTCTATAATTGATGGATCCATTCACTCTAAACATAACCTCAACTCCAACCATCAACTCTATCAATCCCTCTAAAACTAGTGGGGCCCATATAAATCATATTTTTAATTAATTTATTTTACATTACAAAAGAAATTTAGTGAAAGATGTGTGGGATCTATGGATAGAGACATGGATAAAGGGGATACCCTCTCACTTCAAATATAGAGGGAGTTTTTCTCTCACTCTATATTTAGAGTGAGGAATAGAGGTGGGTTGGAGAAGATAAAACTTCAAATATAGAGATAGAGGGACGGATAGAGTATGATTGGAGATGCTCTAAACGAACGAAGAGGTATACACGAACGGATGGGCTTTGAAAGAGAGTCTCAATTCTACGTGTTTTTTTTTATTTCCCGATTTTCAATTCCTAGCGTTTCCCTCTAGTTGAAAGGGAATCCAAAATAGAGAGTTGGAAACCATTTTTTTCTCCGTCTTCCTTTCTCGGTTGCAAACAAACATGAAATTGTGTAAGGTTTATCACGGAATTTCGATACCGATTCAGGGTATTATCGAGACCGATTCATACATATTTGGTCGATTAATTTAAAGGGCAAAATGCATAGAAGGGTAACCTACTTTCCATCAAAGTTTATTTAAGGGTATGTACTTTTGTTTTGATCACTAAAGGGTAACCTACTCTCCATCAAAGTTTATTTAAGGCTATCTACTTTTGTTTTGATCACTAAAGGGTAACCTACTTTCATAAAAGTATATAAAATGGTAAAATGTGACTTGTGAAACCGGTTACCGGTAATCAATTCTTCCATTTGTTTCCGACGTGACTATTTAATGCTTATATGATTAGTTTTGTTTCACAGCTTTCAAAGCAGGTCAAAATAAAGTCGATCAATTCTTCGTTCAAATTCCAAAATTCCATATTTCCTTGAACTAATGGTTAAGGTATGGAAAGAAAACTAGTCTAGTGATCCAAGTTAATCAAGTTCAAGACTCATCTCATGAAGAAGCTCAACTTTAAGAACCAACACATGACTCTTTTTTGAATTTTTTGTTTGAGTAAAATGATTTTGAAACAAAGAAGCATGTACACTTTGGAGTTTGAACTACGTTTTTTGTAAAGGTTCATTTTGGTTGGAACAAGTAAATTAAACTTGTTGAGTGAGTCATTTTCCCCTTTTTATATACTTTTATGAAAGTAGGTCAGCCTTTGATTAACATTTATAAAAGTAGGTTTCCCTTTGATCAACCTTTATGAAAGTATGTTGTTACCCTTTAGTGATCAAAACAAAAGTACATACCCTTAAATGAATTTTGATGGAAAGTACCCTTCTATGCATTTTGCCCTAATTTAAATTACCTTTTTTTTTCTTCTTCTAATCTGGGTGTTTGGGTTATAGAATTCCAGTTAGGTTTTCTCTTTAATCTTTTTAGATTATATTCGATCAATTTGTATATGTAATTGTAAATTGAATTGTGTTTTGCTCAATTTTAGGTACATAATTGTATCATGAAAGGATTATAGATACGTATATATGCTCTATAGTTACTTTAATTCCTCAATTTAAAAAGTAGTCAAGAAATAGGGGTTAAAGAACTTCGTGAACGTGATTTATCATTTGTTAATTTTTCACCTTTCATTCACGAAATCACAATGGGTGATGCTAACCATTCAAGCGCTCCTCTAATTGATGTAACAGATTATAATGCATACAATGGCCTAAAGTTGAAGTAATATATTTTGTTTTTGAGAAATCAACCAAAGTCTCCTTCAATAGAAGTACGGTTTTGTGTAAATGAATATTGACAAAGGTTTTGTTTGTGCTTGTGATTTTGATGGCAACAAAATATCATTTGATCTAATTTATAATAATGTTGGGCACTTTTGAAATATCATCTGGCGAGCTTAAGTTAAAGTACTCATTCCGGTACCCTGCTGTTGATAAAGGGGCTATTGGATGAACATTAGTTTTTACAGTCAACTTACATTTCACCATACTCATTCTTTACATTTTGTTTGTTTAGTCCGGAAAATTGGATTCATTTCCTAGGTGGTAAGAAGTTTGCCTTCAAGATTGATGTTGGGAGGTACAATATCAAGACAAATTACCTGGTTAACACGGTTGTAAAAATGAATGAACAAATTATGATTAGTTAAGAAAAATAACACTACAATGATCAGGTATTTATTCCAGTATTGTACAATAAATTATCAATTATGTACGAAGTATTAGTATATTTTATCTGCCCATATGCTTTTTGTCATAGTTTTGACATATAAGAAAAAAGAGGAAGTTTGCCAAAACAAGATAAAACTTTTTGCAGAAAACGTCCATTAGTTTTGCTTTTCTTCTTATCACTTCAATTTTGAATTAGTTAATGGGACAATTTGTTTTCTAAATGAAAAGATGCAACCTTTCATCCGTTATTTATTTATATGGAGTTTTTGGTCTTATTTGTAGAGATGAAAAATATATAAATTTTCTCTCTTGTTTAAACTCTTGATTGTATGCTTGAAATCATAGTTGTCGCCTCTGTCTTAACCCAATATTGATTTCGTGATACCCACAAGCAATCGGTAGGGTTGAAATATTTGATTGCGAAAGTGATCACACGATTCAAAGTTTTATCCAGTAATCTCCAAACCCAAATATCCAACACTATGAACAAATGTAAGCGATATGTTAAATCTCTAACATGTTAAATGGTTAAAATAAAAATCTTAAAAAGATTAGGGTAAAACATGTCAAAAGTCATCATCCTTTACTCTTTTATATTATAATGAAACCCAAGTACCAAACATATTTCAAATGAGATCTGGAAGGCCGGGGGTCATTACATTCGTATGATATTTTGACGACATAAAGAATAGTATTGCGAAAAAGAAAAAAAATAAGTAATATTAAAAATATATTATGCATATACCTTTCATGATACGTCTACCAATTGGTATGAATTCATGAATACAATCATGATTAGTTGGGTTCATCTCTAATACCTTGACTCTAAACTATAAAAAATTTAACCAAAACTCAAAAATCAATTATCTTATAATAAAAAATATATAGAAAAAATAAAATAAAAAACGATAACCGCGCCACACAATGCTTGTGTGACAATGGGTAGAATCCATGCATTGGCTCTGCAAATTATTGTAACAAAACTCAATTATTTTAAAAGGGATTTATTTGAAAGGTAAATCGTCAATTTTTGTAACAAAATCATGTTAAATACGGCAATTTTGTGGGTGTTATTGGATATATCCATAACCGACCTATTACCCGAACTACCTATACCTAAATTTATTTGGTTTGGATATTTTTTTATATTTGAAAAGACCCGGATTACCCGACCCGAACTACCCGAGACCCGAAAATTATATCCGATCAAAACTTACCTTGATAAGTTTGTAACCGGTTGGAAGTATTCAGCCAAGGAACACTGCGGATAGTCTTTGTGTTTACGGTATCTCTCTGGGAAAGAAACCATATGTGCAACCGCAACTGACCTTACCCTTGCGTACGAATCTTGATCGTCAAATAGGTGGTGAGCGAAAGCTCTTAGAACACAGTTTCCGTCTCCTATCATCGCATGTAACCTGAATCCATATAATTCCATTCTGTAATGTTGAAATGATTAGTGCTTCATGTCTATTATATTTCTTTGGCTTTCTAAAATATAAATATATATATTTTTATTAAAAACTAAAAAAAGATCAAAAATCAAAAACATATGTTATTGTTTGTATGCAGTGTTCTATTTGATTATATAAGATGTTGAATGATCAACACTCTTTGTTCTCAAGTTACCACTTTATAGCCAACATGTACAAACAATTCATTTAGAATAGAATAAACGAGTTATGCAGTGTCAAATATTTGGCTATAACTCGTTTATTCAGATCTAAATGAATTGTTTGTACATGTTGGCTATAAAGTGAATTCTTGAGAACAAACACCTTATATAATCAAATAGAACTTTACATACAAACAATAACATATATTTTTTATTTTTGATATTCTTTTAATTTTTAACTAAAATATATATATTTATATTTAAGAAAGCCGAAGAAATATAATAGACATGAAGCACTAATCATTTCAACATTACAGATTGGAATTCTATGGATTTAGGTTACATGTGATGATAGGAGACGGAAATTGTGTTCTAAGAGCTTTAGCTCACCACTTATATGACGATCAAGATTCGTACGCAAGGGTAAGGTCAGTTGCGGTTGCACATATGGTTTCTTTCCAAGAGAGATACCGTAAACACAAAGACTATCCGCAGTGTTCATTGGCTTTGAATACTTCCAACTGGTTACAAACTTTATCAAGGTAAGTTTTGATCGGATATAATTTTCGGGTTTCAGGTAATTCGAGTCGGGTAATTCGAGCTGGGTAATTCGAGTCGGGTAATACGGGTCTTTTCAAATATAAAAAATATCCAATACCCAAACCAAATTAAATTTGGGTATATGTAGTTCGGGTAATAGGTCTGTTATGGATATATCCAATAATACCCACAAAATTGCCGTATTTAACATGATTTTGTTACAAAAATTGACGATTTACCTTTCAAAAATCCCTTTCAAAATAATTGAGTTTTGTTACAATAATTTGCACAGCCAATGCATAGATTCTACCCATTGTCACACAAGCATTGTGTGACGCGGTTAGTGTTTTTTATTTTATTTTATTTTTTCTATATTTTGTTTATTATAAAATAATTGATTTTTGAGTTTTGGTTAAATTTTTTATAGTTTAGAGTCAAGGTAGTATAGATGAATCCAACTAATCATGATTGTATCCATGAATTCATACCGTTCGGTAGACGTATCATTAAAGATATAGGCATAATATATTTTTAATATTACTTATTTATTTATTTTCTTCAATTATTTTTTTTCTTTTTCGCAGTACTATTCTTTGTGTCGTCAAAATATCATACAGATGTAATGACCCCCGACCTTCCAGAGCTACATCTAGATCTCATTTGAAATATGTGTTGGTACTTGGTTTTCATTACAATATAAAAGACTAAAGGATGATGACTTTTAACCTGTTTTACCTTAATCTTTTTATTTTATTTTAACCATTTAACATGTTAGAGATTTAACATGTTAGAGATTTAACATATCGCTTATACCACTTATACTTCATGCTTGAAGACTTGTACCCTTCATAAAATTTGTTGTATGCATGGGCTAACTTAGGCTTGCATCACTTGTACTTAAGGCTTGAAAACTTGTATTCTTCTCTATTTCACAAACTTAAGAGTGTGTTTGGTTGGTTATTTAGTTTCTTTAAACATTGTCAAGTTTAAGTGGTGTTTACATAATATACAAATTAGATCTAACTTTTATTTTAGTGATTTCAAGCTTCAAAGATTTGGGTTTCGGTTTTGAAGGATTTTTCAATAAGATTTTAACTTTGAGAATGTTATGAATCTAGTTTTTAACGCATATTTATGATATTTTCTTGAGAGTGAACATTTACTAGCATAAACATATACTATATGAAGATATAAATGAAAATAAAGATGTATTCTCACAAGGCTTTTAGTTTGGTGATTTTTAACTTGAATGAGTTATTTCCCCATCTTCAAGGCACCAAATAGAGTCATTCTTCTTGGGGAACGTCTTAAAATAAAGTGGAAGTTAGTATACTAGAAGATCTAAGAAAGAAATGAAGTAGATGTCAAGAAATCAAAACTTACACAAGATGTTGAAGATAACCATTCTGTACAGCAGCTTATACTGATTTTTTCGACTGTGATACAGGGAGTTCTTGGGTGATTTGAGGGTGAAATGTTGTAGAGGAAGTTGTTATGGTAAGTTGGCAACTTGAATCACCAAATTTAGAGTTAAAATGAGAAAGTTATGGGGTTTTGAAGTTGAATTTGTGGGTGAAAAAGGGCTAGCCGGATTTTATTGTTAGAGAGTGTTTCTTTGGTTGCTTTTTGAGTTGGATGTGTATAATAACAGAGAAGGAGATATTAATTGTTGGAGGGTGTAAAGAAGATGAGGATAAAAGGAGAGCTTGTGAAGAGTTTGACAAAAGTGGATAGATGGACAACTTTGAATGTTGTAAGATGTTGGGGAAGAGTAAACTAATCACCAAATGGTGATAGAGTGGTGCAGGGAAAAAGTAATGTTTTCCCCCGATTTTCACTTCTCATATGGAAGGTAGTTGTGAAGATTTAATATTTCAGATTCAAACATTTTGGGGTTTTAAAGCATTGTTGCTACATGAAATAGAGAGTTATGCATAAGAAGGGAAATATGTTATGTACGTGGGACTGGTAAATTCGTACAAGGGGTGCAGGGAAGCATCTTTGACTTTGCTTTTTTGGTTTATTGGTGGGAAAGTGAAATTGGTTGGAATTTATCTTATTGTAAGTCACCAACTTGTTAAATTTACGATTTTTAACCGGATAAGTACTGACGTGTATATAAATAGATTGTACTAACAACACATGATGTAGGTTTTGCTAGACTCAAAATGATGAATAATGCTTTGATTGATGGACAAAATATTTTACAAAGGTTCTCGGTTACAATCGGTTCCGGGTTTAACTACCCGTTTTTTAGGGTTGTCACATCTCTCCTCGTTAAAGACGAAATTTAAGATGAGTTATTACTGATTTGCATCCCGGGGAATAAGTGTGGGTATTTGCGTCTAATATGAGCTTCTCGTTCCCACGTAAATTTGGAACATGTTTTTTTTTAAAGCCGACGCACATGAACAAATTTGACTTTACTTCTACGTAGCTTTTAAAAATTCTAATTTGAGACTTCAAGTGGTTCTTCGGTGATGTGAGGTCGATCGGCAATATTTCGTCTTTCGGTATCATTGATGCTTTGTCACATAAGGTATCTTTTTGTTTTTGGTTTTTTTTTTAATTTGGCACGTGTAACGGGTTATGAATTTTACTAAACTTCTGTTGGCATTTTCGAACAATTATCGTGTACATATTTATACTTACTAGGATTGTAAATTTGTTGAAACGACAATCTTATTTAATCAATAGTATTTGTTTAAGATTTGAACTTTTTGACACAGATTAGTGGAATGGGTCCGGTTATATTTGAAATATACGCACTCACCAACACGAGAACTCAAACACGACCCGAATTGATATCCCTAATAGAGACAATAAGTACACAATTACGTCAAATTATAAAGATATTTGGAAATTATAATTGAACTTTCCTTTTCTTTTCTTTTTTTACCTTTTTATTTATTGATACAATATATACTTATTTTATTTCAAGATTTGATAAATTCAAGTTAGCCCGGCATTCTTCCATTATCTCAATACTTATATCATGTACTATGATTAAAATGACTTAAGTTTTGTTAATTTAGATTTTTCAATCGATACAATTAAAAATATATGGGCTCCAGTATCTGATGATACATGTATTGTGCAAGGATTTTAAGCCCTGCCTGATGCAACGGGAATCAAAGACACATAATTTTATTAGAGGTAATGTTAAAATACCAAATTTGTAACCTAAAATTTATGAAGAGAGCAGATTTGTCGTTAATCTTTTCAGATGCTTATGTCCTCCACTAAATATTATACAAAAATCAATTTTGTCAACCAAAACATATTATAGAATAATTTTAATATTTATCTTTTTCAAAGCTCTTATTTCATGTAAAATGAATAAAATACAACATATGGGAAACATTATATTAAAAGTTCAACTTTATTTAGTTAAACCGAAAAAAGTACTAATAGTTTTAACTAAACCGTCTTTTTAACAAATAGCCCAAAAATGCTTATAAACATGTTCAACTCCCTAGTAACTATCTTTGCAAGATAACGGCAATTCGCAGATGTGGGCTCAGGGGTGTTTTGCATGTTTGAGATTCAAATCGCTATTGCGATTTTGAATATAGCATATGTATCACATGGTTACGAGTTTCTAACTATTTATATTTTAGATTTAAGTCTTGGTACCGTTTATGTTTTCAAAAGTTGGGTAAATTTTCAGTGATAATGGATCTAGGCACTTCATGCCTAAGAGCAATCTTTTTCAATTATGGTTGAGTTAGTTTATTCATTTTTGTCAGTTTTCTTAATGGCTTATAATTAACCTTGTCAATGACTAATAGTGTCACATATGGTGTCAATTGCATCTGACTTTCAGTAGCTTATAATTAACCTTGTCGAGTTGACCCACCAACACAAGTATGATTAAAAACTATCTACAATAAAGCAATATACATTGTTGTAAAGCCCAAATTTACCCATTGTCATATGGAATAAGACATAAGATTATGAAATAGGATACTTAGCCGTCATATACACCTCCAATATTGTACACAAAAAGCTCCTTAAAAAAAGATGCAAAGTCACTCCTAATTGAAGTCCTTTTCAACTCAAATCTGCATAGGACACTCCTAATTGAAGTCCTTTTCAACTCAAATCAAAGATCTTGAAATCGTGACCATACAAGAGACTAAAGAATCACATAAACACATATCCCTGCAAAACCCTAACACCACCAGACCATCTAATCATATATAAACATTATATAGCGTGTGAATAAGATTGTGAGGAAAAAAATGTAGTCTCTCTTAGAAGTTGTGCAACACTTAATGATGATTCACATGAACACATTTCTGTATTCATATTCAAAATTATAATTCGTAAATACTCCTTCCGTCCCACAAAAAAATTCTCATTTCTCCTTATAATTTTGTCCCACAAAAAAGTTCTCATTTCTCAAATTTGAGGGTCCACTTAATAAAATAATATTATTACTAATAACCTCACCGCTATCTATTCTCTAAAAGTACATTCTCTCTCCAATCTAACCTTATATTTTAATCAAAAATATTATCAATAACTCCACCAGGCCACCACCAACTATCTCCTAAAAACTTGTGCCCATGAGAAATGATAATTTTTTGTGGAACGGAGGGAGTAGTTAATAAAAAGCACGCAATACACATGTAGATATCATGGACTAATTTAGATGAAAAAGATATATGACCCCATTTCTAATTTGTTTTGTTTTAGTTTTTTCATCCCAAAGAAAAGAGAAAATGACATTCTTGCCCTCAGCCTACCCCACCCCCACCCTGCCTCTGACCCTACCATGATAATTCCCCCCGCCCCTGTTTTCAAAATCGAAAAAAGTTTGAAAATCAAAAAACCCCTCTTTCTTCAACACTCAACACACACAAATCTCAATCCCAACAACCATTCTACATCCATCCCACCTTCTTTCTCTGTCACAAATCGATCTCACCCTAAAAAATCTGATCTTTTTGCTCCCTTTTGTTAACTTCAATACAATTCGTGTTTGTAGCTCTTGCCGGCCGGCCGGCGTTTTATTGTCTCCAAGTTATTTTATTTCATCATAAATCAATCAAACCCAAATTTCATCACATGAGTACAGTTGGAAGAGTAGGAATGCAGAGATCTGGTGCTAATCAGCAACCTCAATACTCCGGTTCCGATAATTTCATCGAAACTAATTTTAACAACAAATGGCTTCAATCAGCTGGCCTTCATCATCTCTACTCCTCAAACCCTAATTTACCACCGCTCCAGGTACTTTAATTTCACTGGAATACAGTAATTAATCATATCATGTTTTCACTAGTTGATTTGATAAAATATTAGCTGCCAAAAACGAGAATCAAACTGTTAATTTGATATAATTTTCGATTGGTGATCAAACTGAGTGCAGGATTTTGGGTTTTATGGAAGTAATGATGTTGAAGGTTCAAGGATGAACAGAAATTCACAGAGAATTACTGCTAATAGTGGGAATGCAGATTCATTTACTCCATCAGCTTGTTCACGTTCATCGAGTTTTACAAAATACGGTAATGGTGAGCAAGTTTCACCTAATGAATTCAGCCCTGGGTTACTTGATCTTCATTCTATGGATACCGAGCTGTTAACCGAGGTTTGTTACTTTACTATACTAAAATAAAATCAAGCTGTAATTAGAGGTAGGATTAAAATTAATACTAATACTAATATTTTGTATGTGTAGGTTCATAATGAAAACAATTTGAATCTGCTAAATCAACCTTTGTATGGTGAAGGGGTTGATGAAGTCAATGCTTATTCATTGACCAACAAATTTGCTAATATTTCGATGGAAAACAATGTTGTTAAGAGCTCATTAGCAGATAAAGAAAAGGGTAGCAATGTTGCTAAAATTAAAGTCGTGGTACGTAAAAGACCCCTTAATAAAAAGGAACTTGCAAAAAGGGAGGAAGATATTATTAGTATTGATCCTAATACTAGTTCACTCACTGTTCATGAATCGAAAGTCAAGGTTTGTGTAGTTTGATTTTTGATTTTATATCATCATTATTATTATTATAAATCATGAGTGTTATGCTAATTAAGTAAATTTGCAGGTGGACTTGACTGAATATGTTGAGAAACATGGATTTGTTTTTGATGCTGTAATGAATGAAGATGTTACAAATGATGAAGTAAGTATAATTGTATATGTAATTTTTCAAATATATAATCTAATAATATTTTTCTTGTTGTTGTGTAGATATACTCACAAACTGTAGAGCCCATAATTCCAATTATCTTTCAACGAACAAAAGCAACTTGCTTTGCTTATGGGCAAACAGGTAATTAATTAATCTTACAATAGGTTTAATCAGAATCTGGTAACTAACCTTAATAAAATAGGTTGTGAAAGATAGTGTTTGAAGTTGTAATAATCAGATGTTTGAGACTTGAGTGTTTAGCAAATTCTTGTTATTTAATAAATTAACAGATAAAAAGGACATTTTTGTAAAAAAATAAAAATAGGAGATTAATAAAAAGGTTATTTATTCAGGTAGTGGGAAGACATATACAATGCAACCATTACCCCTGAAAGCTTCTGAAGATATATTCAGACTTATGCACTACAATTACCGAAACCAAGGATTTCAGTTATTTGTCAGTTTCTTTGAAATATATGGAGGGAAAGTTTTTGATCTCTTAAATGATAGAAAGTGAGTTTTTCACCATTTAGTTATATAGATTATCCAATAACATAAATTTTTTAAATAAAACAATTTTTTTATATAATTTACCAGGAAACTTTGCATGAGGGAAGATGGAAAACAACAAGTTTGCATAGTTGGTTTGCAAGAATACAACGTATCAGACGTGGGTATAATAAAAGAATTAATAGAAAGAGGAAATGCAACAAGGAGTACAGGTACAACTGGTGCAAACGAAGAATCTTCAAGATCACATGCAATTCTTCAACTTGCTGTCAAGAAATTAGTTGATTCAAAACCAAAATTAGTTGGAAAATTATCTTTCATTGATCTTGCTGGAAGTGAACGTGGTGCAGATACAACTGATAATGATAAACAAACAAGGTTCTTTTCTTTTTTTTTTCTTTTGACTGTCCAGGTGGCACATGGGCGGATTAGGAAACGGGTCGAAATCATGACCCGTACAAAAAAGTTTCAATCTTTATTAATCTTGACATTGATACGGGTTGAAATCATAAAAAAGTTTGAAGCTTTATTAATGAATGTTGACTTTGACTAATGCAGGATGGAAGGAGCTGAAATTAATAAAAGTTTACTTGCATTAAAAGAATGTATTAGAGCCCTTGATAATGATCAGGGTCATATTCCATTTAGAGGGAGTAAATTAACTGAAGTTTTAAGAGATTCTTTTGTTGGTAATTCAAGAACCGTTATGATTTCTTGTATTTCACCAAATTCAGGATCTTGTGAACATACCCTAAACACGTTACGATATGCTGACAGGTTTGTTTGTTTGTTTTTTAACAAATTAATTTACAATATTTTTATTTAATAAGATTGGTTGACTTTTTGATATTAGGGTCAAGAGTTTATCAAAAGGAAGTAATTCAAGGAAGGATTTGTCATCTTCAACCACAAATCTTAGGAACTCAATTCAATTGCCTATTTCTTCATCTTTATCTTCAACAACAACATTAAATCGTTCTGAAGATGTTAAATTTGAGAAATTACCGTTTGGAACTAATAGATTTGGTTGGCCTAAACAAACAAATCAAGAACTATCTCAGTCTTTAATTATGGATAATGTTGGTAGATCAGTAGCTTATTTACCTTCAGCAGAAAGTGATGAAGAAATTATGGAAGATGATTTTGATAATTCAGTTGAGATTCATGAACCGAAAAATAATGTTTCAAGATTTGAGAAACCAAATGTTCAAATGAAACCTATTGCTGAGGATAATGATGATCTTAACGCCCTTTTACAGGTCATTTTCAGTTATTTTTTGCATTCTGGTTAAGTGGTTACAAGTGATATAATATTTAATCTTTTCTTATTTTATTTATTGGGCTGATTTTTTTTGTTTAGGAAGAGGAAAATCTTGTAAATGCTCACAGGAAACAAGTTGAGGAGACTATGGATATTGTTAAGGAGGTAAGTGGTGGCAATTTTGACCCGTTTAGGTAAACGGGTCGATTCGGGTTATTTTATTGAAGTGGCAAAATGGATAGGTTGGGAAATGGGTTGACCCGAAAACATTTTTTTATAATTCGTTATTCTAAATTTTATTTGGAAAGTATAGTTTTGTAATTATAGTTACATATACAGGAAATGAAGCTGCTGGTAGAAGTAGATCAACCAGGAAATCAGCTTGATGAATATATTACAAAATTAAATATAATTCTTTCAAAAAAAGCAGCCGGAATTCAACAATTACAGACACAATTACATAATTTTCAAAAACATCTGCAAGAATACAATGTTTTATCATCTACTTCAGGTGGTAAATGATGCATGAACCCTGAAACCTAAGTGAGTGATTGGTTTTTGTCTTGTTTTAAAGATCGATTGTTTGAAATATTATTTTTTTCGTGTTTGATTCGGGTTTTGAGTGTGAATTGTGTAAGATATGTAACTTGTGATGATTTATAAAAATCAAAATGTTCGGTTTGGTTTTGAGTTGCAAAATTCTATGTAAAGAATGAGTAAGGGGTGTTTGATAGTTACTGACTGGGTAAGAACTTCTAACTGAGTTAGTTGTTTTTTTTTTTCATTTAGACCGGATCAGTAAAATGATTTGGACCGAGTTAGAAGAAATTGAGGAAAACAAACATGCCGACTCGGGTTGAGTCTGAATCTGGACCGAGTTTGAAGCAAACCAAACAACCTCTAATTTACAATTCTTGTGTTGGTTATTAACATGTGACAATAATCTTCAATGATTATAACATACTTCCTCCGTATCAAAATAAGTGACATAAATTGACTTACATGTTTTTCGAGGTAAAAGATTAAAGTAGATGTTAATATATATTAAAGTACATAGTTAGTGGAGAATGTGTCCTACTTTTCTTGAATAAAGTGACATTAATGAGTTTTAAAAGTAAAAGTAAGGGTATAAATGTAATTTTACTTTATTAAAGTGGATAGTTAGTTGGTATGAGTCCCACTATTTTTAACCAAATAAGGAAAGTTTTTAAAGTGTGTCACTTATTTTGATACATCCAAAAATAGAAAGTGTGTCACTTATTTTGATACGGAGGAAATATAAAATAACGAAATCTTGATATCGTTTCTAGAAATTTGCCATTTTAGTCACATGAGGTTAATAATAGAATGTGATTGTAGTTAATTACGGAGTAATTGATTAGTTATCCTAATGTTGATATTAGGGTTATGATTAATTACTTTTGACAAACTTGCATTAAAAGTTGGTGGGGGGAGTATGAACATGTTTCTATTTACTTCTTTTCATAAATTTGTATCGTTCTAATCAATTGATTGTGAAATAAAATAATATTTCTTATATACGCATGCCATATTTTTTGAAGAAGACAATCTTAATCTTGATTTGGTACGTAATTAAAAATAAGTACTATGAATACATTGTAATGATTATAAAAATAAAAACTGGAACAAAAAAGTATAATCACATAGAGGATAAGCTTATTGAGCTCATTTCAAATATGTGTTATTGTTGTGTATATGGATCGAAATAATTAACTTAATTAAGAGATCATCATCAATTTTTTAGTTTCTTAAAACAATAAAAAGAATAATGATATTATTTCTACTTTTATATCTATTCATTTGATCAAAATATGTATTAGAATCAAAAGATAATATTAAGATAAAAAATAAGTAAAGTACACATGTCATATTATTAAGTTGGTAGTTAATAAGTAGATACACAAGATAGAAATTAATATAACTTTTATAATAAAAAATAAGAATTTTTATCTTACTATATATAAATATAAAGTATTTAGTAGTATTTTCCTTTTTTCATAGGTATGTCTTAATTTCTGGTTTTTGAAGGTGCCTAAGACCGGTGTCAATGGTGACGGCAACTGACGCCGTTAGTTGCTGCCAACTCAGCGCCACGTCGGCATACAAACTAACTAACACTAAACTGACGTACCCATGCCAACAGCATTCCGTCACTTCACCAAATTTGGGCCCCACCATTTACTTTTCTTTTTCTAATAAAAATGTACAACTAATTAAAAAATATAACTAATAAAAATACATTTCATTAATTAAAAAAAATTACATTAATTAAAAAAAAAGACATTAATTAAAAAAAAAGACATTAAAATAATAAAAAAGACATTAATAATAAAAAAAAGACATTAATTAAAAAAAAAAAATACTAGTCAAGAGATTCATTGTCGTCTTCGTCTTCGTCTTCGGCAACCGGTCCTTGTGTTCCCGAACCTTCACCGTCACCCTCCTCGTCATCCTCGTTAAAAAGCGCCAAATCGTTATGAAATTTCCTTGCTATTGATTCTTGAGCGTCTTCAAGCATTTGCCTACGACTTTCGCTAAGGTCGTCCGGTACTTTTGTGGCTAGGAATTTCCAAGTTTTCAAAATTAATTTTTGCTTAGCTATTTTTGCAACCTTAGCGATAACGTTTGAATGCTTATGGGAGGTTTGTCTAACCACGTCCAAAATGTCCAACTTAATGGACCTTTGGGAACTTGCGGCATCGGACGAAGACGAAGTTTTTTGACTTTTCTTGCTAAGACTGCGGTCGGGGGGGCGCCTCAACGGGTCATCTTGGAACAGCGCATGCATGTTAGCCGGTGCCGTCGTCCTTGCATGCATGTTAGCCGGTGCCGTCGCCGGTTCGGTGTCTTCATCGAGGCTTATCGGCTCGGTGTCCATGACACCTACTGAAAAATAGAACTTTTGGGAATCTTTTACCACTTCCCAACAGTCCTCGTATATAAAATTACGGCCAAAATTTTCACGGAATTGTTGACGAGAAGCTTTTAGAACGTCCTCGTCTCGCGTACCGCTTCCACACATGTCGTTTAAAGAATTGTATGTAGCACTGAAATTTTTCACGTCATGCGCTATTTTGGACCATTTGCCCGTTAGTTGGTTCATGTTACGCTTCACAGAAGCAACCGAGTGCGAGAATTTGACCCCAATGGACGATATTTTTTTTGCTATTCCCCTTAACACCATCTTCAGAGTTATGAATCCAACGTTCAGCTAAAATCACCTCGTCAGGGGTTGACCACTTTGTTTGTGCCCTTTTTGGCACAACTTTTTCTTTCCCTTTTTCCATCCTTTTTTCTTTCCCTTTTCTTGTGGGTGTCGGTTCTGGTTGGGTGTCCCCCACATTTTCGGTTGGTGATGGTGATTGAAAATTTTGTGAAAAGAGAGGTGTGTTTGGAGGAAGTTGTTGGAATTGGAAGTTGGGTGGTGGTTGTTGGTATTGAAAGTTTGGTGGTGGTCGTTGGTATTGAAAGTTTGGTGGTTGAGAGTAATGGAAGTTGGGTGGTGGTTGTTGGTATTGAAAGTTTGGTGGTCGAGAGTAATGGAATTATTACCGTTTAAAATTTTTTTTTTTTTTATTGGCTACCGGGTACGGCGGGCCCCACATGCACCCTCCTCCCTCCGTCTTTTCTCCCGTCTCGAATCCGGCTGGCGGAAAACCGGCGGACCAACCGGCGGTGCGTGCCAACGGCGCCGGCACCCGCGGCCAACCGGCGGTGCCCAACCGGCGGACCGTTGGCACCGGTCTAATTAAAGATGTCAAAATATCTGAAGCACCGGCCCCACAATACTATATAACTATTTCCGGTCCCCACCGTCGTGACCGCCATGCTTTCACACTTTGGCTGAACTACTAGTTCATCTTCTTCATATATTAACAGCACTCAAATCTCTGATCGATTTAATTACCTTTAACTAGCTCACACTCATAAATCATGGAATCTAACGATATAATCGCACCTTTCGTCCTCAAAACTTATCAAATGGTCAACGATCCATCGCTTGATAGTTACATCCATTGGGGAGCCGCTAACAACAGCTTCATCGTCGTTCAACCTCTCGATTTCTCACAACATCTCTTACCTGCATACTTTAAGCACACCAATTTCGCCAATTAAACGCTTATGTACGTAATTAAGTATTCAGTTCGTGATTAGCTGTTTTGTTTTTATTCGATTCGTGTTTAATAATTTGAAGTATTGATTTTGATTTTTGATTTTGGACGGAAATTAGGGTTTCCGAAAAGTGGATCCTGATCGATGGGAGTTTGCGAGCGAGTGGTTTCTGAGAGGACAGACGCATTTACTGAAGAATATAGAAACAGATTCATAATCGGAATAATATGCGAGGTGAAGATGATGACGTGGTGGCGATGTCAATAGAGATTGCTAGATTAAAAGAAGAACAGAAAGCTTTTGAACAGGAATTGAGTGAGATGAACAAGAGGCTTGAGGCAACGGAGCGGCGGCCGGAGCAAATGATGGCGTTATTACATAAAGTAGCGGAGGAATCCGAGATCTTGCAACGTATGATGCTTACAAATAATCAACGTTCGAAACGGTTGGTGGATAAAAAATGTCAGGTTCCTCCGTCGTCACTGTCGTCAACATGGAAGGAGGAGGGAGGGTCTCGAGTTGTCGGAGGATGGACAGCTTCGTCACCGGAAGGTTATAATTGTAACGAGCCGTTTTGGTAGTCATCACCGTCGCTACCGCAGGATTTACCCAAGACGAGGTGCAATGAATTTCAGAGATATGTAAGTTATACAGATGGAAGTGGTGGTGGATGTGATATAGATTACTCCGTGGGTTTTTCGCCGGAGCCAGATGGTACACCACCGCCGATTTATGCATCTTCACTATTGGGTGGCGGTTTTTAGCTGCAGTGTGTTGGTTACGGAATATAAGAGTAAAAACTTTTTGTTTACTTTTTCATCGTAATTTCTATAAAAACATTAAAAAAATTAAAATCACCTCTTTATTCCGATATTTGTATTCCCAAATTTAAAATTCAATTTTAACTTTTAAACTGTCGCCAAATTCCATTGTTTTTTCTACAACTAAATTGATGTAAATTTTTATGGTATATATAACATGTCAATAATAAATATAATAATCTCTTAAAGAAAAGTGTTTGTAAAGTCCTATAAACTACCAAATGTAAATACAAACGTTAACAGCGTTTATCTATATGTTGTGTGAATTAATTGTTTAATGTCTATTATACAACAAAAGTAGGATTAATGCATAATATGATATTAGCAGTGTACCTGCACATCCGGTGTAAATATATTTTGCGCCAAACTCAGGAAATAGTCTTTTCGGTCCATTTCATCAAACATTTTGCCAAAAGGGTTGTCTCCAGCCTTCCTAGTGCAACATGGTTGGCACAAAAAAAAAAGGAGCGACATAAGCAACAAAAAAAGAAGATAAAATTTAGTGACCATATTAAGATGGTGGCGCAAGAAGTTGGTTCTTACGTGGTGGGAATATGTTAGGTTATAAGAACATGGGACGGTCATAAGAAAATTATGGGAGATGGATATATGATAGATGGTGCAAATTAAAAAGTGGGTCGGTTATTGTTTAAAGAATGAGTAAATAGTGGTTATACATAGTAAGATTGAAATAGTAGTAAATATCTATTTTAGTTGAGATGACTCAACTCCCAATTTGTATCTGAGAAGTCCTGAGTTCGAATCACGTGGCCTGCGTCTTTTTTTGAGTTCAAAGAATTCAAAATTTCCCGAAATAGCAAGACAATTTTAAGACATGCGGAAATGTCTCAAATGTATTATAAGAAATAAAGATACATAAATGGGGATATTGAGTGTGTGACTGTCACGTACCTATGCTTAGGTGTGGAACCACCTATAACTACATAGTTTTGGTTGAAAAAAAAAGTCAAAACGGTTATTTTTACAATATCTTATCACTTTCTTACCATATTAAAACATTTACATAATATAAAAACACCAAGTCAACACCATTTCAAGAATATGACATTTGTTCAATATAAACACGATTTTAAGAATATGAAACTTGAATCACCGATTCAACAAAAACATAATTAATATTTAAGATAATTGATAACTTTTAGACGAGATTTGATATACTAATTAGTTTATGTAGTGAGTTATTAGTTTTTTTAACCTAAATTATGTAGTTTTAGATGATTTCACACCTAAGCTTATGTATGTGACAGCCACACACTCACTTTTCCCTACATAAATTAAGAAATGGTCCAAATTCTCGGTCGTTGTTGCATCGTAACAGTAAACACTTTAATTAAGTGTGTTTAACGAAAATAGTACTTACATAAAACAATCATCTTAGAAACCCTTATGCCTTAGAAGATGGTTCACTTTCACATTCGGAAGCTCTTAAAAGGTCGATTTGTAATGTTTAATCAACAAGAGTTGGTAAGGGGTTAAAATAGGAAATCCAACAATGGCGACTACAATTTAGCTGAATGCTCTCGTGTTGCCAGAGAGCATGCCCGTATGGTGTCTCGCAAATAGAAAAAAATGTTTCCACGTTTGTGAGTAGAACCATGCAAAATCGACCAAGAACCGGATGGAACTACCAGATTGAACTGGACCAGAATTGTTCGAACTAAGCTATATCGATTCGGTTATTGGTTTAGATTTTCATGCAAAATAGATTATTGCTCCGATTAAAAAACAAAAAAAGATGGAGAAGGTCGGAAAAGCCTCGGAAAAGACGGCATAAACATGATTCTCGCTCCGGCTTAATCTGGTTCAAGATGTCATTGGTCCGGTCGGTCTGAACCTTTTTTCTTATTTAATGACCCCGATGGATAACACAAAGTTATTAAAATATGAGTTTTGCTAAACATTGCCCTTAAGACAATGGTTAAAGGAAGTTTAAATGATTAATGTACAATAAAACAAACATGAGTGGTTAATAAATCATGGGATGGTTTTTATTAATTATTTTACAACTTTTTAAAGTACAAAATTTGTTCTTAAACATTGCCCTAAGGGTATTACCTATATTAACATTTATCAAAGATAAATTCTGTAGATGACCAGTAGATGAGCAGTTAAATTTCTTTTTTTTTTTTTTAATTTTAAATTTACAGAGAAAATTTTTGTGAGAAGCAGCAACTTGATTTTTTCTACAGTAAATTAAAACAACTTTCTTTTCTTCCTTCCTTTACATGCTTTCCATGTCCTTATCTCCATAAAATCAGGGATTCAATCAATCAAAAGTAAGCAGCTTCTTGACTTTTTTCTACAATCAATTACAGCAACTTTCCTTTCTTCTTTCTTTACACGCTTTCCATGTCATTGTCTCCACAAAATCAGAGTATTCAATCAATCAAGAGTAAAAATTCAAGATCGTGCTTATAATCTTCCCAAATGAATTTGCTTCAGGTTTTGTGTATACCATCCATTTTCACGCTCTTTTTTTCTTTCGTTTTTTCTTCACTGATTTGGGAAACATAAAAACTTAAAGGGTAACAATGAGAAAGGATGTATCCAGGCCTCAATTGAATTCTTGAGTAACAGGTCATCTTCAGGTATCCATGGAGAAGAGACTCTTTCTTCCTCACATAATTTTCATCTTTGATCTCAAGTGAGTTTTCATTATTAAATAATAATTTATCAAATTTGAATCAAGAATTTGATTTAAAAGTGGGAAAGTTTGGATCTTTTTTTAAATGTGGGGTTTGATTGATGATACCCAATAATCTTGGTTTTAGGGTTTATTTTAAAAGATGAAATCCGGTGATAAAGATGGTGTAAAGGTGGAAACTTTACATGTTATGAAATCAAATTTGTACAAAAACAATAACAATTAAAAGAAAAAGAAGAAAAATGATGAATGTTTTCTTGGGTGTTGGATTAATGGGGGTTTATTGATCATCCAGGTTATGAAATGGAATACAATTTTCTGAACTGAATCTAACTTAAGAGCAAAAATTCAAGAAAACAAGTTTTAAAGTCGACTTACAAGATCTGAAACACTGTAGAATCGATTCATTATATGAACAACGAGTTAGGGTTTACCCACATAGATATGTCAAAACTACACCTACTCTTTTTTTGGCGAAAGAGAACACGAACTTTATAGCCTTTTTAGATAATTAAAATCCATTTTACCGCTTTAATAGGCTTTTCTTTTAGTTATCAATTTCTTGGCTATTTTCCTTTATAATATTAGATACATGTAGCATAAAAAAAGTACAATAACAATAAAAAGAAAAAGAATAGAAATAATGATGATTTTGTTTGGATGTTGGAATAAATGGGAGTTTATTGACAGGTGTGTTTCTTCAAGATCTAAACTTTGACAATTTCACAAATGTAATCACAGGTCACTTTGGTGAACATCTTCCTTCGTTTTCATTTTATTTAATTAAATATTTAAATTATTGTAATTTAAATCATATCATGTTTAGTTCGATTGTTATCATGTATGATTATAGAGATTAAATCAAATACAAATACTAGCAAAAATCAGCCTACCACAAGCAAGGGTGAAAGTAAATTGTCATAGTTAAAACCAGAAGAAAAACTCAAAGTCGCATCTCAATTTCGTGCGCTTCAATGATGATTAGAGGTGTTCATCGGGTTATCTGGACGAGTTAAGGCTCTTATTTGGTTGGGTTCGTCGGGTTTGAACTTTATTTAATTATAATAACATGTTTCATTACCAAATAATTATAGTTATTTGGAATTAGGATCTGGACTTCATTTTTTTGAATTAAAGTTTGACAAACCGAAAGATGTTTCTATAATTATTAGGTGATGAAACAGAAAAACCAGGACAAGGATTATCATGTATACCTGCACCAAAACCTAAATTACCAGGTTTGACTTTTTAGTTGCTTATACATTATGGAATTAGGATCTGGACTTCATTTTTTTGAATTATGGTTATAATTGATTTGTTTTGAATTAAATGATCAGTCATCTGTTTTTTTATTATAATGTATCTCAGTATATCAATTATGCGTTACATTTGTAGCAAATTGAGATGTCATTTATAGGCATCAGGTAAGAATTAGCTTTGTTAGATGGTTATCATGTCATAGATGTGTGTGTGATAGATTAATTTATAAATATTATGCCCCAAATAGATGTGTGTGTGATAGATTAGTTTATAAATATGATGTGTATATTATCACCCCGCCGCGAAGCGCGGGTACCAATTTCTCGTTATTTAACATTTCCCTTAAAAAAAAACTAGATAACATGAGCTATTTATAACTTTGATGGACCTAACAGTTTTGATTTGTAGTTTTTATTGGATCGGGATATTAGATGTTTTAGGCTTTTTGTTTATTGGTAGCCCATCTAAGTGCTAACATCCTTTGGGCCATGAATATACTCTCATGTGCTAGAACCCTATAAAACTTCATTATATTTATATATTTATATATATTACCCTTAATATACATTTATGATGCATATTTCACTGTTCATTACACATTCAAAACGCTGTTCCTTAATTAATATTTCCGTTCCGTTTTGTATTGAAGTTCCAAATATGCATATTACTTAAACAAATGAAATTTATGACGCCGGAAACTTCTAGGTTGACGCATGTTCTTTCCTACCTACTCCCTCACATTTCTTTTTTTTCTTCTTACATATTTCATTCTCTTAAATGGCAAATTTAACATAAGTAGTTTTATTAAATATACTTTCTTTTATTAAATATACTTTCTTAAATGGCAAATTCAACCAACTTTGATTTAATCCGAATCACAATCAATTCACATTTTAGCTAGAAATCAAAATCAATTAAAATAATAATTTACTCTTTACGTCCAAAAGTTTAGATTTAAAATCCCGCTGCAACGCGCGGGGATAAACATTCCTTGTATAATACAATTATGATTCAAAATACCGTCAATTTACTGTTCACAAATATTGACGGTAAACAATTACGGCGTTAAAGAATTAGTTACTAAATATTAAAGTAAAAGGGCCTTATCTCAAGCTTCGTTTAGTTAAACAATAGAATTTTAAAATATAGTTTAACATATTCTTTTATATATATATATATATATATATATATACTTCTTTTGATTTAAAATAAGTGATATATTTTTGTTTTTATTATTTTAATGCAAAATATTATAATGATAGTTAAATTAGATTAATTAGATGGTTAGTGGGGAATAAGTTTCACACCTTTTGAATAAAGTGTGGTTAATAATATTTAAAATTAAAAGTAAGGGTGTATTGGTCATTTTACTATATTAAAGTAGATAGTTAGTGAGTGTGAGACTCATTATTTTTTTGCCAAATAAGATAACTTTTAAACATGTTTATAAAAGTCATGAATAAAAAATAATAAATCAGGTAAACTGAATCTAAATTTTAACTTAAAAATTTTGTATACCTTAAACCCCGCAGCATCGCGCGGAAAGCACAATACTCGTATATAATACAATTCCCATAGATATTTTAACTGTTCATTAGAATTGTTATAAACGGGATGGATGTTAGCAAACGGAGTTTAAGTTTTTTCAAAAGTAGCCTAGATATTTATATATAAGTATTATATCTTCTTAATTAAAAAAAGAACAGAAAAGAAGCAGTGGCTTAAGTGGCTCCCAATCCCATGGTCAAATAAGGTTTGTGAGTTGTATCCAGCAATACCAATACACTTTTAGTCAAATTTCAATAGCATAGATTAGTCAAATTTTACCCCTAAAATTTTTATGTTAGTTAAATATTGACTTTAAATTTTTGTATTCAATATCGTTTATGTTCAAATGAGAGATTATAACATATAAATTTAACACCATTTGATCAAAAGGACCATCGGTAAAAAAAAATTTAGAAATAAGGACTATCAATATAATTTTTTAAACTAAAAGACAGAGGACCATCGGTGAAAAAAGTTTTAGAAATAAGGACTCTCTGTATAATTTTTTAAACTAAACTATCAATGAAATTTGGCATAAACCATACGGACCATTGGTGTAATTTACTTATTTTAATAGCATAGGTTAGTTAAATTTTGCCCCAAACTTTTTTGTGTTAGTTAAATTTTGACCCTAAACTTTTATGTTCAATATCTTTGATATTTTATTTCTTCAAAAATTATGCATTTCTTAAAATCCCGCTGCAACACGCGGGCTAATAATTTACTCGCTGTATATACAATCTCCATAGAATCAACACTGTTCATTACTACTCTGACGGAACGGATGGAGTAAAACGGTGGTCTAAGATTCTGTTTACCAGTGGGGTTTATATTATATTATTATTAAATTAGAGAGACATAAAATCATTGTTTTATTTATATTTAAATATCTATTGACAAAGTATGCTCAAAGTTTGGATATCTCAGTTCTTACTGAAGAAACACAAGGTTCGATCCATGTCAATTCCAAATTTAACATTTTTTTCATGTGCTTATTAAAGGGTAAAATAGTCTTTTACTTTCATGTGCTTATAGAGGATGAAAGAACATTAATATCCGCAGCAACGCACGGGCACTACAATACTCGCTTTGTAAACATTCTTCTTTTAAGTTACTTATAACGAGTGCAATTAATACTTTTTTCACACACATGTATATTTAATGAACTGAAGGGAAATAACTATACGTCGATAATCTGCTAGTGTGTATATATATGTACATACTATTATACTAATTACAATCGTTAATGAACGTTCTTCTATGTATTATGTTACGGCATCACACTATATGTTGCATCTAGTTTCATATTGATTCAAGTCCAAAAATAATACTCCGTAGGAGTTTTTTTTAACAAGTCGAATATAAAAAATTACTACATGCTTAGAAAATTTGTACTTACATCAATGAGGAGTAATGATAATTCTTTAAATGCGTGGGTGGTTATTCATTAATGTAAAAGTATATGTTATATGTTTCAGTCCTTAACATTATCATTATTAATAAAAATAAGTATAATAGTGTTACCTATGACAAACATTTAGTTATTAATAGGGTGTTCAAAACCGGATATCCATATTTTTGAATAGTGGATTTTACAATATGGATATGGTATTTGAAATCCGGTAATTGGAAAATAAATTATTTATGTATATTTCGGATATTTTGTATATTTTCCGGATATTTTAGATATTTTTGGATATCCAGAAATCTTAAAAATATTATCTGGTTTCAGTATTCAAAATTCGAATATATGGATTTTATGATATTTGGATTTCAAATGCCAGGTTTTTGAATACGTTTGAACACACCTAGTTATTAACACTTGCAATTGATTTATATAAAATGCAACAACTTCCCAAATTCAAGATACACGTTGGAAGTCATTGGTTCTATACGAATTAAGACATCCTTGACATGCTGCAAAGAAAGCATACATAATACTCCCTCCGTCCCACAAAAAACTTTACATTTCTAATGGGCACAATATTTTAGGAGATAGTTAGTGGTGGGGCCATTTGTAATACTTTTGATTAAAAAATAAGGGTAGATTGGAGAGAGAAAGTGTTTTATTGGTTGAATGATTGGTAATATTATTATTTTATTAGGTGAGCCTCCCAAATTTGAGAAATGTAAAGTTTTTTGTGGGACAAAATTTGAAGGAGAAATGTAAAGTTTTTTGTGGGACGGAGGGAGTATATAATTATTTTGAGATATTAACTATAATAATAAAAACTAATTCACTAATAAATTAACGATTGTAAATTTCAGAATGTATCAGAATTTCGTATCATAATCCATGTTGAATAATAATGTTCATGGGTGACAAATCCAGTAATTTCCTATTTATATGTTGTCACAAGTGGAAACAAAGGCTCCGCATAGTTAATACTATAATTTTATTTCGGATGTGGATGGTGGCACATCTAATTTGATAGGCACTTCCTTAGTTATATGTATATAACTTTTTATCGTTTTATTGTTTTTTATATTTTATTTATTTATTTATTACAATTTGTTATTTTATATATACTTTTCATTTTTTAATTAGTATATAAAAAAATATGTAAACATAAATAAAACTAAGATATAATAATAAGTCCCGACCAAACCCGAGTACCAATGATAAATCCCGACAAAACCCGCCTAGCGGTGACCAAAGCCACAATCAAACCTTAAAATTAATTTTGTTAATACATGTAGCACTTACCAAGCACAAAGTACAAGCAACCATTGGATGTTGTCTTACGACCTTCTCCGGTCGTGCAGACGACCAAACCGCTAAGGGGACGCCCAGACAAAGTTGATGTAAAGGAAAGGACGTGTCGAGAATGTTAGGGACGGAGGTCGTGATTGAGGATTCGGTCCTCCCTTACAAGTTACACCTAGTCTAATAGACTAAAATGATTGCAAAAACATAATAAGATAAAATGAAAAGAATTTTTCATCAAAAGTGGGGAAAAGGATGGTTGGGCTGGGGTGCAAACAACAATACCCGTTTATTTCTAATGATTTTATAAAGTTATCTATATTTCTGACAATATTAATAGTCTTTACAAATTAAATCTTATTTTCTTTTTTATGAAATGTTTTTGTGCCTTTCCATTTTTTTTTTTTTTTGAATAAGATTAATTAATAAAATTGGGCTCCAGGCATAACTCTCAGGTGGTTCTAAACTATATAATAATAGACGAAAGATACAATAAAGAAAAGTTGGATATATGAAGATATCATATTTTTAAATCCTTCATGATGGGCGCAAAAATAGTGAAATACCTTGTAGGATTAATATTTAAAGGGTTTTGCTAATGACAGTCCTTAGGGCTGTCACTAACATGCATAAAAAGCTTGTACATTAATTAAAAAAGTAACTTTTTTAAAATTCAGGGGGTTGTCTTTTGTGTATTTTGTCTTCTTAATGATAGTCCTAACGGCTGTCATTAGCATTTTCCATATTTAAATACGAAAGTTTCCAATATTTATTAATGATAAAAGAGATTTGAGAGAATGTGAAATGAAGTAAGTTTCAAAAAATTATTGAAATAATAAACTTCATAACATTTTAGACATTAAAAAAAAATATTAATTCTTTCGTACAATCATTAAATTATGCATTATATGAATAAACAAAAATAATACTACGCATATGCCATTGTTACAAACTTAAAAGCATACAAGTGCAATGCCAAATAGCGAAATAAATGAGGTGTTCCAAATCTGCTATGTATATACATCATAATATAAGTAAATATACGTGTAATAGTACAAATTAATTATCAATATAATCTTGTTTTGATATGTATCTTCCCATTTTATAAGTAGATTGAATTCACCTTCAAAACCCTTAGGTAAATCGTGAGAAGTATTGCCAAACTCAAGTACCCGATCATCTTAGACAAGTGTCACTGAATTCACGCCATTAAAATTAATAAATGGAAGTTACATTTTTTCTTTTGAACGTCAAATCCTAATCTACACTTAATTTACACCTATATCCACGACGGGATTTGAACCTCCAACTTCAAGATTATGAGGCAAACATCATACCGCTAGACCAAAGCCCTTTGGTAAATCAAAGTTACTTATTGATGATTTTTATCTTCCCAACTTGGATTCTAATACAATTTGGAACACCTCTTACCTCACAAAGTCAACGCTTTTGTATGGAGACTAAGACTAGATTGTCTTCCTAGTTGCATAAATCTTTCAAGGCACGGTTTAGAGATTGATTTCATTTTATGCCCTATTTGTAATGTGCAAGTTGAAACATCTGGGCATTATTTCTTCTTGTGCGATTATACTTCTAATGTTTGGATATCTATTTGGACTTTGTGCAACTTATCTCCTCTCCCATTAAATTCTTATTCTGATTGGTTTAATTGAATTGTTTCTCTGCATATCTCGAAGGATGAGAAGGATCGTCTATATATAATTGTCACCACGACGTGTTGAATTATTTGAAAATATATATGTATCATATTTAATATTCAATCTATGAGAAAATATAGCATTTTAGATAACATACAATCTTTTTTTCTTGATTAAAATGTAGATATTAAATTATCAAATTTGAATGATTGGTTAAAAATTCATCTATAATCCTCTCTAACTTTTTACTAAAAGTTTTGTTTTATAATACGGAGCAATGGAGTATAATCTAATTGTTAAAAAACATAAACCGAAACTTTTTAATTTAGACTTCTAAATGCATAAATAGGTATCTGAGAAAACCTTTCAAATCTGAACAACTCTAATTATTTTAGAAGTATTTTATTCAATAGAAAAGGGACAAAATGATTTTGTCTCCATTATTCTCTAGTTGTTTCCTATGGTAATGGACTAATGGTGCTTTAAATTGATCATTTCCCTTATTTTATTGGGTTTTGTTAATGATAGCTCTTAGGGCTGTCACTAACATGCATAAAAAGCTTGTACATTGATTAAAAAAATAATATTCCTAAAATTCATGGGAATTATCTTTTGTTATTTTGCCTTCTTTTCCTATTTTATTAGGCATTTTCGATTTTCTATGTCAAGACCGTACATTTTAGGTACAATTAACAAATTTAAATAAATAGATGACTTTTAATACCAATTCCGTATCAAAATAAGTGATACACTTGAATAATTGCGGTTTTTGAGGTAAAAGATTAAAAAATAGTTTAAAATAGATTAAAATGGATGAGAAACGTTCAAGGAGGTCCATCATCTTTAGGAAGTCCCAAGGAACAAATCTCAACCATTGATCAATATGATATAATGGTCAAGATTAATCACATATTTTATATATTGAGGGGTATTTTGGTCATTTTTTAATAAATAAAAATATTTTTTTATTTTTTATTATGAAGGGGTATTTTGGTCATTTGGCACTTAAAAAAAATTCGATTTTTTTTATTTTTTATTTTATTTTATTTTATTTTTTTTTATTTTTTTAACTAAAAAATAATATTTATTTGATAATTACGTGTATAACTTAATCACATGTGATTTTAGTGTAAAATCACATGTGATTTTAGTGTAAATCACATGTGATTTTAGTGTAAAATCCGGTTTTAGTTAAATCACACGTGATTCAGAATGCAATCACATGTGATACACTATGCAATCACATGTGATTCACTATGCAATCACATGTGATTCACTATGCAATAACATTATGTGTTATTAATGAAAAATTAATAATTTTTTAAATAATAATAATAAATAAATAATTAAATTTTTTTTTTAAAAAATAAAAAATTTTAAAATAAAAAATAAAAATAAAAATAAAAAAAACAATTTTTTCAAAATGACCAAAATACCCCTCAATTAAAAATTTTAAAAATAAAAAAAATTTAAATTTAAATAAAAAATAAAAAATAAAAAATAAAAAAAATATTTTTTTTAGTGCCAAATGACCAAAATACCCCTCCATGTATAAAGTATGTGATTAATCTTGATCATTAGATCATATTGATCAATGGTTGAGATTTGTTCCTCGGAACTTTGTAAAATTGATGGACCTCCTTGAACGCAACTCTAAAATGGATAGTTAGTGGATAATGAGTCCCACTTCTTTTGAATGAAGTTATATTAATAATGTTTAAAAGTAAAAGTAATGGTAAAAATGTAATTTCACTTAATTAAAGTAGAGATATTTAGTGAAAAATGGGTCCCACATTTTTACCAAATAAGATAAGTTTTTGAAGTATATCACTTATTTTGTTCTACCCAAAAATAGAAAGTGTATCACTTATTATGATAAACTGGTAGTAGTTTAAGTCACACTTCATTGTTTTACGAAGGAATATAAAAAGGGGAAATTGTATTAAATAATAATTTAACCTTAATAATTTTCTTTTCCACCGTTTACGATTACTATAAAAGAATTTCGACTGAATTCTTATTTCAATCATCTAGCAACGATTTAGGGATGGAATCAGGCCCGGAATCAACCGATGGACCCGGATCCAAAATATCAGAGACCCAATTTTAGAGGATTAGTAAATTCGAGAACCGAACCATTTTACGGAATCCGGTTCGGTTCGGTTCCGGATACGGTTCAGGTAAATCGGGTCCGGAATTAAGAGAAATCCTAGGATTGTGAAGTCGTGAAACACTTTCAGATCAAAGTATTTCGTCGGTACTACGAAATCTTCGATCGGATAAAATCACAATTGCAAAGAACAGAGAATTTGTGTGTGTTTGAGAAATTTCGTACCAGTGAATTATGACCAAAATGATGCTTAATTCCATCTCTCACCAACCGCTTAGAACTACTAGAATGCAGTTTCAAAACCGCATAAAAACGATCAAATTGCCAAGATCGGGTCAAATTAGGGTTGGGTCGAATGGGTTGAAAATCCGGGTTTTATTCTAGAATTCGAATGCAGCTCGACCCCAGCCAGGGGCTCTGCCCCTTGGACCCCGCTAGGGGCTCTGCCCCTTGGACCCCGTTCCCATGGGCGCTGCCCCCGGACCCCCGTTCAGTCGGTGTATTTTAATCAGAATAAATTTAAACAAGCGTGCACTCCGCACCATCCTTGTTTAATATTTATTAAGATTACATTTGGTCAACAAGTTTATCCCATTACACTTAAATAATATTGGTGATACAAATCACCAACAATCCTCCCCCATTTAAGTGCAATCTTGATTAACTTAAGCAACTCATAACAAACAACAAACTGATGCATAAATGAAATGTCGCGACGATTGAATTTCATATTAGTACATTACTCATTCCAAATATTCGAATATTAGGGTGTCACTAAGGATTGAACCCTTAATATACATAGTGAATACATGAAGATAATATACACAACAGTTTATATTCTCATATGTTCTAACTTGACACTTATTTTACTAGCTTGTGTCCTATCCTTCAATAAGCATATCAAAGCTAAGTCCCAAACTTCTTGAAGCAGCTAAACTTCATGCTTATATTGGTAACTCTTTTACTCTTACACCTGCATATACAATTTTTCAAAAGAACTATTAAGAAATAAAATTTCAACCTCCTTTACTTGCAGTTCTGAACACATACCTTGGGATGATTATAATAATGTGTTCCAATCTTCTAATATCAAGCTTTCCACATTGAATTCAACATCTAATATTAAATTAGAAGGGGATTGGGTATCTTAATATAAAAGATATTATGTGGACTTTAAACCCATCCCTACAGCCGCCTTGTGCACAAGATCTCTAGTTAACCCTTTGGTTAAATGATCGGCTAAATTCAACTGAGTTCTAACAAACTCCACCGATATAACACCATTCAAGATAAGATCACGAATCTTACTATGTCTAACACCTAAGTGTCTACACTTCCCATTATACACTTGACTATATGCCTTAGCTAATGTAGCAGCACTATCGCACCTGATAGAAATGGGAGATATCGGTTTGGGCCACAATGGAATCTCATATATCAAATCCCTTAGCCTCTCAGCTTCTTTACCAGCTGCATCCAGGGCTACAAATTCAGATTCCATTGTTGAAGTTGTAATACAAGTTTGCTTCTTGGATGCCCAACTAATGGCACCACCTCCAAGAAGAAATACCCAACCACTTGTAGAGGAGTGATCCTCCAAGTTGTTAATCCAACTGGCATCCGAGTATCCTTCTATAACAGAAGGATATCCACTATAAGTCAAATCATAATTCATGGTTCCTTTCAAGTACTTGAACACTCGACTTAAAGCTTGCCAATGCTGAGTACTAGGATTGCTAGTATATCTACTAAGCTTTCCTACAACAAATGCTATATCAGGCCTAGTGCTGATCATAGCATACATTAAGCTTCCAATAGCTCTTGAATATTTAAGTTGAGACACTGGAGCTCCTTTATTGGGTAGAAGCTTAATAGTAGGATCAAATGGAGTATTGACAGGAGAACAATTTCCAAAGTTAAACTTCTCAAGTATCTTCTCAATATAATGAGATTGAGAAACTGATATACCATTGTTTCCCCGTTTGATCTTTAAACCAAGAATAACAGCCTCCCCCAGATCCTTCATATTAAAGCTAGATGATAAAAAAACTCTTGGCTTTATCAACTTGATCTTGATCAGTACCAAAGATCAACATATCATCTACGTATAGACAAATTATAACTCCTTTACCAGAATTATCAAATTTGCTATGAACACACTTGTCAGCTTGGTTTAATGCATAACCATTAGACAAAATCACATCATCAAACTTTTGATGCCATTGTTTTGGTGCTTGTTTTAGGCCATACAATGATTTCTTTAGTCTACATACCTTATTTTCATTTCCAGGCATCACAAACCCTTCAGGTTGTTTCATATATATCTCCACATCTAATTCACCATTCAAGAATGCAGTTTTCACATCCATTTGGTGAATCACAAGATTATGTATAGCTGCTAAAGCTAACAACAATCTAATCGTGGAAATCCTAGCAACCGGAGCATAAGTATCAAAGAAATCAATACCTTCTTTTTTCCTAAAGCCTTGGATAACCAATCTTGCTTTATACTTATCTATGGTGCCATCCACTTTCATTTTCCTTTTGAGGATCCATTTACATCCCAATGCTTTACAACCAAGAGGCAAATCCGTTAATTCCCATGTATTATTATACAAAATAGAATCAATCTCATCTTGAATTGCTTCTTTCCAGAAATGAACATCCCTAGATGTCATCGCTTCACTAAATGTCTTTGGATCCTCCTCAATAATACAACAATATTGACGTTTAGACACCGTTTTGTCCCTTGTTCCTTCAACTAAATAAAGTTGAAAATCAGATCCAAATGATTTAGCTTTTCTGACTCTAGTGCTCTTTCTAGGTTCAGATGATTCAGGTACAGAATCAGTACCACCACTTACATCTTTAGCTTGATTTGAACTCTTGCTAGAAGATTGTTGAATCATATCCCTTGGCCTTGGTATAGATGTAAACCTCTCTTCATCAAATATGGCATCTCTTGACTCAATAACAGTGTTCACCGACACATAGTCATTAGATTCTATAACATAAAATCTATATGCCTTGGAATTCTCCGCATACCCAATGAAAATACAGTCTATACCCTTTTCACCCAAGTTTTTCCGTTTTGGTTCAGTGAGCCTAACGACAGCTCTACAACCCCAAATATTGAGATAACTCAAATTTGGTACCTTTTTATACCAAAGTTCATAAGGAGTGTCCTTACTCCTTTTATTTGGAGTTCTATTAAGTAAATAGCAGGTTGTTAACATAGCCTCACCCCAAAATCCGTCACTTAGACCAGAATAGGATAACATGGAATTTATCATTTCCTTCAAAGTCCTATTCTTCCTTTCAGCCACACCATTTTGTTGTGGTGTGTAAGGAGCCGTGGTTTGATGTATTATTCCAGTAGACTCAAAGTAAACTGGATCATAATGCTCACCACCTCTATCCGTACGCAAAACCTTTATTAAATCATTTTTATGTAGCTCTACTTGTTGTTTATAAAGTTTAAATTTATCAAGAGCTTCATCTTTTGAATGAAGTAAATAGACATAGCAATATCTAGATGCATCATCAATAAACGTTATGACATACTTCTTGTTTCCTAGAGAAGGTGTTGCATGAAAATCACATAAATCACTATGTATAAGTTCTAACACTTTACTTTCTCTATTAACATCTTTGAAAGGTTGTCTAGTGATCTTTGTTAGCATACAAGTCTTACATTTTTCATTTTTCATGTCAAAACCGGGTATTAAACTATTTTTAGACATATCTTTTAATCGTTTATAATGAATATGACCTAATCTAGCATGCCACAAATCGGATTCATTTAAGTTATTGGTATTACTAGTAGAAGCTAAACAAACGGAATTATCATAACTAGGATAATTAAGATTCAACGTAACCATTCCATTACATACATAACCAAATCCAACAAAGGTACCATGTTTTGACAAGATATACTTGTCACTTTCCAACACTTGTTTGTACCCACATTTATTTAATACTACTTCACTTAGGAGATTCTTTCGAATCCCCGGTACATACAACACATTATCTAAACACAAACATTTTCCGGAAGTAAAATAAAGTAAAACACGTCCAACACCCTTAATTGATTCGGTTGCAACATTTCCCATCTTCACAACGGATCCATCTTCAATTGGTTGAAAGTCTTTAAACCAACGAAGATCTTTGCAAACATGACTTGTAGCACCCGAATCAACCCACCAAGCAACATCATCATCCTGTACATAAAATGCATCAGAAATTACAGAAATATAATTTTCAATATAATTAAAATTATGTACTAAATCAGAATTCTGACCTTGCTTTCCCGGGCCCTTAGACCCACTAGGTCCAACATTGGACCCACTAGCACCAGCCTCTTTGTTCACCACACGAACACGACAATCTTTCTTAAAATGACCCGGTTTGTTACACTTCCAACAAACCGGAGGCTGTTTGGGCTTTTTGTTTGATTTGTCATCTTTACCATTAAACTTCCTTTTGTTTTTAAACTTGTTGGAATTCTTGGATTCATCACCTTCCACCATATTCACAGAAGAAGAGCCAACTATGTTCTTGCCTTTAGGATTGTTATCAAGTTCTTGATTTTACAAGGACTCTTCAATCCTAAGATGGCTTCCAAGTTGCAACAAAGTTAACTCTTCTTTATTATGTTTAAGAGTGTGTTTAAACTCTTTCCAGGAAGGGGGCAATTTGTCCATAATCATAGCAACCGAAATTGCTTCATCCATTTTCAGATTATGTTGGGCAAATTGTCCCAAAATCCTCAACAATTCGTGGAATTGTTCCATGACAGGCCTGATATCAATCATTTTATAATTCATGAAATTACCAACCAGAAACTTCTTACTAGAAGCATCTTCTGCCATGTACTTGGATTCAAGAGAATCCCATAGTTCCTTTGCGGATTCAACGTTTTGATAAACATCAAAGAGAGAGTCAGCAATACCATTTAAGATGTGCCCACGGCAGATGTAGTCATCGTTCTCCCACTTGGATCTCTTCCTCGCCACTTCAATCGGTTCATCTTCAGCGAATTCAGGAATGGGTGTACTCAGAACGTACACCACTTTCAGAGTGGTAAGGAGGAAATGCATCTTCTTCTGCCAACGACGGAAATCCTGCCCTTCAAACTTCGTCAATTTGTCAAACTTGATCGTCATGTCTTTCACAGATTCACTGTTCGCCATTTTCACAGAATACTTTGATCTTTGTTAGAAATTTTTGGTTAGATTTCGGTAACTTGGAAAATTGTGAAGTCGTGAAACACTTTCAGATCAAAGTATCTCGTCGGTACTACGAAATCTTCGATCGGATAAAATTACAATTGCAAAAAACAGAGAATCTGTGTGTGTTTGAGAAATTTTGTACCAGTGAATTATGACCAAAATGATGCTTAATTCCATCTATCACCAACCGCTTAGAACTGCTAGAATGCGGTTTCAAAACCGCATAAAACCGATCAAACTGCCAAGATCGGGTCAAATTAGGGTTGGGTCGAATGGGTTGAAAATCCGGGTTTTATTCTAGAATTCGAATGCAGCTCGACCCCAGCCAGGGGCTCTGCCCCTTGGACCATGCCAGGGGCGCTGCCCCTTGGACCCCGTTCCCAGGGGCGCTGCCCCCGGACCCCCGTTCAGTCGGTGTATTTTAATCAGAATAAATTTAAACAAGCGTGCACTCCGCACCATCCTTACTTGTTTAATATTTATTAAGATTACATTTGGTAAACAAGTTTATCCCATTACACTTAAATAATATTGGTGATACAAATCACCAACATATAATCTTACCATAAACAATATAGAATTATTAATAAGTGTTCATGATGTGGTCATTAGTTACCGATTATTATTAGTTAGGTCTCAAGTAGACATTTATCATATTTTTGTGTTGAAAGTCGACCTTTAGATTGTTGAGAAACTTATTAGAATATTTTCATAACTAAAGATTACAAATAATTAACATGCTACAAAACATTTTAATGTAGTTATGTTTCTCACACGATCTTACTCCTCCAAAACATAAAACTCTACTTAAAAATGCTAGCTTTTGTCGATGGATGCAAATATACACTTTAAATACTATTAACTATTACATGTTGGTCAACTTACATGAGGGCAATTAAGCTTAATCTAATCTTATGACCTAATAAAGCAGATATGATGATTCCTAAAGAGGATAAATTCTTCTATTTTGCTTAGTGGATGGACAAAAAGGTTTCCCATTATAGAAAGCATATTACACATATAGTATATCACGTACGAAGGTTTAGGAACATATGAGTAACCTTATAATCAAGTATTCGTGGATTTAAGTCTTGAAGACTTATAAGGTGTATATATCATGTCATAGTTAAAATATTTATTTTATAGAAAAAAAAATAAAAAATAAACAAAATAAAAAAGCGAATAATAAACTATATTACAAATGATATACTTAAACCGGTGGCAATAATAACTTTAGTTGCTCGTCATTTCACCGACATCATTAGTACAGTGGTGTCGATTGTGTCACTTCGGTTCACCTAAGTGTGAGAAAAGAGTGTGAAGTATTATTTGTGGGGTATTGTTTTCTTTTATATATATATATATATATATGTGTGTGTATGAAATATTAAGTGAAGTGATTTTATTGGTATGCATATATCAGTTGAGTGTCAGTTGAAGTATCAGCTGAAGTGACACTGATTTGTCATAAACTGAAATGTCAGTGCGTGTTATTGTTCAAAGCGATCTTATATATAATTTGTTACCACTTTTAAACCACACAAATTTTCATTTATTAAAAGGAATTATAATAAAAAATTTGTATCTGCTAGACGTTCTTTTTGAACGATAAAAAGATACGTGAAAAATGAACTTCATCTTAGCCATCACTCTCACCCACTCTAAAGAGCAAATATATTAATAGTAAATTACACGGATGATTCTTTAAGTTTATAGCAAATTTCACCAGTAATCCTTTAGTTTAAAAAATTAGACTGATGATCCTTAATTCTGAAAAAAAATTCACCGATGGTCCTTTACACTAATTAACGTTAATTTTTTTTGTCGACTCACCCCATGTACAATGCATATGAGGGTAAAAAATGAAGGGTTTTGTTGTACCTGATCGACATATAGGATCGACCTCCTAGTATACTTGGTTCGAAACCTTGCTGACCAAGAACATGAACTTGTTCTTGACCGGTTAAAACCAACTAGTTGATTTAATCCCTAAAAGTGGAAGTGAGATTAAACCTAATCCTTAAACCCTAAAGGATTGGGATGTTAGAAATCTAGATTAGATTAACAAGAAAGAAACCTTGTACGAAGAACTCGAACACACACACATACTTGTGTGTGTTCGTCGACTATTACCAAGAACCCTAGGGTTCTTGGTTCGACTTCGAACAAGAGGGAGAAGAGGAAGAGTGTTCCATGAAACATACCTTAGTTAGTGCTTAAGATAGATCCACTGATGATGAACACGACGATCGATCCTCTAGATGATCACTTGCAACGATCTTGGATCTTCAAGACTTGAAGAACACGAAGAACGAACGAAGAACGAAGAACACCAAGTGATGGTGTTCTTGGTTCGGCCGAAAATCGAAGGGAAGGAGGGAGGGGGATTTTCGTGTGGGTTGCAAGGGAAGGATTAGGTTTAAATGAAACCTTGAGCCTTCTATTTATAATAGAATAAGTTTCATTTAAGTCCTTCTAGTTTAATTAAGATTAATCTCTTAATTAAACTTATCCTTTTACACTTCCATCCCTTATAGTTTAACTAGTTTATTATTGTTGCACTTAACTACTAAATGTCTAGTATTAATACACTTAATAATTCGGTACCCATATACACGAATTATATACTTGTATTTATACTTTTAATAATTAATTATTTAATAACCTTTATATAATTTATACAACAATATTATCCAATTACTATATGATTTAACAGCTTTAAATCATATTATGGATAACCTATAAATAACACATTGTATATTTACTCAACTAGTAAATGTACAACTACTTGTATTAATTAGTTAGTTAAACTAATCTAGTAATAAGTTAAACTTAACTTAATACTTAACTGATTCATAATGACTATTATGAATCATTCCTCTTCGTAGTATCATTGCATAACTTGCTCGTATTACATGCACTCACCGGTGTGACCCTTAAGTGTTTCGTAGGCATGGATGTATCATCATAGATTGACTAACTGTGCACATAAATCCTTCAAAAAAGTCATTTTTTATTTCTTTTCTTTTTATTCTTAAACTAAAAACTTTTATTTAAGATTAAAAAAAAATTAATTTAAGAATGAAAAGAAATTGAAAATGACTTTTTCTACCCTCACGTGCATTGCACATGGGGTGAGTTAACAGAATAAATTATCGTCAGTTAGTGTAAATGACTATCGGTGAAAAACCTTTTAGAATTAAGGACCATCGATGTAATTTATAAAACTAATTAACCATTAATGAAATTTGCTATAAACTTAAAAGACCATTCGTGTCATTTACTCTATATTAATAATAGATCAACCCTCTAGCAAGAAGCTAGAAGTAATACAAACGGTTTAAAAAAATGGTAGGAAAAAACATCATATTGACTAAGATAAATTTTACAATTGAGTTGTGTTCAGGGAGAAACACTAATATTATAAAGTCTCAAGGAACAACTTACAGCCATTAGATCAAGCTTAATCAATAATCAAGATTAAAAATTAAGTATTACACATGGAGGGGCATTATACCCTTCCACGCACAAAAAATATTTTAAATGAGGATATAATCTGGTCCATTGATCTTCTTGATCCAAGGGTCCAAAAGTGTTCCTTGGGACTTTATAATAATTCTGGACCTCCTTGAACAATCCACTATTACAATTAGCTCTAAATTTCATTCATCATAGCTTGCAATTCCTCTTGAATTCCTTAGTCTTCTTTTTTTCGCTTTAGTGAGATTAAAGATGAGTTGCTCCAAGGACATATGAAGAATTGTAAGAGCTCCGGGGCAGTTACCACAACGTTCGTTCTCCCACTCAATTCCGTTGTTCCAAAAGGCGTCCCTGGTCGACATCATGGAAGGACGGTGCGTTCCGAGATATAAATTGTTCCACTTTTTTTTTCCTAACGGTTATATTACTGTTTCTTAAAATGTTTTTAAACATTTTCCCCACTTCGATCTATAAATATCAACATCTCAAACACAAACCAAATCACAATTAAATTAATTTATTATTCTATTTTTATAAGGTCTTCCACACCTAAAACTCTTTCTATTTTTCAATCATCTTCTACGTCTAGAACTCTTCTATATTTCAGTCATCCCCTGACCCAAACTACCTTCAAACTTAGTTGAATGCGTTCCAAACCAGTTCATCTTCTTCAAACCCGACAACACACACCTCCTCAAATGCACAAATGCTCGGTTTTCATTTATGTGCTTGATCCATGGTCTTGGAAATTTTATTAATTATTTGTATTTTCGGTTAAATGGTTGTCGCATATCATCGATAAAAATGTTCTGTCCTTCTTGGCTCATCTCCGGATCCATGATTGAAACGGATGGGTCATAGCGAAGGTAAACTAAAAACTAACGAGTTACATAAGTTCTTCTAAAGTAATTTCTATTTATGAATATTTTTTTAATGAAAATATTGTATATTTTGGAAACATGAACATATATATTATGCAATTAATAAAGGGATAGCGGCGCAGCTTATTGGCTGTTTGCTTTCAATCTCTAACATAAAAAACGATCTTTATGAAAATTATTAAATTAAAAAAAATCATTATAAGCCATATAAAGTACATGATAGAATGATTTTGGTCCCAAACATTTCTGCATTTTATTATCAAAAAATATTTTAAAGAATTAAATATTTATTACACGCGTTATACCCTCAATACGTCCTATTCTCCTTTTACACACATATATATACATGTGTATGATTACATGTATATTGTGTCTACTCAAATCAAAGTACCCATCTCTTCTTTCTTTTAGACACTTCTTACTAAACATGTTTTCATTCTCACAGTAATCTATGTTTATAATTTAGGAAAACAAGATTTCTTCGAAAAGTTTAGCCAACTTCACCAAAAATTCCACTCTTTTGCATAAATTGTACATTCAAGAATCGGTAGTGATTTGAAATTTCTTGTTAAGCTAGCTAATGGAAGAGCATACAAAGAGTGTACATGATCCTTATTACCAAGCCCAAATGGTGACTTCAACGGCTTCAGGAGACCCCTTGGCCAACCGAGTTTGGTTGACCGGGGCAGTCATTATTGGAGCAGGCCCTTCAGGGCTTGCTGCAGCCGCTTGTCTCAAGAATCAAGGTGTTAATATCTTGATTCTTGAAAAGACTAACTGTATAGCGTCTTTATGGCAAATCAAAACGTACGATCGATTATGCCTTCATCTCCCTAAACAATATTGTCAACTCCCACTTATGCCTTTTCCTAAAGACTTCCCAACTTACCCTAATAAGCAACACTTCTTAGCTTACCTTGAAGCCTATGCAAAAAACTTCGATTTGAAACCTGTTTTCAACACGGTTGTTATAAAGGCAGAGTATGATGGTGGTTGTGGGTTGTGGAGGGTGAAAACAAAGGTGACCGAATATGTTTGCCGGTGGGTGATAGTGGCCACCGGTGAGAATGCTGAGGAAGTTGTGCCAAAAATCGACGGAATGAATGAGTTCAATGGGCCAATTTTGCACACAAGTTTGTATAAAAGTGGTGATTGTTTTGAAAATAAGAAGGTTTTGGTGGTTGGATGTGGGAATTCGGGCATGGAGGTTTGCTTGGATCTCTGCAATTACAATGCTTGCCCATCACTTGTTGTTAGAGATTCTGTATGTATTTTCTATCTAATCTCTGTCATGAACATAGATTAATATTTACATGTTTCAGAATACAATATGATAGAGTGACAATCAAAATAATAACCTAACATACAATATAAACATATACTTCGTATTTGATTATATCAATATAATATATATATAGTAATTTTGTAACATCTTATATATTCCAAATTTGGTGAATCTTAATTATATCATATCAATAATATATATAGTAATTTTCTTTATGCTTATATGTTTGAAAGAGCTAGCTCAAAGATTTAAAATAGAAGTGATATGTAAATTGTAAAAATTATATTGTACACCATAATTAAAATTTATGTTTTGGCATACTTATAGTCTATTTAAAATTTATCTAATATAATAATTGAAGTAATTTTTATATTACAGATATCACCTAAAAAAACTCAGTTTATCTAAAGGTTGTTATTTACGGAATGATTCTTCATTTAATATATCTTTAGAAATAATTTTAACTTAAAAATTTGAGGAAAGAAAGTATAAAAATTCTTTTATGTAGATTTTTTTATCTAATGGTAGAATAATTCAAATATTATAAAGTTTTAATTCTGTCCCTCACAGAAGAATCTTAACTAAAAATGTGTTTATTTTTGCTTTTAACTTTCTTGGACTTTGTTTGCATGCGTATTTCTTCTTAGATTTCAAGATTCCCTTTCTTGAAATCGCTCACTACTAAAAAGATCCTCGTAGCAGAGCCAAGCTTTCTCGTTAAATAGGCCCGATTAAGGTTTAAAAAAAATAAAAATTCAATCTAAATTGTCAACATCTTAAAACGGTTAAAACTGCCTAAATTTCGTTGGTAGATATAATGATTCTTTTCTTATATTTTAGTTGTAATATTAAATTACCAATTTTCTTTTTTGTAATCGATTTTCCAGTTGCATGTATTGCCACAAGAGATGTTTGGTAGATCAACATTCGGACTGTCGATGTGTTTACTCAAATGGTTCCCCGTTAAAGTAGTCGATCGGCTCTTGCTTTTCGCATCACATTTAATTATGGGTGACACGAATAAACTTGGACTCAATAGGCCTAAGCTCGGTCCCCTCGAGCTCAAAAATATCTCGGGTAAAACACCCGTGTTGGATGTAGGCACACTTGCGAAAATTAGAAGTGGGGACATCAAGGTTTCGACTTCAGTTCTTTCTTTTATCTAGTTAAACTTTATTTTTTACTACATTACTTAAGAAAAGTGATATAAATATTAGTGGCAGAAAAAATAACACTATGTGTAGATTTTAGTGATATTTTTTTAAAATATAGTAAACATTTCTGTTATTTACTCACTTTCTAAAAAGTATGGGTACAATGTACAGTTTTAAGTTATTATTCACATCTTCTAATGAGATACTCGTGTCAAAAAAGGTATTGTCCCTATATTTTATTTGTTATGTACTATAGAGTTTTATCAACCGGACATGTAGTTATATTTCTTTATATGCAAGTAAAACACTTTTTTAAAGTGTAGAAAACAATTATAGTTATTTTACCCGATCTTTGGTGACGTTTTTCCGACTCTATTGACACTTTTGTGAGGGTTGCTAAACAACCTTTTTTCCCGTGTAATTCTGTCACTAAATGAGCAAAATTGAATCTTGATCTAGGTTTATCCAGGAATAAAGAGACTAACATGCAATAGTGTTGAGTTTGTAGACGGAAGAATGGAGAAATTTGATGCTATTATTTTAGCCACAGGTTATAGAAGTAATGTCACTACTTGGTTAAAGGTATGCTACAAATTTTATTACATGATACACTATACAAGTTAATTTGTTTTAAACCAAAAATGTTAATCTATTCTTAAATATCACATGTCTATAATGGGATTTGAATCATCGACCTCAAAGATGAAGGGCAACAAATATATCATATCGCTAGGACAAAGACCTTTTGGTCTATCCAAGATTAATTAACTAATCGATTATCTTAGTGTGACTACCTTGTAATTTATTTAATTTCCTTAATTACTTATGTTTTGTATGTAGGGCACGAACTTATTTTCAGAAAAAGATGGGTTTCTCACAAAACCATTCCCTGAAGGCTGGAAAGGTGAGCGTGGATTATACGCCGTAGGGTTCACAAAACGCGGCTTACTAGGTACATCTATGGATGCATCTAAGATTGCCGAAGACATCTTACGTCAATGGAAAATGGACTCGAAGCAGGTCAACTCGTTACGATGTCAACCACCATAACTTTATATGGGTTCATATAGACTCATAAAAGGTGGTGTTTTATGTGAAGTGTGTTTAATTAGATCATTAGGAATGTGAATAATTAGGATTTGTCCATATATCTTTTAGTGTATATTAATTTATGTGAAAGTATATACATAAGGGGAAGTATTTTTGCCTATTAAAGATTGCCACTTATGAAAAAGAAAGGGAAAATAATTGAAAGATAAGCTGAATGGATTGATGGGTGATAAATCTAAGGCATGGTGATGCTTGTATTAGTACAAAGTAGAAAGGTCAGAAAATGTACATTTGGAGCTTTCAAACCTTAATCATGCTTGTGTGTCATGTATCTATCGAACCTATGACTTATGGTACCTAAATTATCGTTCAAACGACTTCTCTTATGCTCGAGTTATCGCTATCATATAGTAATTCAAAGAGATAAGGCGATCGAGTACATATCCTTTTTCTTGGGACCATCTTATTTCATATTCGTCGTAAGAAAAGTGTGATTTAGCGCAACAAGACGCCAAGATTATTAGTAGTTTGGTTTTAAAAGATCGAGTAACCTTGCATGTTATCTTTGAAAAAGTGGTTAGTAACCTAACTAACCAATAGTTATTGCAAACCATTATTACTATTACATATGTTAGGATCTTTGGCTTCCTTGATGAATAAGCTTCAAGCAGAAAGGAAATAAGTCTCCCAAACTCCCAACATTGTAGCAGTATTATACACAAGTGTTTCTTTGTGACCAACAACTCACTTTTGGTCATTGGTGATCGACACCATATCGCGTTGCTAGTTAATCCCCTTTTAGTGTCGACAAAATTGTCAATTTCTTCGACGGAAGTATATTTATCAGGTTAGAAAGCCCTCTTTTTTGTAGCATCAGTTGCTAAAGATGCTTATATAAGAAGAGGACCACACCAATAACCTCAAGGGGAGGGTGGGTGGGGTGGGTAAAGGTCTAACCAGTCTGCACCACAACTCTCTATCATGTGTATAAGATGCGATTATATATTTATATCAATGATTGGATTAGGTCCTACAACAATTAAAGACAAAAACTACTAATTATGTAATGACAAATTGATGGATGAATGCTCTAAATTAAACATGCAAACCAATTATGTTCAAATATTATGATTCAATTTTACAAGTTGGAATTGGAGGACGATTACGCTCGTATATAATTGTTTCAAAATGATTCAAAAACTTATTCGTTTGGCCAAAGGTTGGGAAATTGTCATGAAGATACTCCGGTTACATCGCATATACCTAATTATCCGTGTTATTGAAGCAAACTTTTTGATTGATTGTTTTCTTTACAATATTTTAATCTAGTTTTTAGGCCTCGTTTGTTTTTAACGTAATCATCCGCAATCCTTTGTAATTGGATTAATTCCATTACGGATGGATGTTTGGATAAACTTTTATTCGTAATTCAATTCCCACGTAATTATTAAACTACGTCATTCATTGTAATTGAAATGCTTAGCAAATGCTTATAAATTTAATTGCGTTCCTTTAATAAATTAACAAACTTGAGTTCTATATGTTTTAGCCTTTAAAATCGTACACACATATTAGAAAATTATAAAAAGAAAATTAAAATAATATTATATTAAATTAAAAAAACTAAAAAACTAAAAATAAATTAAAAAATTAAAATAAAGCAAATTAAAATATAAAAGAAATAAAAGAAATAAAAGAAAATTTTTTAAAAATAAATAATTATTAAAAGTTAAATTTTTTTAAAAAAGGTTAAAAGTTAAAAATAAAAAATAAAAAAAGACATAAGTATTGATTTGAATTTCAACTATAAATTTTGTAGCCAGGCGCGCAAAAGAATTCAATTACATCAGAATTCAATTAGTTCAGAATTCAGTTCCTTCATAATTTGATTTCATTACGAAAGATTACGGCATGCCAAACGCAATCTTCCGTAATGTAATTGAATTCAGTTGTAGTTATATACAGTTGCGTGTTTGGTTACAAATTTTTTAGTTGTAATTCATATCTATACTTATGCATTTTCTTTAGATTCTTTTTTTTTAAAATTTGTTATTTATTATTTATTTTTTTTTATTTTTTTTAAAATTAATATTTTTTATTTTTTTAAGAAGTTTTTTTTAATTTAATTTTTTTATTTATTTTTAATATTTAATTTAAATATTAAGTGTTTTTTTAAAATTTTGTTATTTTTTTTATTTTTTTAATATTTTCGAACGATTTTAAAATTTGAAGGATACAAATATTCAAATTTGTTAGTTCATAAAGGACCATAATTGAATTTATAGGGTGTTAGGATGAAATTCAATTACAATGAATTTTGTAATTCGAAATTACTTCGTAAATGAATTACGAAAAAAAAGTTCATCCAAACTTTCCTTCGTAATGTAATTGAATTACAATTACGGAGGATTACGTCAAAACAAACGCCTCCTAGTGTATACACTAATTCACATGAGGTGATGGTTGTGACGAATGATGGTGTGCAAAATCCAGAGCATATATATAATGTTAAGCACAATCATGGATCTTAGCAGAAAACTCGAACACGTTTTTAGATATTTAGATCAACATACGAAGTTTATTCATGTCATTAAGTCCAAATTGACTAAATCAAGTAGTACTCTTTATCAAAATGAATATGTTCTTAGTTGCAAACAAAGGTTTTTTACTCAAAATGGTCCATTAGCACGTGACATTCACAAGGAACGTCATAAATAGCCCATACCTATTATTTCAATTTTCATTATAGCTTTCAAAATAAATAAGAAAATATTCGTTACTTGTATCGCTTTCTTAAATCAACATGTATCGCCATTCTTGAAACGTTTTGTTGCAATTATAAAGTCGGACTTAGTAAAATGAAGATGGTCCATGGGGCGGTGCACAAGTGAAGAGTGGGTTAGATGTCAAAACACAAGACCTTTGTAGGACCAAGCCATGGATCGCACCACATGGTGTGCCCTCGGACTTTTGGTCCCTTTTCTTCTCCCTTTGGTGGTTTTTTATTCCTCCGTGGTCCAAATATAGGTTCTAGTGAGTATGCACATTCGTCTTTAGTTTTTATGATTTTATTCTTTATTTGATTTATTTAATTTCTTAGGGTGTAACAAACTAACAATTGGTTCATTCTGCTTGAGTTAAAATAAACAGATATATCTGGGTATGCATATGCACGTTCCAAGAACTGAACTAAACCAGCCCGGACCGATTGAAACCGGAAACCAAAAATAATTTTAGCTGGACTAAGGACAGAACTGATGATACTCGGAACCACAGTGAGCAGGACCGAGAACCATTCGGAACCGAACCACGAACCGAGAACTGAGGTAATTTCTTTGATTTTTATCTCGGTTTTGGACCGAATCGGACCAATTGGAAACGAGAACCGATTTTTGATAAAAAAAAAATAGAACTGAGAACCAAACTGATGTAGCTCGGTTCGGTCCTGTCCGGTTCTGCGTTTTCGGTCAGTTCTCGGTTCAATTTGAGCCGGCCGTACCGAATCAGATTGAAACCGAAGATCATGAAATTACAAAACCAAACCGAAAATTATAATTGGTGTTGGTTCGGTCCAGTTTCAGTCATTTTTCGGTTCGCTTGGGTTTTTTCAGCCCAAAATGCTCACCCATATCATAGCTAGGACCAGACCGAAACCAATATTAGCAGAACTGTTAATCATGAATTTACAAAACCAAAAACCGAACCGAAATCATAATCGGTATTGTTCGATTCGGTGTCAGTCGGTTTTTGGTTTGGTTCGGGTTTTTTCTGCGTAAATGCTAACCTATCTGATGACCGGGCCAAAATCAATAGGATCGAAACCGAAGATCATGAACTGGAAACGGAAAACTGGACCGAACAACATAATTTGTGTTAGTTCGGTTTGATTTCGGTCGGTTTTCGATTCGATTCTATTTTTTCGAACCAAAATCTCACTCTTAATATATTTATATTAACCATATTTCTCATTAACTTTCTACGGTTAGTTTGTGCCGTAAAACATGATCTCAAATGGCATATACATGTGCTCCACAAAGTGTGGAAAAGGCACATGCTCAACACTTGTTTTCGAAAGTAAATTCACCAATAAGGAGATAAGATATTATGGTTGTCCCAAAAAGGGCCACTATATGCATATTGTTAGACACTTTAATTACATCGTAAAGGTCTCAAATTTGTATCTTATAACGCATAAAAGAACATAGAATATATGTCTAAATATGTAATCGTTTGAATAGTTTTTTCTATAGTTTTCTATATGACATTAATTATGAAACGTGGAATGACATTAAACCTCGAAAGGGTTCCATGCATTCTCTAAAATGAAAAATATAAGACTCGTGTTATCGATGTCTTTGGTTTTCAACTGAATGGCTTCTTCAAACTAACATGGTTGACACGGAATGGTCAATAGTAATTGTCGATTGATTGCTTTGGTTTGGAGACATAGAAGGCGGTATAGGTGATTTTGTGAGTATAGATACTTTTGTGTGTGTATTTTATGTATAAAAATATTAAATGGATTGTTATTGTTGACATAGGCATGTCAATTAAAATGTCAGATTACATAAACTTATTTCGATAAAAATCTGAAGTATCAATTGTTGTCACGGGTGTGAGCAGTCTAATTGGAGTAACCAAGGATGGGTAAAGTAAAAGTGGTTTTATTGTAGTTGGTGAAAGGTAAAGGACATTTGTAAGAATTCATTGAGCTCGATCATCTTTAACCCACCACCTTGGGCTAGTAGTAGTGGAATCCTTCTCATGTCTTGTTCACCCCCCATAAGAATATTCTCATCAATAAACATGTGAATATTCCTTTTTCTTTCTATGTTCTGTGTTCTTGCTTGAGCAAATATGAAAAGTGCGTGTATTTGTTGCAATAACATTTATTTTACCATTTTCTTATGTAGTTTGAATTATTAATCGTGATTTGAGAGTAGGGCATATGCTACTTCGTTTAAGGCATACCTTCAATGTGGTAGTAATGGTGAGTAAACCCGACCTTAATTACCATTGACATTTCAGTGTTATATCAACTTTACCAAACACATGACCAAACCAATCTAGTGATTATCAAACAAAAAAGTGAAGGGGGCTTTGCAACATTCGATCGCATGGGCGGCCAAAACAGGCAAAAGTCAGAAGGATGCGATCGTGCAGGGTGCCTGTAAGGGGAAGGACGCGTCGCAAGGAGGGAGGGAGGCAACGCAATGGTCTCCCCATTGTAACGACCCGAAATTTGTAAATAAATAAATTGTACAAAAATATGATAAATAAGGATAAATCGTTTAAAGAACGTAGGAATTGGTTTCGTGTCGTTTGGAGACCGTACGAGAAAGTTATGGGCGAAACCGGGACGAGACAAAGGTGAGAAAGTGCAGCCCTGGCTGCATATGAAGTTCACGACGCGAACCTAGTTCGCGAACGTGAAGTCGCAACAGCGAATTTGACCATCGAGCGGGAAGTAGTTCGCGATAAGATAACGATCGCTAAGAATGCGTACGACATGCAGAGTTAGCGACGCGAACTTAGTTCGCGCCGTGAAGTCCTGTCGTCTGCAATAAATTCGGGTTTTGGCTCATTTAATGCAATAGTAAACCCTAGTTTCTATCCTTGGCGATTTTCGAGCATAAAGGCACATTGGTGGCGATTTCTTCTCAAATCCTTGGTAGATTTCACTCCTAAGTGAAGATTAAAGGTATATCTTCACTCCTTGATCTTTGTAGCTTTAGATCTATGTATTTTGATGGTTGGGTTGAAACCCTAGCTATTGGGGGTTATGGTTTATGGTGAATAATTGATGTATACACTTAATAGATGGTATATTAACAAAGGAAACAAGTGTATGATTATGATTTGTAAGAATCTTAAGGGTTGGTTAAACCTAGGGTTTGGTAAATCACCATAATTGGGGAAAATGTTAGTTAATGGTAATTAGAGGTTAATGGATACATTATTGGTAGTATGAGATGTTGAACATCTTGTGATCATTGTATTAAGGCTTTCGGTGACATCTTGGAAAGTCGGTGAATTTGTGAAGCAAGAGATTTGGTGGCAAGAATTCGGTTGGAGCATCCTATTGCTAAGGTGAGTACGTGTGGAAATTTACTGAGTACATAGCCTATGAAGTCCCTTTATTACTTGTGTTATGGTCTATTTGCTTAATTGTGTAGATTAGTAGTTAGTAGTTAGTCATACCGATAATAGTATTGAACTAACTTGTTTGTTGATAGACGTGATAGCCGAGAGCTAGATTGACATAACCATTGAGTTATGATATGTTGAGATAATGTGATGATGCGGGGGACCCCCGGTCATGAGGTGTGGTGTGAGGGGCAGTTGGGTGGATTCCCATCGACTCCACCACGATAGTAGTCTTGCTAACTGGAGGTAGTCCGGTGAGTAAGGCAGGTATTGGTAGATTGGGCGAATCCCTCTTGCCGGTATCTTAAGGCTTATTAATGGCGATGGATTTCGGTTAATAAGTCAAGGTGGTTCTAGTTAGTATCGGGGGCAACCCGATAACTAGATATGATTGCTAGGAAAGCAAAGTATTAGAGTCACAATAGGGTGACTAGTTAGATGGATGATTACTTACATGTTTGTCTATATGCCATACGATTATTATTATTATTGGGTCTAAACCCATGTAGCTCACGAGACGTTTTGTCTCACGTACTCCTTGTTTTGTTTTGCTATGTACTCAGGTTCGGGATCGAAGGTTTAGGTACGCATGGATAGAGATGCGGGGCCTAGAGTAGAAGAACATTAGATTGGATTTATGCTTAGCTTTGGTTATGATCTATTTTGTAACACCAAACTTCATACTCTGATTTTCATACCAAAGGTTTTTGTAAATCCATATTTTTGGAATAGTTCTTCTATTTATGAAGAATGATTTATTTTGGGCAAATGTTTTGTATTAAAATTTGAAGTGTTACAACTTGGTATCAGAGCTACTGTTTAAGTGAATTAGGTTGGATGACCATCCTAGTCTTAGACTGTAGCATTAGGAATGTAAGATTCCTTAAGATCATAGGTTGACCTTGAGACTTTATATTAAGTTTAGGGTTGAACCTAGGGGACCGATGAAAGTTGATATGATTATGGATATTGAGTCTTATGCGACTAATGGGTTGTACACAAGGTACTAAATGTTTAATGTCTTTCGTATAGTCTTGATTGAAAGAAATGGTGACCACGCGTAGAAGTGGTAGAGCCCCGGAGGGCCGGGAGGAGGAAATACCTCATGTTGAGGTTGTGGTTGAACAAGAAAGTCAACCGTCGATGCATCGAATGGGTGAGTCGTAGGTCGGAGCAAATAGGACTCCGGTAACTATGGCGGATCTCCAAACTATTATCGATCAAATCAAAGGAACGGTGGCCGAAGAAGGGCACCGTATTATTGGAGACCGTGAAAGGTCGGGTGGAGAGCGTGAATCCGAGGCTAGATCGGATGAGAGAACCGGGGGAAGCGGCACCGGTGAAGGGAAGTCCTCCACGGGTGGCCAAAGTGATGCTAGGGCAAAGCCCGTCGTGAAAGAAGGTTGTTCGTTTAAATCCTTCATGGCTTGTAAGCCAAATGTGTACAAGGGTAGTTCGGACCCGAAGGTAACGATGAGGTGGATCCGGGAAACCGAGAGGGTTATCGGTAGTAGCAAGTGTAAGGATGCCGATATCGTGACGTATGCGTCACAATTGTTAAAAGAAGATGCGATGGTTTGGTGGGATATTGTGTATGAGACCCTCGGGAGGGAGGTGATTGAGAAGATGTCGTGGGACGAATTCACCACGAGGTTGAAAAAGAAATTTTGTCCCGAAAGGGATTTGGAAAAGATGCACGAGAAATTCGTGACCCTTAAGAAGGGTGATATGTCAATTGAAGAGTACTCGAGGGAGTTCACGGGATTGCTCCCGTTTGTTGCTAAAACCTACTCGGATGAGAGGTTGAGGGTGGTCCGGTATGCTAGTGGGTTACCGTGGGACTATCAATTGGAAGTTAAGAGGGCGGTTTCACTTGATGAGGCCATTAGTGCCGCCCGGGGTGTGGAGGAAGTGAATGAGGCACGTGTTGCCGAGAGGGCCCATGTGGGCGAGAAAAGGAAAGCCGAGAGCGGCTCTAGTTCGTTCAAAAAAGGGAAGTTCACTTCGAGCTTCTCTAAACAAGGAAGTGTTGGCCCGTGCAAGAAATGCGGGAAAAATCATACCGGCATATGCCGAGGAGAGTCAAAGGCTTGTTATAGTTGTGGCAAGATGGGGCACATAGCCCGGGATTGTAAGGCCAAGTTGTCGGCCGATGTGGAGTGCTACTCATGCCATGAAAAGGGGCATTATAGCAACGTGTGCCCGAAGAAGGGAATATAGTCGATGGTGTCCACGGCTCAAAAGAAAGTGGAACCGGCAAAGGTAAAGGGGCGGTCCTTCCAACTCACTCGGGAGGAGGCGAAGGAGGCACACGATGTGGTGTCAGGTACTTTATTCATTAACTCCTTGCCAACTCATATTTTGTTTGATTCGGGTTCCAATTATTCGTTTGTGTCTTAAGAGTTCGGTTGTAAATTGAATGTGCCGTCCGAGATGTTAGATGAGGTTTATGAGATAGAAGTAGCCGACGGGAAAACGTCTATGGTTGAATGTATTTATAGAAATTTCGAAATAGAAATAGACGGTAGAAAGTTTAAGGTAGATTTGTTGCCCATGGGAATTAGGGCGTTTGATGTGGTTATCGGTATGGATTGGTTGGGTATGCACCAAGCCAAGATTTTGTGTGGAAAGAAAATAGTGTCGATTAGGACACCCGAGAATGAGAAAGTGTATGTGTATAGGGAGAAACGACATCACATGCCTAATGTGATTACCGCCATTAAGGCAAGGAAAAGTATATCGAAAGGTTGTGCATCGTTTATTGCATATGTGTTAGATGGCCGAAAGGAAAAGAAGTCAATGGATAATGTCAAAATTATTCGGGATTTCCCCGAGGTATTTCCCGATGACTTGCCCGGTTTGCCGCCGGAGAGACAAGTCGAGTTCAAGATTGATTAAGTTCTGGGGGCGACGCCGATTGCTCGTGCTCCCTACCGTTTAGCTCCCACCGAGATGCGGGAATTGATGACTCAATTGCAAGATTTGTTAGACAAATGTTTTATTCGTCCGAGTTCGTCACCATGGGGTGCACCGGTGTTATTTGTTAAAAAGAAAGACGGTTCGATGAGAATGTGTATCGACTACCGAGAGTTGAACAAGGTAACTATTAAGAACCGTTACCCGTTGCCGAGAATTGACGACTTATTCGATCAATTGCAAGGTGCTAGTTATTTCTCGAAGATTGATTTGAGGTCGGGTTATCACCAAGTTCGGGTGAAAGAAGGCGACACCGAGAAGACGGCTTTTCGTACACGTTATGGTCATTATGAATTTCTAGTGATGCCGTTTGGTCTTACAAACGCGCCGGCCATTTTTATGGATTTGATGAATCGGGTTTGTAAACCGTTCCTTGATAAGTTTTTGATCGTGTTCATTGACGACATTTTGATTTATTCGAAAACCGAAGAAGAACACGAGGGTCATTTGAGGCTTGTTCTAGACGTGTTGAAACGGGAGAAGTTGTATGCAAAATTCTCGAAGTGTGAATTTTGGTTGCGGGAAGTGCAATTCTTAGGTCACGTGGTGACGTGTGATGGTATTAAGGTTGACCCGTCCAAGATAGAAGCGGTGTCAAATTGGGAACCTCCGAGAACTCCTACCGAGGTTAGAAGTTTCCTTGGATTAGCCGGTTATTACCGAAGATTTATACAAGACTTCTCGAGAATCGCGATCCCACTCACGAAGTTAACGAGAAAAAGTGAGAAGTTTGTGTGGGAGAAGAAGCAAGAAGAGGCGTTTAAATTGTTGAAAGAAAAGTTATGTAATGCGCCGATTCTTACATTACCGGATGGTATGGAAGATTTTGTGGTTTATAGTGATGCTTCGAATCAAGGGCTCGGTTGTGTGTTGATGCAAAGAGGTAAGGTAATCGCGTATGCCTCGCGACAATTGAAAAATGCGGAATTGAGGTACACGACACACGACTTGGAATTGGCGGCGATTATATTTGCCTTAAAGTTGTGGAGGCATTATTTGTATGGTACTCGGTGTACGTTGTACACGGATCATAAAAGTCTACAATACGTGTTTACTCAAAAAGATCTTAATATGCGACAAAGAAGGTGGATCGAGTTGATTGCCGATTATGATTGTGAGATTGTGTATCACGCGGGAAAGGCTAATGTATTAGCCGACGCCTTGAGCCGAAAGGTCTATGAAAAGCCGAACCGAGGAATTTTATCACGTATAGAAGTCGTCTCGAGCATCATCGAAAGAATCAAGAATGCCCAACGAGAGGTTATGGGAAAAGACGAGTTAAGACAAGAACGGTTAGGCAAGAACCAACATTTTCTCGAAAATGCACAAGGGTTGAAGACCGTAGGTGGTCGTATTTGGGTTCCTAAGTTCGGTGGCATCCGGAAAAAGTTGTTGTATGATGTATACAAGTCAAAGTATTCGATTCACCCGGGAAGTACAAAGACGTACCAAGATATGAAACGGGTTTATTGGTGGCCCGGAATGAAGGCGAGAGTGGCCAAGTATATCTCTAAGTGTGCCACGTGTGCACAAGTAAAAGCCGACCATCAAGTACCGTATGGGGTAGCCCAATCATTAGTTGTACCGGCGGGAAAGTGGGAAGACATAACTATGGATTTCATAGTAGGTTTACCGAAGACGAGTAGGGGTCACGATGCCATTTGGGTCATAGTTGACCGGTTGACCAAGAGTGCGTTATTTTTAGCCATTCGGGAAACGTTGCCACTTGAGAAATTGGCTAAGTTGTATGTTGATGAGGTGGTTCGACTCCACGGGGTTCCGTTATCGATTGTGTCCGATAGAGACGCGAGGTTTACCTCGAGATTTTGGCGATCTTTACAAGAAGAGTTGGGTACAAAGTTGCGGTTGAGCACGGCTTATCATCCGCAAACCGACGGTCGAAGTGAAAGAACGATTCAAACGGTTGAAGACATGTTAAGATCGTGTGTACTAAATTTCGGTGGTAAATGGGATGAACACTTACCGTTGGTCGAGTTTTCGTACAATAATAGTTATCACTCGACTATCAAGATGCCGCCTTATGAGGCGTTGTATGGAAGAAAATGTAGAACTCCATCTTGTTGGTTGGAAGCGGTAGAGACGACACTCACGGGTCCCGAGATCGTGAGAGTGACGAATGAAAAGATCGGTATTATTCAAACCAACATGAAAGTCGCCCAAGACAGACAACGAAGTTATTCGGGTTTGAAGAAAAGGCCATACGACTTGGATGTCGGTGATATGGTCATGTTGAAAGTGTCACCTTGGAAAGGTGTGATGCGGTTTAGTAAGAAGGGAAAGTTAAGTCCAAGGTATGTTGGACCGTTTAAAATATTGAAACGGGTCGGGCTTCAAGCTTTTAAGTTGGAACTTCCACCCGAGCTTCAAGGTGTGCATGACACCTTTCACGTAAGTTATTTGAAAAAGTTTGTCGGGGAAGTCGAAAATATTATTCCGTTGCAAGAGTTGCGGGTTGAGGGCCCGAACCGGTTAATCGAGGAGCCCGAGGCTATATTAGAAACAAAAACAAAGAAGCTTCGGAATAAGGAGATCGAGTTGGTGTTGGTCAAGTGGAAGCATTCACTTGGGCCGAATTTGACTTGGGAAGTCAAAGACGAGATTCGGAAGAGGTACCCGGATTTCGTGAACTATGATGAGATTCCGAGGACGAAATCTTCTTAAGGGATAGATAGTTGTAACGACCCGAAATTTATAAATAAATAAATTGTACAAAAATATGATAAATAAGGATAAATCGTTTAAAGAACGTAGGAATTGGTTTCGTGTCGTTTGGAGACCGTACGAGAAAGTTATGGGCGAAACCGGGACGAGACAAAGGTGAGAAAGTGCAGCCCTGGCAGCATATGAAGTTCACGACGCGAACCTAGTTCGCGAACGTGAAGTCGCAACAGCGAATTTGACCATCGAGCGGGAAGTAGTTCGCGATGAGATAACGATCGCTAAGAATACGTACGACATGCAGAGTTAGCGACGCGAACTTAGTTCGCGCCGTGAAGTCCTGTCGTCTGCAATAAATTCGGGTTTTGGCTCATTTAATGCAATAGTAAACCCTAGTTTCTATCCTTGGCGATTTTCGAGCATAAAGGCACATTGGTGGCGATTTCTTCTCAAATCCTTGGTAGATTTCACTCCTAAGTGAAGATTAAAGGTATATCTTCACTCCTTGATCTTTGTAGCTTTAGATCTATGTATTTTGATGGTTGGGTTGAAACCCTAGCTATTGGGGGTTATGGTTTATGGTGAATAATTGATGTATACACTTAATAGATGGTATATTAACAAAGGAAACAAGTGTATGATTATGATTTGTAAGAATCTTAAGGGTTGGTTAAACCTAGGGTTTGGTAAATCACCATAATTGGGGAAAATGTTAGTTAATGGTAATTAGAGGTTAATGGATACATTATTGGTAGTATGAGATGTTGAACATCTTGTGATCATTGTATTAAGGCTTTCGGTGACATCTTGGAAAGTCGGTGAATTTGTGAAGCAAGAGATTTGGTGGCAAGAATTCGGTTGGAGCATCCTATTGCTAAGGTGAGTACGTGTGGAAATTTACTGAGTACATAGCCTATGAAGTCCCTTTATTACTTGTGTTATGGTCTATTTGCTTAATTGTGTAGATTAGTAGTTAGTAGTTAGTCATACCGATAATAGTATTGAACTAACTTATTTGTTGATAGACGTGATAGCCGAGAGCTAGATTGACATAACCATTGAGTTATGATATGTTGAGATAATGTGATGATGCGGGGGACCCCCGGTCATGAGGTGTGGTGTGAGGGGCAGTTGGGTGGATTCCCATCGACTCCACCACGATAGTAGTCTTGCTAACTGGAGGTAGTCCGGTGAGTAAGGCAGGTATTGGTAGATTGGGCGAATCCCTCTTGCCGGTATCTTAAGGCTTATTAATGGCGATGGATTTCGGTTAATAAGTCAAGGTGGTTCTAGTTAGTATCGGGGGCAACCCGATAACTAGATATGATTGCTAGGAAAGCAAAGTATTAGAGTCACAATAGGGTGACTAGTTAGATGGATGATTACTTACATGTTTGTCTATATGCCATACGATTATTATTATTATTGGGTCTAAACCCATGTAGCTCACGAGACGTTTTGTCTCACGTACTCCTTGTTTTGTTTTGCTATGTACTCAGGTTCGGGATCGAAGGTTTAGGTACGCATGGATAGAGATGCGGGGCCTAGAGTAGAAGAACATTAGATTGGATTTATGCTTAGCTTTGGTTATGATCTATTTTGTAACACCAAACTTTATACTCTGATTTTCATACCAAAGGTTTTTGTAAATCCATATTTTTGGAATAGTTCTTCTATTTATGAAGAATGATTTATTTTGGGCAAATGTTTTGTATTAAAATTTGAGGTGTTACACCCATTACGCCCAGTCACAATTTTTAGGCAAAAATGGAGGTGAAAGAATAGTTAATTCTAGGTATATCGTCAAATAACTTTAATTTGCTTTGATGAAGTAATAAGGCCCCGTTTGTTTTGACGTAATCATCCGCAATCTTCCGTAATTGTAATTCAATTACATTATGAAGGACGTTTGGATGAACATCTTTTTTCGTAATTCAATTACGACGCAATTTCGAATTACGATATTCGTTGTAATTGAATTTCGTCCCAAAATCCTAAGAATTCAATTACGGTCTTTGTAAACTAACAAATTTGAATATTTTATATTCTTTAGATTTTAAAATCGTCTAAAAAATAAAAAAAATTTAAGAAAAATTAAAAAAAAATTAAAATTTTTAAAAAATTTAATATTTTAAAATTTTTTAAAACAATTTAAAAAAATTAAAAAAAATTAAATTTTTTTAAAAGAATTTTAAAAATGTTAAAAAAAATTAGAAAAATTAAAAAAATAATAAAAAGATTTAATTTTTTTTAAACTAAAAATATAATAAAAAAATTTAGAAAAAAAAAGTAAATTTTTTTAATTTTTTTAAAAAATAAATTAAATAATAATAATAATAAATAATAAAATTTTAAAAAACAATTTAAATAAGTTTTTTCAAAAATGTAAAAGTATTGATTTGAATTACAACTCAAAATTTTGTTAACCAAACGCGTAAGCGTATTCAATTACAACCGAATTCAAACCGAAATTTAATTATAACCGATTTCAATTACATTACGGAGGATTACGTCGAGCCAAACGCCCCCTAAGTGTTTTTAACAAATCAATTCTCATTAATTAAAGAGTTACTAACAAATAGTAAAACAATTTTGTAATTACATTTTAACCAAAGGATAAGAATATAACTACAAATGATACTCCCTCCGTCCCTAAATAAAGTTCCCATCATTCATTTGTACAACATGTGTAATTACATTATGAAGGACGGAGGGAGTATAATTTTGTAAAAACGGTAATGTGTATACAGTTTTTGGTTCTTCATATCACAATTTACGCTTTCTAGTCGAGAATAATTATTATGTTAATTACTTAGTTTAAAACTACATGAAACTAAATAATTACTAATAACAACATGTGTAGTTATGATTTTTTCGTATATAATGAAAAATATTTTATTAACAAGTGATGAATCCGTTACTCTCACTTTTTCTTTTTTCTTTTCTTGTATGTCGTTTTGACATGATATGCAAATTGCAAAGCCCAAAAAAATGGGCTTTTAACCCACACTACTTTAGAAGTCCAACAAGCTCATTTATTTATCTTGAATAAATATAAAGCTCACATATATTTTGATTCTTAATACTCCCTCCGTCCCACAAAAAACTTTACATTTCTCCTTCAAATTTTGTCCCACAAAAAACTTTACATTTCTCAAATTTGGGAGGCCCACCTAATAAAATAATAATATTACCAATCATTCAACCAATAAAACACTTTCTCTCTCCAATCTACCCTTATTTTTTAATCAAAAGTATTACAAATGGCCCCACCACTAACTATCTCCTAAAATATTGTGCCCATTAGAAATGTAAAGTTTTTTGTGGGACGGAGGGAGTAGTTAATAAACATATTGGGCTTACCCGATTTTGTTTGCTATCATATAAAGCCATCTTACATTAATATTTAAAAGTAACATCGACTAGGGCTGCACCAATCGTTTTAAAAGAAAAGATATGTTGCAGCATTTGTGGACCCGCTATTACTTTGTTAATTTCCCACTTAATATTTTATATGTTTCTTGACCTCAAAGTAATTTATTTTTTTGCTCTTTTAATTTATTAATTTACAGATTTTGAGTTTGGAAGGTTTCAAGCAAAAGATATGTTGTAGCATTTGTGGACCCGTAATTAGGGTTTACGAAGTAATAAACATGCCATCATATAGCGTGTATAGATCAATTCTTATGTTACTTTCCATCATATCACTTTAGTTATACGAGACTTGTAATTTGGCACAAAATGGGCATCATACGTACAATCTTGTCGGTGTGGTCGTACATATTGAATAGACGTGAATTGGGCATTACATGGTTTAATGTGAAAAAGAAAACTCGTTAAACCCCAAAAGCCAAATGTGCATCATTTTTGCCTATTCAACTTGTATAGATCGATTCACATGGTACTTGCCATCATTCATTTGTACATGTATTGGTAGGGGGAAATTGTAATCGAACAACTTTCGCTCACCTAAACATATGTTTTGTGGGTACGCGTCGCCGCATTACGCGGGTACCCTCCTAGTTTATCTTGAATAAATATAAAGCTCACATATATTTTGATTCTTAATAGGAGTAGTTAAACAAACTTATTGGGCTTACCCGATTTTGATTGCTATAATATAAAGCCGTCTTACATAAATATTTAAAATTAACATCGACTAGGGCTGCACAAATCGTTTTAAAAGAAAAGGATCTGGTTTCGGTCAATGTGGTTCAAAATCGATTTGGGTTGAAAAATATCATATCTTTATCAGTTTCATGGTAAAATAAAATGCATAGTTCCTTGCAACAGTCTATTTCTCAAAATAAATTAATAGAAAGAATAAAAAAGTGTTATTGAAGTGAGTTATCTTATTCACTCATTGCACAACGTTTTATTCACCAATTCAGTAAAACAAGCTATTATTACTAACATAAGTATATTGTGTTCTTTTAGCTTGGTTTTAATACAAAGGTGCACAAAAAAATCAGGCCAGGATGCAGAACCGGATTGAAAATTGTATTTTAACCGGGATTGAAGACATATCGATTTTGGATTTGAATATGCTAGATTGGGTTTGGTTTGAGTTTCCGTGTGGAAAATCAGTTTGAAAACCAGATTAGGGAAAACCGGTTTGAAAACAAGATTACCGGATTCGCTATTCAACGGAGTATTTAAAAGTGATTTTAGGATAGCAAAAGTAAAAAAAAAAGAACGATAGAAAACGGATTCGATCTGATCCAATCTGATTTGGATTAGATCCAATCCAATTTCTAAGTTTTCTACTCGCATCCGAATCAAATATAATTAGGTATTGACCCAATCAAATTTTGATCAAATTTGACCAAATCAGATATATCAATCTATACTTTATTTCTGTTAACGTAAATACAATAATGCAATCTCGTATATGAATGTGAATACTGTATAAGTTATTTGAACTAATAAAAGACATATAACGAAAACGGGGCAGCCTCATGACCCGAATACCCAAAATCCAAACTACCAATTAGTAGCATTTATAAATTCTTCCACTAGCATGCAGTTTCAGATAGATAGATAGCTGCAAACAGGCTGCAATTGTTGCAGAAATTCTTTTATCTTTTTCTACCCTTTTAGGAAAAAAAAAACCATTTTTGACATTTTCCTTCTTTTTTTATTACAATTTAATTTCAAATCATTGACATAACAAACATATATTATTATATTCGATGAATTGATTATATTAATTCAAACTTGTTATATTACTACTTAAATATGCGATTAATCTTAACCATTATATCTTATTGATCAATGGTTGAGATTTGTCCCTAAGGATTATACAAAAATTAAGGACTACCTTGAACGTTTAGCTATAAACTTATACTAGCAGGTTACCCGCGCAATGCGGCGGCGGGTACCCTGTGACTAAATTTGACGGCGATCAAGTAGTGGGTGATGACGACGGTAGTGATAGTGGCTGCTTGTTGTGGTCGTGCGGACGGTGGCTGTTGGTAGTGGTTGCTGGTTGATTGGGCGTTTTAAGTTTATGCGTTATGTTGGATGTTTTTTTGGCATAAAACAAAGTATCAAGTAGATCAATTGGTCAACACACAATCCGTACTTGCAAAAGGTCTTGGGTTCGAATCTCCTAAGCAATACTTTTTTTTATTTTGTGGTGTTTAAGATGTTTCCCAAAGTAGAAACTTAAGATTAAATTTAAGATTAAGACCTTCTAAACTTAGAAGGCCTAAATGCTTTAAGAAGGAGTAAGATAAGATAAGACACATCTAAAGAGTTAATTTAAGGTTATATATAAGGTTATAAGCTAATAAATCTTCTAAATAAGCTTTTCCAAACATGCCCTAATAGGCCATTATTATTTTTAAAAAAAAAAATTAGTTATATAAAATAACAATTTGGTGTAAATTCGACATATTTTGTTGCAGTAATCCATATCCTTCTAAACTTATTTATTAGTCAAAACAATTTTGTCAAATTTTGAGTTACTTCACAACCCATCGCTGGTTTGCTTGATGACCCTTTCTGCAGGCAACCAATTATTTTCTTTGAGAATAATTCATGTTGTTGTTATACGTGGAAAATTGAATCTTTAGCTAATATATGTGGTCTTAACTTATGATATTTCACTTTCACTACCATTCTATTATTGGAAACTACTTCTTAACACTGCTAAACACCTATAAGTATTTAAGATATCTATTTATTTTTAGCCTATTAGCATTTAAAACTACTTGCTAGTCATTCTCACAAATGTATCTGAATCAAATAATCGTTTAATCCAAATAATCTGAATAGAAAGATCTTATTCATTTACTCCGTATTAGTTTATTCATATCAAATCAGCCTCAATTCATTAAAGGCATTTGGTACAAATAATAGGCATCGGTATCATTTTTATTTGAGCCTAAAACAAGAAACACCCACCCCCCTCTTGTCATAATCAATTTAGATTAAATATAATATATAACAAATTAAATTTTTAAATGACTACTAACTTAATTTAGATTAATTAGTCTTCAGATACTTAATGTCATCTTGTGTTAAAATTCAAAGTTTCAAGTACAAATGGGCTCTGCTCGATGTTGGGGTACAGACACTGTTTGTTTGTGTGTATGTGTTTTGGTCTTCTCTACTCATTTGTCATGTATACATAATGCAAACAAATTATCAATATATTTTTTAAGAAAATTAATTAATATGATTCGATCTGTTACCTAATACATATGGTTTTTATGTTAATTTTAAACAATAAGACACTTTTCTGTAACTTAATAAAATGTGGTTAGTTTTGTCTATAAGGTTCACGCCAACAATACTGAGTTTGAATATATTCATGCCAAGGTGTTTTTTATCCAAATTCAACTTTAATCGTTATTTAATCTATTACACACATATACACGTATATACGTGTGTGTGGCGTAAAAACTAGAATGAAAAGTACGTGTTGCTTAACCAATTTTCAACCATCTTTTATAGAAAATTAAATTAAAAGCTACTTTTTGCATCTTCGAAAAAGTACTTTCTTTTTTGCTTTTGTTTAGCACATAGTAATTCCCATAGTCCATCTTCACGGAAACCTTGTAAATATCATAACATTTAGGGTTGTTCAAAAAATTCCAGATATCTAAATTTTAGATACCAATTCCGAATAATGTAAAATTTAAGTGCTAACATGCATTTTACACATTTTAAAAAATAATGATAATAATTAATATTATCAATATATATAAAGCTTGAATTAATTCAACACTTCTTAATTTATAGTGTGAAGGCCGAGGTTAAAAAGGTAAAGAGTACTATTTTAATCATATGTGAAGTTAGATATACTTTTGAATTCAAATTAATTACCAATAAGTCAACACACTTTTCTTTGAATTTATATTAGTTACAAATAGTCAACATCAAATAACGTCTGAATTATTAAGATAAGAAATCATTTCAAACCGAAAAGGGAAACGAACTAGAAAAATGAAATTAGTCAACTTACAACTTTTGTGATCATCTTTATGATTCCTTTTAAGTTCAATGGCCAAAGACATAATTTACAGTGATACCAACTAGACGTTTAAATGACAAAAGTGATAAGTTATAGATGGGTTAATTGTTAGAAGAGGCCTTATAACATTTCAAGATTTCAAAAACCAAGACATTAAGCTAAATTAACATAAACACAAACAATTTTACCCAATATAATAACAATCACTAAACAAGATTTAGTTACTTGATTGTAAACTATTTTCTTTAATTAGGATAACAATAATTAACCAAAACTAAAAAGCTAAAAAAAGGTAAAAGTAAATGCATGAAGAATAAAACAGAGTCATAATTAAAGCCAGTCAGAAAACAGAGTCTCCCAAATCTCAGTGAAAACTTCATAGATAACGCTGTGATGTTCTTCCGAATTTAGCGAAAGAAAACACTGCAAAAGATTCTCGAGATCTTGCGTTCCGAATATTTGTCGTTCAAAAATCATCTCCAACATCGAAACCCTAAAATCTTCATGTGGGTCGCTCGATTTCTTCACCACTGCAACACTATCTCTCACCAATTTACCTTTACCCTTCAACGGGATTACATCCGTTGCTTTCCGATCCCGGCAGCCGCCGCCGGTTTTCTTTGATTTTTTCCGACGTGATTTGTTTTTGCGAAAAGATACCGACGAGTCAGGGGAAAATGATCGGGAGGAAAACAGGGTGGTTTCATCGTCTAGTTCATCATATTCATCACTGCTGCAACAATCGTAGTAGTAATTATCGGTAACTGATGAAAAATCTTGGCTTTTGATGGTTTTCCGGTAATGGGCTTTCTTTTTCGTGGTGGTTTTTGATTTTTTTGCGTAAAACAGAGGAGGGGGGAGGGAAACAGAATGTGGTTTTCCGGCGTGTGTAGTTGCCGGAAAAAGGTTGTTTTCTTCGGAGATTCTTGGCCGGCAAGTTTGGGGTTTGGGTTTACAAGATGATGAGGAAAGTTGTTGAGGTTTAGGGGAGAAAAGGTCGATGAGTTGGCGGTGATGACGGTTTTCCGGGAAGAAAAAAGGCTGGTCTGCGACGTCGGAGATGTTTTTGGTCCGGCAAGAGTTGAACGATGATTGGAAGATTCTGGAGATTCGAACTTTAAAGCCGTTCTCCATTTCTAGAGAGAGTTTTTGAAGTTGAAGAGAAGTGATGCATGTTTGGTACTTTGTAATTTAAAAGTTTAAATACACTAGAGATTTCCATAAAGGAAGGAAAAGAAAAAAACAAAATCAAAATAACAAACTTAGATAAAACTAATTAATTTTGAAATTTAGTTATATTATTTTACGCATGATACTTAGTTGCTGTTTGTTTTTTGACAAAAGGTCTTTCTGGGGTCTTTTGTCTTCGCGGCGCAGATCACGTGCAGAAAAAGCTTCCCGCAGATGTTTGTTTTTTGGAAGCTCGCAGATCTTTTTATGTCTGCAGAAGGTCTTCTCCAAGAAGTTTTGGGCATTAGCTTCTTGGGTCTTCCAAACTTAAAAAAACACATATCTTTCAAACAAGATACTATATTGTTGTAAGAATTATTCTAATGTTGTTAGACATATGATATATTAAATTTGTATTTATTTAAGCAAGTCTATAGATGTTAAAAAAACAAACAACAGCTCTCTTGCAGACTGCAGACCTTTGGTCCACCCAAAAGCTATAGCAGTTGACAGATGTGGTCCGTAGACAGCAGTTCTTTTTGCTCTAAAAAAACAAACAGCACCTTAGGCTCGTGGATGTGAGTATCAGCCACTTCACCTTGATTTTCGAATCAATATGGGCTTATACAGTATACATGAAACGTTACACAAAGCAGCTAAAAGTTGGTTACATTAATCACTCTTTAGAGGATTTGATCACGTTTATGTATTTATCTGCTGGTAGTAATATTTATTTGTTAATTAGTAATAATGTGTCTTTCTTTTTTTTAATATGGGTCCTACTATTTGGACACCTCTATATACTATATAAACACCCTAACTAAAGTCAAAACTTGAAAACTAAGATTACAAAAAACTAATTAATATGACTATTCATGTTTTTTTACACTTAAAACCGGTGGTCGACGGTGGTGGTGGTGAGCGGAAAATTCGATGGTGGTGACGGAGTTAGTTGGTGGAGGCGGAATGAGCGGCGGAGTATGTTGGTGATGGAGGAATGAGCGGCGGAGCATGTAGGTGATGGCAGAGTAAGCGGCGACGGTGGTTGACTGATTCCGATGTTAGTGAGTTGGTAAAGGTGGTGGTTAGCGGCGAAGTATGATGGAAACTATGTAAAAAATAATTAAACTTTTGGGGTGTCTGTAACGACCCGAAATTTGTAAATAAATAAAATATGTAAAAATATAATAATTATGGATAAATAATATAAAACACGTGGAAATTGGTTTCGTGTCGTTTGGACACCGTACGGGAAAGTTATGGGCGAAACCGGGTCAAGACACTTGATGAAAAGTGCAGCCCTGCTGCCTTAAGGAGTTCGCGACGCGAACTATTGATCACGATCGGGAAGTCGGGCCAGGGAGTTTGGCTATCGGGCGCGAAGTAGATCGCGTCGAGTTAGCGATCGCTAAGTTGGCGTACGATGTGCGGAGTTAGCGACGCGAACTAGTTCGCGTCGCGAAGTCTGGTCGTGCAGCATTAAAGACGGGTTGAGCTCATTTATTGCAAAGAAAAACCCTAGTTTTCTCCCACTCGAGCTTGTGAACGATTTTGGGTGTAAACCATCATTTGGAGCAGATTTCTTGGTCAAATCTTGTGATTCTTCACTCCTAGTTGAAGATTTAAGGTATATCTTCAATCCTTTGTAGTTGTAGCTTTAGATCTATGGATTTAGAAGCTTGGGGTTGAAATCCTAGTTCTTGGGGTTATGGGTTATGGTGATATAAATGGTGTATACACTTAATAGATGGTATATTAACAAGGGAAACAAGTGTATGATTATGATTTGTAAGAATCTTAAGGGTTGGTTAAACCTAGGGTTTGGTAAATCACCATATTTGGGGGAAATGGATTGATGGGTGTTATCTAGAGGTAGATGAACACATTATTAGTAGATTGTGATGTTGAACATTGTATGATCTTTGTTTTAGGCTTTCGGTGACATCTTGGAAAGTCGGTGAAATCGTGAAGCAAGAGTTTTGGTGTCAAGAACACGGTTGGAGCATTTATTGCTAAGGTGAGTACGTGTGGAATTTACTGAGTAGATAGCCCTTTTAAATATTTTCATTACTTGCGTTATGGTCTATTTGCTTAATTGTGTAGACTAGTAGTTGATAGTTAGTTATACCGGTGATAGTATTGAACTAACTTGTTTGATGATGAAAGTGATAGCCGAGAGCTAGATTGGCATAACCATAGGGTTATGAAGAGATTGAGATGATGTGATGATACGGGAGACTCCCCGATCATGAGGTGTGGATTGAGGGGCAGTTGGGATGGAATTCCCATCGACTCTTCCACGTTAGTAGTCTTACTCATTGGACGTATTCTGGTGGGCAAGGCAGGTATCGGTAGCGTGGGCGATCCTATTGCCGGTACCTTGTTTCTAGTTAGCTCGGGGGCGACCCGATAACTAGATATGTATGTGGTTCTAGCTAGTTCGGGGGCGACCCGATAGCTAGACGTGATTGCTAGATAAGCAAGGTTGATAGGGTCACACTAAGGTGACTAGACTGGATAGTTGGATATATATATATATGTATATTGATTGGTTATATGAAACGTGACATTTCATTTTATTATCGGGTCTAAACCCATGTAGCTCACGAGACGTTTTTATCTCACGTACTCCTTGTTTGTTTTGCTATGTACTCAGGTTCGGGATCGAAGATTTAGGTACGCATGGATAGAGATGCGGGGCCTAGATTAGAAGAACACTAGATTGGATTTAGTCTTAGCTTGGTTATGATCTATTTTGTAACACCTACTTTTATACTCTGATTTCATACCAAGGTTTTTATAAATCCAAATTGAGGATGTTCTTCTATTTATAAAAATGTTTTATTTTGGCTATTTATGGTATTAAAATTTGAGGTGTTACAGTGTCCAAATAGTAGAAAGGGGTGTGCAAATAGTGAATCCCTTTAATATCCTTGGTTCTGACTTGCTTTACGAGCCGACTAATCACAGAATGATCACCGGCAAAGATGGTAGCCCCGAGTCGACGTAAGTGAACCTCCATGGCCACATGAGATTTTTTTTGCTTCTACCGGTGATTGAACATGAGATTTTCTTGGAATTACAGTCTTTAGAAGACCAAGTTCAACTACTAAACCACCACCATTGTATTTCAATAATCTTTATCTTTAATAATAATAAATTTTTATATCAATTTCTTGTAGTTCCATGCGGTTAATTTTAACTTCACTTAGAAAAGCATTTAGTTGATTTATATTAATAAATTTGTATTTAATAGCCTCATATATTACTTAATGGAAAACTTATATTTTACTTCCAAATATAAATATATAGTTCTATTTTAATATTAAAAGTTTTTGAAAATTACAATGCTCGAAGCCAAAATTGTGGGTCGTTAGTGCTATGTTTAACCGTTTAACATAAACTATTGTAACAATAAGATAAAACAAATATGAAAGAAAATAAAACTTAAAGAATACAAATTTTAATGTTGTTTCGTCCATTAATCGGCTACTTTTAAGCTTCATTTCACATTATATAAGTTTGTAATAGAAAATTTTGTTAAAATCTATTAATTTAACACCGATTAAGACTGGTGCCATCGGGGGGCCGGTTGGCCGCCGGTTGGCCACCGACGGAACCGGCGCCGTTGGCCCGGTCCGCCGGTTGGCCGCCGGTTGGGCCACCGGTCGGTATAGTGGCGAGGGAAGAAACGGAGGAGGAGAGGAGCGAGAGAGATAAAGGGGAAGAGAGAGAGTGTAATATTCTTTTTTTATTTTTTTTTTGATTTTTTTTTTTAAAGTTTTTAAAAAAAGTAATATTTAAAAAAATCTAAAAAAAATTCTAAAAAATTCAAAAAAAATCTAAAAAATTCAATTTTTTTTAAAAAAATAAACTTTTTATGTAATTTTTTTTTAATTAATGAAATGTATTTTTATTAGTTATATGTTTTAATTAGTTTATATATTTTTATTAGAAAAAGAAAAGTAAGTGGTGGGGCCCAAAGTTGGTGAAGTGACGGAGTGCTGTTGGCACGGGTACGTCAGTTTAGTGTTAGTTAGTCTGTCTGCTGACGTGGTGCTGAGTTGGCGGAAACTGACGGCGTCAGTTCCCGTCACCATTGGGACCGGTCTAATAAATCATTGAGAACATTTATTAGAGCATCTTCAATAGTAGCTTTTTTAAAAGCTTATTACTATTTCAATAAGTCTTTACATGACTTATTACCATTGCAATGACTAGCTTTTCTAAGACTAGTGGGTACGGGCCAACGCCCAAACCGGCGTGGGGTGTGACTAGACGGGCCACGGCGTGGCGATCGGACCGAACACCGCCCCCCCCCCCCCCCCCCACGCCGTTGGGGTGCGGCGTGGCGAAAAGAGGCGTTTGACAACGCTCGGCAACGGGCGTGGGTTGATCGTTTTGATCGAAAAGAGCCGTTTGACAACGGCTTTATAGCCGTTACAAATAATAAAAAAAAACTTTATTTTTTAAAAATTATTTACCTATATATATTACACATTTTCGCTCATTTTACACACACAATTAACCCATTTTACTCTCTACAAACTCTTATCTTCATACCTTTCTACTTACAATGGATCCACACAACAATCCTCCACAAACACCCAACCAACCTTCACAACAAAATATACCACCGAACCTAGGATTTGGTTGCTTCGACCAATACGCCAACATCCTAAATCCCGGTGTTGTCCCACCTCCACAATTAGACGAGCACTTTGAGGCAATGAAAGAGCGCGTAGAGATGCGTCGTCAACAAGTTCAACTGGAACAAGAACGACGCCAGCAAGAGAGGGAGAAAGAAGAACGAGAAAGGGCGCTTGCAACCGAACAAAGAATGATCAATAATTTGAATATTTTGAGTATGCAACTGCCGCCAGGCTTGCCGCAAGAAGATCTTCAACATTTCCTAGCCGCGAAGGAAAGGGCTCGAAAAGCCATGAGCGATTTAGGATTGTAGTTTTTTTATTTTAAGTATTTTTATTTTAAGTATTTTTAATTTTAAGTATTTTTACTTTTAATTTAATGTATTGTTATTTTAATTTTAATGGAAGTTTAATATGATGTTTAAAAAATAAATGGAAAAGAAATGATGAGATGGAAAATAAAATGGTGTGGTGTGGTGTGGTGGGTATTTCCACCAAATGATGTGGTGTGGTGGTGGTGTGGGGGTGTGAGGTGGCGATGATGTGGCGGAAAAGGGCACCGCCACATGTGGTGCCCATACCCACTAGTCTAAAAGCTTATTGTAAAGATTTTTTTCTACTAACTTTTTAACCTACTTTTAATGTTTGTCTTTTTTGGTCCCTCATATTTAATAACTTTTCATTTTAAACCTTAAATATACTATATATAAAAATTTTATTGTATTTTTGTTAGTTAATAAATAAATTATATAATATTGATGTCAATTATTATAATATTTTTGTATGAGACATTTTATAAAAATATTATATTTAGTAATATGTTAAAAAATTGTCGAATTATATATAGGAGGTATTTATAAAACATTTGAAATAGATAAAGGTAAATTAGAAAAATTGTAAAAGAAAAAGCTTTTGCAAAGTTAACCATTGGAGATGTTATTTATTAAAAGCTTTTTGGTTATTGAAATATTGATGTGACAAAAGCAATAAGTTTTTGTGAGGTTAACCATTTGGATGCTCTTATGTGTGAATCTAAGAATTATATATGTAGACTGTAGAGAAGTACTTGACACAGGGAAAATATCACGATTTTTTTAATAAAAAAAAATCAAATGACAGTCAGAAAAGCTTACAGGAATTCAGGAATGTCTTTTTATCTATTTTATTTATATAAAAACAACATATTCCTTCTTTGATCGCCACATTAGCATCTTCGTAATTGTCATGTGTACTCCTTTTTTTAATCATTTTGTTAGCTTTAAGTTTTGTAATTAGAATTAGGGAAAACTTATCTAAAATGTTTATAAGTTTATTAGTTTATATAAATATAAATTTATACCTGTATTTAAGCTTATATAAGCTAGTTTATAAGCGCCTTAAAAACGTTTTCCTAAACATGCACTTAATTATTCGTTTTTTTTACGGCCAGAAAAGATAATACTAGAAGACAATTTCACTAAAGTCATTCAGTGGCGGTACCAGGAAAAATATTATGAGGGGTCAAAACTTAAAATAATAAACATGTAGCAAAATATACTTATATATTAAAATATTATGGGTGATCAATTTTACAAGCATTACAATTTATACCCTAAAAATTTTATTTTTTTCAAAAACCTAGAAATTGAAGGGTGGTCAATGGCCCACCTTGACCACCCCTTGGTACCGCCACTGAAGTCATTACTCTCCTCATCACAAACACAAAAATATATACTATATTCTTAGAAAGTATGAACTCATATCATATGCTTGCATGATATGTTAGTTTTTATAATTTGACCTTTAACTATATTCGTTAGAGAGCCAATTTTTATTAATCCCGATGCATATTTTTCGAAAATGGTATATTTTCCATCACGAAAACTCAGATGTTAACATTCCTGGTCCGTGTGTAGTACAACCAAAAACATTATAACCAAGTAACCTCCTTATAAAAACTTGGTATGTCAACTCATTACAAATAAGATTATGTATTGACTATTTATGATCGATAAGATTGCATATATAAAGAGTGAAAATCCCTTCTCTGAAATATTAATGACTAGGTTATAGCCCGTGAAAATTCACGGGTGATTGTAATTTTGTTGAACGTAAGTTTATAGAACATATACTTCATAAATCATTAATAGTACAATAAAAGTTATATAATGCTTTTATAACGTAAATTATGCTATTGAATTGTTACTAATAATGTATACATAGTTTGTGTTTTTTATATAGGATAAAAATATATATTGTTACTTATATGATTGTTGTATACAGTATATTCTAATAAATTTTAAATATTTATATAATGTAAAATTTTGAAATTTATCTGATAGAACCAAAAGCATTATATGACATAGAACCATTGCATTATCCATTTGTTTGGTGAATGTTTGAAGTAACATCACAAGTACCAATCGTAAGTGTCAGCACCGTAAGATGTAGGTTTCTTAATTCATTTTTTTAAAATGATTGTTTTTACTCTGTTTCAACATATAGCTTTCAAGCACTAAATTGAGTAGGAATGACAAATTAATATGTATATTAAGAAGAAGAAAAAAAATTTACCACTGTGTTAGCCATTCTATAGAATGTTCCATAGTTACAATTTCAAACATAGTCTAACAATTTCAAAAATAGTCTAACAAAGAGAGATAGATACCTTTAAAAGAAGAGGTATTAAATCTAGATCAAACATGCTAAGTTCAAATTGCTCATATATTTGCAGTTTACCATTGTAGACAAACGATTTGCGCAAATAAAAGATGAATCAATTTATATTATCAACTCAAGTAACGGATTATAAGTTATCAATGCTGCATATTACACATCATCATGTACCTCGTTAAATTTAAGGCCTTCTCAATTTGCAATGTGGCTAAAAATTACGACTGGAACATTTTTCACCAAATAAGGAGTATGCAGCCATATTTTCCACCCTATGAGCTCTGTATCACGTGAAGAAACCTGGTAACATTAGTAGTTGTATTAGCCACGTGACCACACCATGTAAATAACATACATTTTAAGTATCCATCAGATTGCATAAAACTCTTTTAACACCAACGCTTATATCAATCCATACATATCATGTAGATGCTAAAGGTCCATGTTTGGAGAGTAGCTCCTATGTGGCTACGTACGATTTATGGGGAAATTAAAAAACACGTACAAAAGCAAAGAAAATGGTCAAGATATCAAGTTTTAAACTTTTTTTATTTCAGTTTTGTAAGCTGAAATTTGCATTAGGAACCTATTATTTTGCTGCTCTGATTACATTTAAAATTACTTAGAAACAATAATGTCAAGTGAAGTGAAAGGAGGCACATAATATATTATTAGTTTTGAGAAATAATGGCCACTTAGAGCAACTGAATTTAAAGAACAAACATTAGCCTTCTGAACGGAATTGCTAGTAAATTCATCTTTAGTTTTAATGGTTGATGTAGTTATCACTGTTTTTAGTATCAAAAAATGAAATCCAGGCTGACTGTTGATATAAACAAAGAGGTTATATTGGTGGTCCAGAGAGCAATTATAGAAATCAAATTAGTATTATAATATCAGTATGCATCACATTACAACAAACTAAAGTAACATTTAAAAATCCAAAAGGATAGCTAATTTCAAACCAGTGGAAGCTCTTCAAATTGAAAAAGAACAAAATGATTTTACCTGCAGAATGATAATCCCATTCGAGGTCTTTAATTTGGCTATTTTTGGTTCAAAGTTTTGCATTTTCTTCAAATTATTCACCGCATATCTTCTGCATCCATAGTTAAACAAACATAATCAAGACCTAATTGATACAAATATCTCCACACTGAAATCGATTTAATTAAAAGTAATATCAGAAAAGAAGTATGAAAACAAACCTTAAATTCAGATCCAACTACAATACTGCCATCCATAGCTAAGGTGAAAAAAAACAGAAGGGTCTTTTTTCTTAATAATTTGCAACTATTTGTGTAAAACCAAAATTTAAGATCGAAAAATTAGTCATCGATGTTTTTCACCTTTTCTTTTCGTTTCTTTATCGAAAAACAAAATGCTTTATCAAATATTGATACTAATTTCTTTACTTTAGTTGATGAATGTGATGTAATGTATGAGAAAGAATTCTTTAAAGAAAGGTAGTTAAAAGAAATCTTTACAAATCATGTAGGAGTTTATATGCACCAGTTCTTCATACTTGACAGAAAAGAGTAGGGATTTAGGAAGTTACTTGTGACAAAGGAGCTGGAGATGTCTCCCATGAAGGTTCGATCGTGGGGTGCTGATGACGGTGGAGACTGAAGAGGGCCTGATAGGGTTTAAGAATTAAGAATTTGTGAGAGAATCCGTAAATTAAGGCAAACTTCCCTTAAAATAATTAGCTATATTTTTGGAATAAATGCAATGCATTTAATTATATTAATTCAAATTAGAAAATTGATTTTATTGCTTTTACAAACCGGGTCTAGCAATTGGGCGGGAAAAAGAATTCTGCAACCAATTAGAAACTGCCACATGGTAAGTTGGAGTCTAATAAAATGCCATGTGGCACCCTAAAAGCTTGATTTATTATATTTATAGATTAGATTTGAAAACAAAGCCTTGTCATTTTCATCTCTATCTGGATAGTATTACTTTGTATTATTGTTTGAATTTTTTCACTTGATTTTTTTAAAACTATACGTAATTGTGCTACAGCTTATTAATTTTTAAAATTCAAATAAGTTTGTGGAATTTAAAATTAATAAATACCAATAAATGAAATTTTATAAGTTTGCATGAGCTTGACATATATGCCAAGGCTTATCTACTCCACTTAAAATTCAAATCCTTTTCCCCTATTTGCAAATTTAGAATGTGAAGTGTGTGAACCAGATATTTGGAGGTTTTATGAATGTATGATCGCGTGATACTAAATAATACCCTTGATTATCTAATTAAAATAGGGGTAAATTAACACTCTCTCCGTCCCAATTTTATGATCCACGTTTCCTTTTTAATTTGTTCTAAAATTATTGTCAACTTAAAATTTTTTACCAATTAAAAAATAGTTAGGCGATAAAGATAAAATTTTATTGGTTATAGAGTGTAATAAATGTATTTTTCTTAAATTATATTATTTTTATCTGTAGACAATAATTATGGGACGGAGGGAGTAACTTATATTACTCATAAGCCGTAAGGTTTCTCATGAGATAAATATATGTAGGGGTACACGCGGGTGCTCGCCAGTTCCGACCAGAACTAGAATCAGCAGTTCAATCTCCGAACTGAAACCAGAAAAAATTGATTATCAAATATGACCTCTAGCAAGATAATCAAATAACCGAAAGTAGTTTATCTACTAAGAGGCATGTGTACCATCACGAAGTGGCTTGCACCATCCTATGGCACATCCGCCATTTTGCGCCACCACACCCATGTGAGAGCCGCCAATGCCTACGCCAGTTGGTTGTGATGAGAGAATGTATGTTTTAAAGATATTTTGTGAGTGAGAGTATTTTAGTGAGTATCCACAAAGTGATATATATCTTCTCACATAATTTCAATCTCTCCAGGCTCCATCGATGAAGAAAGAGAGCATCTTTGAAGATAAAGAAGGTTCCAAGAGAAGCAAATACAAAAAATGCATAAAAACAAACCCAAAAATTCCAAACTCTTACCACAAACTTACAAGACAGTTAGAGTTAAAAGATAAAAAATTCAAAAATATGGTTTCAGCTTTCTGATTTCAAGAACAGCCAGACACATAATAACAACACCATCATATCACTGATCACACCACCATTTGACATTCATTAGTTGAACCCCACCATGCATATTTCACCATGCGTGTTAAATTTTTCGATCAGTGAGTCAACTCACCATCCTTATAATGGTTTCACCAATATGGCTCTGAATAAATTTTAAACTTTTGCTTCACTTGTGACTTTTGGTAAATTTGATGTCATATTTGATACTTCTCAAATATAGGGGCTGGTTTATGTGTTTTTAGGGTTATACTATGTTTGCACTAGAAAACAAAGGCATCAAACCAATAACTCTTTTAGCCTATCACTTTTCATTGACTATTATAAATCAATCCACTTTTTGTTTCTGTTCACTCAAAGTAATTCCAAGATTCAATATTTCAAATTTCTCAGATGATCCATTGAATTATTACTTATATCTCTAGTACTTGCTACAAATAATATACTAATTTTCCGCATTCTTTTTTTAGCACATTACATATCAATGTTATAAATATGTTAGTCTATAAATATCATATGTATCCTTGCAAACTTATCGCAAAATATGTGTCCACATACTTTTTGTTTTACACATTTTGATTTTGATCGCAAGATTTATTTAGTTTCTCATTACTAGAGCTTTCTCATTACACATATTTTTTTTTGTTATACTTGTTGGTAATAATATTATCTTCAAATTTAGGTAATTTAGTGTTTAATTCGTAAACTTTTGTTAACTAAATTATCGTTTTAACCCTTATTATGACTTGATGAATATTTAACCAATCATTATGATGTGAGATGTCATTTTTGTGGTTATTATTATTATTAAATGCCACACATACTGACAAATTAGGAAAAAATTGTACATGTCGTGTCACATGTATTTTACATGTTATTACTTATTACAGATAAAATAACCTTTTTAGCAAGTCAATCAAACTTTGAGATAAAAACAGGGCTGCAAACAGTTTACAGGTTAAACTGCAAAAACGGGTGAAAGCTTGAAGATTAGACCATAATAATTAACCCTTAAAATTATATCAATTTAAGGTAGGAGTTTCATATGGGCTAAAAGGATTTGAAATGTTAATCTCTCAAAAGTCAAGACAATTATGGCAATAATTAAACAAATTCAGAGCACTAATGTAACTAAAAATTTGTCAGACAATATGTACGCGTTACATAAGTGTATTTGACGTAACAAATCGAACAAAATGTTCAAACACCCTGCCCTGCAATATACATTGACATATGGCCCAATTAATCTTGAAAATGGGCTGGCCCATTAGCCGAATTTGGCGAAAAACCAAACAAATCTTGCCTAGACGGCTAGACCCATGAGGCCATGATTATTTTCAACGCACTACAACAATCATTTTAAAAGAAAATTGATAATATAATAAGCAAATTATATGTTTCAAATTAATCCGAATTCTATGATTTTGGACGGAAAATGCAAATGAAAGCTTAACTGAACAAAAAGTTATGGATGTGCTAAAAAGACCCCTTGATCTTTAGTTATAAGCAAATACAACACGTCACTGAGCAAAAACAAATAAGGGCGTGTTTTGAGAAAACTTATTTAAGGGCTTTTGCGTTTATCAGCTTAATAAACTTAAGTCTTCAAGCTTATTTAAGTTTATTAAGCTAATAAGTTCAAAACCCCATTAAATAAGCTTTCCCAACATGCATTAAAAATAGTATCACAAATAAAAACTACACCCGAATACTAATTTCTACTATCTTTCATTCATCTCAATTACCTTACTACCCTCGGTTTCCTCTCTCTCAAATACCGCTCCCATTTCTTCCAAACTCTTACCTTTCGTTTCGGGCAAAAAGATATAAAAGAAAACCGTTGCAACCGTCATGATCCCCGAGAGCACCAAAAACATCCCTCCAAACGTTATTTTGCTCGATATAGTAAGAAACGTCATTGACACAACCCCACTGACCAGCCGGTTTACTGACACTGCCAAACTCGAGCCCTGAGCCCGTAACCTCATCGGGAATATCTCCGATGTGTAGACCCATGTAATGGGCCCGAGCCCGATTGAGAAAAATGACACGTCAGCACAAACCGCCACCACACATAATGCTATAGCCCATGTGGGCTTGTCACTTGATTGCTCCAAAAACCTTGACCCGAGGCCCAATATAGCTAGAGATATGGCCATGCCTATTGAGCCCAATAGCAATAAAGGCCTCCTACCAAATTTGTCCAAGAAAAAGGCTGATATTAAAACGAAAGAGGTCTTTGCTAGGCCCATGATTATTGTCACCCCGACTAGCTGTTTCCGGTGGCGGATTCCGGCGGCTTTGAAAACTTCCGGCGTGTAGTAAACCACCGCGTCGTTTCCGGAGGCTTGCATGAAGAAGTTGATTCCGATGGCGGCGATGAGGATACGGCGGAGCTGCGGTGACGGTTTTAAGAACTCTTTCCAAACTCCTTGACCTTTAAAAGTGTCGGCGCGTGGATCACACGTGGCAACTTCAAGGGCAGCTTTGGTAATTTCCTCTAATCTTAAATGGGCCTCCTCTTCAGAATTTGATGTGTTTTCTATCACTTTTTTGGCCTCATCCACTCTACCCTTCATTACAAGCCATCTTGGTGACTCCGGCATGAACATTACGCCGACGGCGATACCCACCGCCGGAACCGCCGCAAATCCGAGCATCAACCGCCAGTTTATGTGTTCTGGTAGACCGGATAAGGCATAGTTAATAATATATCCTAATAAAATCCCCATGGTGATAAAAACTTCAGGGAGGGACGTAAGTAAGCCACGTGTCATCGCCGGTGATAATTCCGCCGTGTACACCGGAGCGATCATTAAAGAGTACCCAACGCCGATTCCGGCGACAACTCTCCCGGCCATAAGATAACCGAAATTTGAAGCGAATCCCATTAGTAATGCTCCTATAAAAAACGTTGCTGCTGCTAAAACGATGGTGTACCGCCGGCCAATCCAATCGGAAGTCCTGCCGGAAGCGAAAGATCCGATTAGAGAACAAACATTCAGTGAACCCACCAGAATTTCCACTTGAGTTGATGAAATATGTAAATTGTCTTTAATAAATAGCACCGCTCCACTCATTACGCCAATATCTGCACACAGGCATTTCATCAAATACTTAATGCGCCATTTCTAATACATCAGAATTCTCAAAATTACGATATATGATGTTCAAATTTGGGATTTTTCACTCAATTTCGAACCTAACTAGTCGAGTAATCGAGCAAATTTGTTGAATGAACTACTCTTTTTGCTTCAATTTTGAATCAGTGGTGTCGGAAAATGGAAAATGAGATCTGAATTACTTACCGTAACCCAAGAGAATTGAGTTCGTGGAGGCCAAAATAGCACAGGCAAGAGCATACTTGTTGATGCGTGTTTTTGTTGAGGTCTCCATGCAGTTCAATCGATAATGGATTACTGCAAAGGAGGTTTTAATGGCCGGAAAATGGAATAGAGTGAGGGTTAGAAGTGAAAGGGGGGTTTTGTTGTTTGGTTTATAACCAAGTTTGCATGATGTTTGTATAATTGTATTATCGGATAATTCCAACAAACGTATATTAATGTAAATCTTATGCAATAAATAGGTGGGAAGCCACCAACCTATGCACTATAATTTGACATGTTAAATAAATTTTTTTTTTTCTAATGATAACAAATGTTAAAGTTACATTTAATTGAGTGGTTATTTCATTTTTTTTATTTCTTTTTAACGCAAGTTAGTAATTCGAGTCATACAATAATATCCAAGTTGATAGATAATATACATTCGAGTCATAAATATATCTTGAATATCATTAATAAATTCAAAATTTTTTATTTTAAAAGATGCATCTTACGGATATCAATTTAAATGAAAATTTTATGTTCATTGATTGCATCTAAACATATCTCTTACATTAGAAAAACTCAATACAAAATTATCAAAATTGTGTTCATTATATGATATAAAATTAGGAACAGTTTGGAGGGTATGTGTTTCGCTAATAAAAAACATAGATAAGCTAAACTTCTATTATAGTGTTATATAGAGTAAAAATATTCATCACAATCTCAATATATTAGTTTGTAAACTTCACACAATTTTCATGAATTATTATGATTTCTTTATAGTGGGTTGTGTAAGATGAAGAGGTGAAATTGCGTCCTACAAATCATTGACGTATAACTAGTGTGTAAAACGACAGGTAATTAATAGTTTTCATTTCATTATATAATAACTTAAATTTAATTCTAATTCGTAGATATTTATCATATGGGGTAAATGACTACATCTTGGGTAAATTCGTAGATATTTAATTTGGTTTGACTATATGATGTGGTGTTAAATACTTGTAAATTTATTTTGATTTATATTTAGCTTTTTGTTGGTGGATACTTAATTTATTTCTAATTGCATTTCTAAAGAAACTTTTTTGTTAAAGGAGCATATATGATAGAGTAGTAAAATCTTAAATTTAAGGTATCTAGGTTATATTAGTAATCAAAAGGATTTTTTTATTGTGAAGGTGTAGAGATACATTGCTAATATCAGGTTTTAAATTTTTGAGAAGATTAAGATATTAAGAATAAATCCAAATGCGTTACTTAGTAGATCGAGTAGTAAAGATTAAAAATAAAATTTGATGTATAAATATAGAAGTAATTTGTAAGATTGGTCACTTTAGAAATTAGAAGTAACGTGAAGGGTATTTTGATTCTTCTTTTGGAGATGTTCTTTTCTTGTTAAGTTTGATGTAACTTAAAAAAAACACAAGTTTTTATAATCGACGCAAAATGTTCAAAATATGTACTCTCTCAAAATTAGAAAGTTAACTTTCAGACATCGAAATGTAAATGATTTTGATTCTCAATTTACTAAGCATTTTCTTTTTTCCGGTTTTGTTCACGACAACCTTAAGAGCTATCCTTACAAAATTATTACATGTACACAAAAATTGTACATTTATTAATGGAGGTAATTACTAACATGTAGAGATTGGTTATTGATTAATATACATATCATCATACATATATCTTAATATTTAATATTAACTTTTAAAGTTATCGTTATTGATTTTATTTCCTAAAACTATCAAGCTATGAATATTCAGGTTTAGATAAATCGTCCGTGCCAAACAACGTTCATATCGAGTGACATCACGTGGCTAAAACATCCAAGAAGTCCAGCTTGATGATGAAGGCATGAAAGCGCCAAGAAGGAATTAATCACCATCAAAAAAATGTGTGTGTTCATTCGATGTTATTCTGGATGTGTTCTCCTTGTACATAATATTTTATGTCCTCGAAATTTCTTATTTAAGAACAAAAGTAAAGAAAATGTTAAGTAATGCCATCTCTATATTTTTTTTAACTTACATTTTTGGCCTTATAATGAAGTCTTGTGAAGACTAAAATAAAAGGGACTCGTTGGATAACTCGATAAAATTTGAGAATAAGGTATAGAGAATATCGGGTTATGTTAGTACATATCCAGTCGATCTTCGTAAATAAGTAAGTAACACTTTCATCGATGATTCCTCTAATCCTCTAAAGGCTTAAAAGGGAGCTGAACCGTTTATCTCTATGAAATTCTTTGGCAGAGGGACTATAAAGTGGCCTCACTTCGCTCGCCTCCCTTCCGGTCGCCTCAGCTTCTGAATCCAATCTTGAACGTTCAGTTAGGCATTCACAAATTAACTTCTCTTTCAAGTTCCAATAAGATTGTTATGCTCGTGGTGACTTCTCAGTTAGGAATTATCATTGCCCCTTCTAAATGGTTACAGGACTAGGGCCCTACTAGCCTCATCGGCCGATGTCTGCCGTCTAGCGATTCTTGCGTTTATGGACCGAAGGAAAATAACTCCAATCCTTCTTCAGGGCAACATGCTCTATTATATGATATATCTTGGGAGTTGAAGGTCGCAGTCCCTTTCCCTCGGGCGAGTTCCTCACTTAACTTAAAAGAGACGATAAAATTTGAGAATAAGGTATAGAGAATATCGGGTTATGTTAGTATATTAGAGGATATCAAGTTACATTAGTATCGCAATTGTCTAAATCGGTTAGAGTTCATTAGCATTGCTTAGTTTGCTAGCTATATATAGGAGAGGTTATAATACTTTCATTCAATCAATAAAATACAGTTCTCCTTCTATCTTTTTAATATGGTATCCGAATCAAAGCTCTAAATACAAGTCAACGGGAAATAATCATCCTCCGAATGCCGGCTATGTGCCGGTCCGGATGGATGTCATTTTTATTTTTGTTTCTATATTTCGTTTGATTGTTTAATGTTCCGTTTAATCATTTTCTATTCTGATTTATTAGCTTCTCGAACAACTTCAAATTTCTAAAATCCTAATCACATTTTCTTCTAAATGAATACACAGTCGATGATATCCTTAAAAGGAATCGTATGTCATTTTTATTTTTGTTTGTGCGAGCACCAAAACCAAGTTATCAGCCAATCACTATTTCATCGAGTTTCTTGTTTAAAAGTATGGGAAATGGTAATAACAATCCGTATGCTTGTTATTAAAGTGTTATGACATATATTATGAATGAGTAGTAGTATTTATTTGTACTTTTAGTTCTACCTATTGTCCTACCAATCTTTAAACTTGATATGTGTTATTGACTAATTCTCTTTCCTTATATTATCCATTGATTTTGACACTTGTCATTATCAAATGAGTAGGACTATGACTATGACTAAAATGTAGGAAGAAATATTATTTTATAATTATGAATTTATACATTAATTAATAAACCATCTGATGCATTTAATAATAAATTTTTTAATTATTTAAAAAATCATAAATATATTAACGGTCATTTAAATTTTGGGAGCATATCTTTTATTTTATTTTTCTTTTAACTTCAGAATACAATATTTTTAATTAATGTATTTTTATTTTCTGTACTTCTAATATAGTGTATTTTAATATTTACTAGCTGAAAATATGATGGATATAAATTCTAGAAAATGAGAAAAAGAAAATAGAACCCATGAAATAGATCTATATCACAATGAAAACAAGCAATTTTCGACTAGAACCATTATGAAAACTAGCAGGGTAACCGCGCAAATCGCAATGCGGCGGCGGGTACCCGTAACTATATTTCGAAGTGACGACAGTACCGGTGGTGGTGACAATAGCGATGGTGATGAGTGGTGGTGCGTAGTGATGGTAGGTGCTGACATTAGTGATGGTAGGATCAGATCCGAAATTGGTCTTTTTTGTGAAAGTATACATGGGCCTTTTAAATAGAGAAATGATGGTTCAGTTCTGGTGATGTTAAAGCTTATATATATTAGTATCTGGAACAAATTAAAATAATCAAGTAGTTGAAGTGGTTAACACACAGTGACTATTTAGGAGAGGTCTTGTGTTCGAATCCTGTAAGCAATATTTTATTTTTTTAGTTAAAGAACTTACTAAAAGTGGAAATCTCCTTAAACTTAAAATTAAGGAGTTCCTTAAACTTACTAAAAGAGGTAGGCCTAAATGCATTAGTAAGTAGTAAGATATGTGGATATTCAAATATATGTTTGATATTTGAAACAAGGAAGCATTTAATAAACCTAAATTAATAACTGACACTAGTTTATTTATATCAAAAATGTTGTATTCAAGCTTCTGTACTGTGTTTCAAATGTCACTTTTATTCATTTTCATCTCATTTATGTCTTCACTTTCAGAAAATGGGCCTTGATATTATTCGCTCACATGTGCGAGTTGCTCAACCGCTCAGGGCCTTTCATTTTTTTAGGACCTTCATTTAGGGTCTTCAGTATAACAAATAGCTTAAAATTTGATGATTTAGTTCAGGTTTAAGGGTAAATTTGATGAAAATGTGTTATAAAATATAAGATTTGTGCCAACAATATCTTCAGTTATACCTTCACTTCAACCGAAGGCATTACCCACATTGGCATGCATCTTCGGTTTTTATACCTTTGGTTGAAAAACTGGGTTATCCGACGAGTTGAGGTGGAGTTTTAATAGGATATTTTAATATTGTGTGTGTATATTTTGTAATGGTGGGTCCCAAAAAACAGAAGGGAATAAGTATTGTTGGCATGAGTATATCAGTTGAATATCGTATGAAATTTGAATTAACGTGTCGCTGATTTGACAAAAATTGAAAACGTCAGTTTCATTCACTATTGGAAGCAGTCTAATATACTTGGATTTTCAAAGGAAAAGTTAAACATTTATGATTATTTAGAGTAATTTTTAAAATGGGTCAACACAATTTTTTTTTTAACCTATACTTACACCAATTGAAAGAACAAGATGCTACATTATCAAACATAACCGTCTGTAGACCACACGCCCTAGCATAGCCTTTCCCGCAGGGACATCCACAATAGAGCCAATAGGGATAATTGAATCAAATAAAAGTGTATTACTAAAATTTCACACTCATCACCATATAATGTAGAAAATGCCCTCCAACATAATTATGTGCTTAAAAGGATATTTGAAATTATTAAGCCATATTAACCGTTCTACATAAAAAGAAACAACCTAATAGAAATCACCACCATATCGCCCTCTTGTTCACAACATTTCTAACCATTTAACAATCAAATAAAAGATGACAGATTACCTAAATACCAGAAAAATAAAATCATGTGTCGGCATGTCGCTTAAAAACACATTACATGTGAGGTGGGGTGGTAATGTTTAAAATTTCTAAGCAGTATGAAAATTTTGATGTAGGTATAGAAAAAACTCTTCTGATGGCTAAAGTTAATGGAAGAAACCCTACCCTATATTATATGATAGCCACAGTTTAAATAAACATTACTTTTAATTTTCTTATATAAAATAAGATATTATCTAAATACCATTTATAATAATAACCCTTCACACAATTTTAATTTTTTGATTAGATGGCAATAGCATATTGCATAATCAGTTACTCACTTAATATTTCCAGTTTGGGCTTTCTATATTAATTTGGGCTTGCAAGACTGTATACAATTTGAACATGAAAACGAAACACTCATTATTTAGCCCACTGTTATAAGTTTAGGATCCAACGGTGTATGATGAGAATCAACTGTCAACAAGGCTCACACAATCCATTTCGACACCCGAAAATCGAAATGGTCAAAAATAACAATAATTTTGTATTATATTATCTTACTAGCCTATAACCCGTGATAAATCACGGGTGGCTTATAAAATCTTTCGATTCTAAACCGGTCAGGTCAGATTAAAATGATACAATTTTTATTTAAAGTTTTCAACTTTTTGCAACTAATTAGTGTCCTAAATATAAGTTCCAAACGAATTGAAAAGAAAACATAGTCATATCTATTGGCTTTCTCAGCAAATAATTAGGAAGTCTGCATGATTACCTCGTAAAAATATGTGGCAAGTGCCCTAGTCTCTCAAGCTCAAAAATAGTACACATCCAACACAATTTATAAATTCAGACAAAAATTAATTAGAAAACATCTCTTTGTAGACAACATCTTTGGCCCCTTTACGTATGAAATCTGTTTTGGGTCATGCTCCAACCCATTCAATTGCCAAAAGTATTAGAAAAATAAGCATACTACCTTGTATGATTCTATCCTAAACACCATTGACTTTGAGTGTCTCTGTTTTTATCACCTCTGGGTGTTTGAGATATTTTGGCTCGCCTAATCTGATTACCGGATCTTTAGAGATATTTTTCATATGGAAGACTAATGAGACCATTTTGATTCTCATAGAATCTGCACATACCCAAATGATGTAACATCATATGATCATGTAATGCAACAAAATTCTCACCTACAAAATAACATTGAGATCATAATATTTAATACTCCCTCCGTCCCACAGAAAACTTCACATTTCACCTAAAAATTTTGTCCCACAAAAAACTTCCCATATGAGAATTGGAGGGACCCACTTAATAAATTAATATTATCTCATTTTATTACCAAACACCCCACCACCAAACACTCCTAAAAACATGTGCCCAAGTCAAATGAGAAGTTTTTTGTGGGACGGGGGGAGTATATATTTTAAAATATGTAAAAAGGGCATACAATATAAAAAAATATACAAAATTTCCCATCAGATGAATTTAGAATCATACAGGTTAAGGACTGACTTAACCAAAAGATTATCCGCAAATTCAGGGTAACCCGAAATGATGCTTAATTTGAAAAAGAAATTTATGATAAAATTACAAAAGTTTATTAGGGTAGTTTTAAATTACCGAACATAAATCATGGCAGAATGAATCATTGTGTTCTGACCAACTCAGAACCATATTTGACCGGAATTCTCAAAAGGTCAACTCTACCCGATATAATCAATTTACAATGCTGCATCATTTAAAGTATTAACTTCTTGCACATCTGTTTTTTTCTTGATTTATGAACTCATTTACACTCGAGTACTTCAGCAACTGTCATTGCAAATTCCTCGGCATGATTTTGACTAGTACGAAAACCAGACCCGTTACTCAACCCGCCCATCTTACCATCTACTTAATAAGTTATTTTTACAAATATTAGACAGTTATTGTTGAAAAACAATAACAGTTATAATTTATCCCCAACCTTTAACATAAAAGGATCTATATGAATTGTACGCTATCTAAGACTACCCTAATGGTTCATAGTTCGTACCCGAGATACTGGAATAACAATACAATTATAAATTTTATGGGAAGTTATAATCTATATTTGTGCTTGAAAAAATTACTCACATTGATCGATAGTGTTGGCCAGGTTGCTTTTTACCGAGTACCCAAGGGACATACACCCCATCATTCACCCCATCATTTTATCAGGAGTTATTACACCACCATTATCTATCATCAAATATAAAAAAGTATTAGTGATATATTATTTTAATCACAAATTATGTATGTATTGTAAAATTAAGTGATATACCTTCAACCAACAACATCTTACAACCATATTTTTCGTTATTTAGTACGCCTACATTAACATAAGTATCAACGGTGATCAAATAAAATTCATGAGAATATCATGTAACAGAGTTTAATACCTCATCCAAAGGATTGTGAAGAAACTTAGCCAAAGCTAAAAAGGAAAAAAAAATAACATAAAAATCAATCGTCAGTCATAAAACATATAATTGAATTCTCTCAATTACATAAAACTTTGATAATCAATAACAATTACTTCTTCAATCTCTAGAAAGCATAATGGAAACATGGATATTGGCTACCATTTAAGACACCCTCCTAAAAAATTGTTATTCGTTTAAGTAAGAATCCTTCGAGCATATACTAAAAAAATGACTATCATTACTTGTAAAAAATATATAAATTGGCTTCAACTTACATCTGCAAAACTACAAATTAAAAAAATATGCTTTATCATGAACACATAAACTACAGTATATGGAAAAAGAAAAACTATGCTATTGAATTGAGCATTTTATCAAACACCTGGTGGACAATGGATCGTTTTTGTTGAAAGTTAAAATTTAATTAAATTTACCTAAAATCTGAAAACTGATAAATCCCTAAAATCAACAATCTTTGAACACATAAAATACAATATAAGGAAACACTGATTCAATTGTGTGAAGTAGACAGCATACCAGACAACCAGAAGAGAAAGGCACGTGAAAGTCTGTAGAGAGTGTCTAAGTTTGAAGGTTGACATGTGAAATGAAATGGGTTTAAGGGCGATTGTGAATCTGGGGAGCGCAACATGGTTTACCATTGGGAAAGAACACAAGTTTGAAGGCGATTTAGGGTTTTTCACGATCGGGAGATGAAAGCGATGATAAACGGAAATCATTAATAAGATTGATTGTTAAAGGTGATCGGCTGATGGTGTAAAATGATGCAAGCCTTTAAAACAGTAGGAAAAAAAATGATTGTGACGAAGGATTGAGATGACGAAGGATTGAGATTGTGAAAAGTGAAAACCCATGTGAAGAAAGAGAACATGGTGTGAAAATCAATTTTGTTAAATTATATTAGAACTTGTACGATGTGCATAAAAGATTGTTATGACCTATGTGGCTTTATATATGTCATGTGGCTTTTGGAATTGCCATGTGGCTTTAGGAGTTACCATGTGGCTTTAAACCTTTTGTTTATTATGTATAAAGATATATTTTAGCCTGGTTATGTGAAAATCGCTTTAAGCCTGGTTATGTGATTGATGAATGTGAATTTTGCGCTTCTGATTTCAATGCCCTTTTTTGTGTGTAGTATTGACACCGAATTTTGTGATTAAACATGCATCAAAGTACACTACTATGTAGGAACTAGGAAGTGTCTTGGATTTTTTTTAACTTTTTTTAACTTTTTTTTTTTGTCATTGACAAAATTATCCCTATTATACAATAGTTATAGTAATATTACTGTTCACTCTTCTCTTATTGGTTGGATTTTTTTAATTCTTAAAATATATACTTCATGCGTGTCAAAATAAGTGACACACTTTTTATTTTGGGGTGTATCAAAATAAGTGACACATTTTGAAAACTTTCCTTATTTGGTAAAAATAGTGGGACTCATACCCACTAACTATCCACTTTAATAAAGTGAAATTATCTTTATACTCTTACTTTTAAAAACTCATTAATATTATTTTATTCAAGAAAAGTGAGATCCATTCTCCACTAATTATGTACTTTAATCTATTTTAACTTCTATTTTAATCTTTTACCTCAAAATACATGTAAACTAATTTGTGTCACTTATTTTAATACGGAGGAAGTATATGTTATCTATGCGTCATATAACAAAAGATTTCTTTTGCCCAAGTGGACAGATGCATGCTTAGCCATAGCGTCCTTTGATGACCAACAGTGTTCAAATCCAACATCAGCCATTTTTGTCTTTTTTTTTTTTATCTATTATTTATTTATTTATACATGGTTTTTCTAATATATAACATTTGGCCAAAAAATACAAGTTATATACTTTTAGATGTCAGTTAAATAAAACTAAAAATATTTAAAGGGTTATGAACATGCAACTGATAATTTATGAAAATGAACAATACTTTAGTAAATGATTTTTTTGTCTTAGATAACTCATAAATTCAAATAATAAAAACAAGAATTATAAATCACCGCAGCGTAGCGCGGCTTCACAGCCCTTGTTAGGAACATTATTACTAGAATCAACGTTGTTGTCTTATTATATATTGTATTTTGTAAAAGTCACATTTGATAGCCTTTAATCCTTCTATCTGTTACTAAGAGCATCGGGTGTGGGGCTTCCATCACGGGCACCACGAGCCCGTGATCACGTGGTCACCATACCACCAGTTATGTGGTGTGGGAATCCGGGGTGGTGATCGTGAACGAAAGAGAGAGATGCGAGAGAGATTTTTTTGCTTTTGTTTTTTGTTTTAAATAAAAAAAATGGTATTCATGGGTGGACCTTAACAATGTATTTGTGGTATTTAGTGGCAGTGGGTAAATATCTGATATGTTAAAATGTGACACTTAATGGTTCAGTGGTGGGTGTTACCATACCTGATGTTCTAAGAATGTCTCATATATGCATATACATTTCAGTTTCGTTATGCAATCGAAGATGTCAATTAGTAACATTGAGGCTTGATTGATTTTGATGCAATAAGATGTATACGTTTAGGTAACTCGTGTATTATACGAGCACATAAACTAGTATGCAATTACTTTCATGTCCAATATGGCCGAAACTAAACATTGTTAGTCAAAACCTTGTTATGAACACATAAGAAAAACCTGTTTGCAATTGAGAACATCACTTGACCAACATTGTCTATCTTTATCCGGTTAAAATGATCACACGTATATGTAACGTAATTAAACCAAATCCATCTCACCGAATAAAAACAAATTGCATATGAAGACTAAACTATCTACATTACAGATGAGAAAATATCACAAATATCTCAATATGCTTCTCTTCTTTTGTTTTATTATCGTGTATGTAAACATTTTTGCGATGATCTTTAATAATCCACGAGGCCAAAAGATGAGGTTTTTGTAACGTGTGGACATCACACTTATCCCCTTTTCTTTCTTCTTTAATTCAACAATCTTTAGATATTTTCATTCTCAATTTTCTCATAAAAATATCTCCATAAAACCCCACATTCTTCCCACAAGAATCGGAACCATTGCACTTTTTGCCTTTTACAATCTTTTTCAAGAAACCATTTTTCCGGTAACCCAAACTAGCAAGAAATGGCGACAGTGGCCAAATTTCACATGATTCCGGCCAACTTCCACCACAAAACCACCCAATCGCCGGTTACCCAACTGGGTTTCTGCAGGAGACCAGTCTTGTGGGACCCACTCCCACCATTTTCTGGACGGAGAGTGTTTGTGCAACCCTGCAAGTCTTTTAGAACAGAAGAAGGGAAAGATAAGAAAAAAATTGGAAAATTTAATAAAAATTCAGGAAAAGATTTATTGGGTGCTGTTAAATCTTTTATCTTTTCGAAAGATAATTCGATGGAAAAGCTGGAAGAGAATTTATCAAAGGTTAGTTCTTCTAATTTCATAAAAAGATCAAATTTTTAATGCTTTTTTTGTTGAAATGATGAAAGGTTAGTAAACTTAGTTCTATAAATCTATCAAAAGAACGAATTTTTATGATATATTTGTATAATAGTAAGTTGTGCTTAAAGACCATGTTTTATAATTAGTTATCTTGAAAGGGTTAGTTCTTTAAACCTTAACTTATGGTGTCAAAGTTAGAATCGTTATGCTGTATTGTTATTGTAAGTTATGCTCAAACGCCAAATTTTATAGTAATTGGAAGTTCTTGTTTGAAATAATAGCATAGATTGTGAGATAATTAGGTTTCCTGTAAATTTGTAACAATTATGCTATTTTTTTATTTTTAATATTGATGATAATATTGTCATTCGATACCCTTTTTCATTTTTATAATATGTAGATTGCTCTTCAAGTTGGGAGATATATTGTGACGATGATGAGCACCGGAGTTATTTTGTTAATTGGATTCAATATATCAGGTTAGCTAATGACCAAAAACTTTGATAAAGATTAGATTTTTAAGCAAGATTATATTATTTGTTTAAAAATACTAATAATCTTTAATTAAAATGTTTAATTGAAGGAGGAGATGGTCAAATGAATGATTTAATTTGGTATAGTTGGGTTGGAGGTATTGTAATTGGAACCATGATTGGGTCAAATATGGTTTTAGATGAAGTTAGTCGAGCTGGCCCACGAAATGTCGTCATAACCGGAAGGTAATCTTTTTGTTTTATTTTATTACTTTGAGATCGTAATTGATGAAATTTTAGTGATTTGTGTTGTATTATGTTAAAAAAGAAGGATTTATTAAATTTATTTATCTTTTATAATTGCTTAATTACAGTACTAGAGGGCTTGGAAAAGCTCTTGCTCGTGAATTCCTACTTTCAGGAGATCGTGTAGTTATTGCTTCACGAAGGTACATTTAAAATCCATGAATTCCTACTTGTAAGTAACATGTATATGCATAAATTAATTGATACTTATTTATTTATTTATTATTTTATTTTTCTCAGTGAAGAATCTGTAAATATGACAATTAAAGAACTTGAAGAAAACTTACAAGAAGGTATAGAAAGTGCAGATAACTCAAATAAGAAGAATTTGGTGCATGCAAAAGTAGTTGGTACTTCATGTGATGTTTGTGATCCAAATGATGTCAGAAATTTGGCAAATTTTGCTGTTAATGAACTCGGTTCAATAGATATTTGGGTGAGCAATTAAAATTACAAATTTACTTTTCATTATTATTAAAAAAGCTTCATAAGTATTAAAGTTTTAACCTTTATTACTTTCTTGATTACTAAATTTATTATTTCAGATAAACAATGCTGGGGCTAACAAAGGTTTTAGACCATTGTTGGAGTTTACTGATGAAGATATACAACAGGTACATACGTTTTTAAAAAAAAAATAAAACTTTGAACAAAATAAATGATTAAATTGTTATTAATATTTTTAAAATTTGAATAGATTGTGTCTACAAACTTGGTCGGGTCGATACTTTGCACTCGTGAAGCAATGCATGTAATGAGTAACCAACATAAAGCGGGCCATATTTTTAACATGGATGGTGCTGGTTCTGGTGGATCAAGCACACCTTTGACAGCTGTGTAAGCTTTCTTTTTTTATCTACAGGTGGCAGAACGGGCGGGGCGGGTCATGGGTCGGTCCAAATGCCTTTTTGTTGAAACGGATCAATTTTGTATAAGTGGAAACGGGTCCGGTCGGGTTGGCCCACAAACACTTCTTTGTCCATTTCCTATAAATTAGTTAATTGTGATTACTAAAACAATATTAGTATTACTATAATAATAATCTGAATCTTTTCAATAAAAATTATTGATGTTGTATGCAACCCATTTGACCCTGTCTTTTTACCTAATTATCTGAATTAATCTTTTTTACCCTGTTTTTATACCCAATATCTGAATTAACCTTTTTTACCCTGTTTTTTTACCCAATTATCTGAATTAACCTTTTTTATCCTGTTTTTATACCCAATTATCTGAATTAACCTTTTTTACCCTATTTTTATACCCAATTATCTGAATTAACCTTTTTACCCTGTTTTTTACCCAATTATCTGAATTAACCTTTTTTACCCTGTTTTCACCCAATTATCTGAATTAACCTTTTTTACCCTTTTTTTTACCCATTTGACCCTGTTCCCTGTATATCTATGTTTTTAATTTTGGTTTGAGATAAAACAAAACCCAAATGGACCCATTTATAAGTAAATGGGTTGAAACTGTCACCTCTTAACTTTCTGAGACATTTCTACTAAAGATCGACTTTACTTTTTATTTTCTTTGTGTTTGTGTGTGTGTGTGTGTGTGTGTGTGTATAAATCTTTATGATGATAGTTATATTGTTTGACTACAGTTATGGGTCAACAAAATGTGGTCTTAGACAACTTCAATCATCATTATTCAAAGAATGCAGAAAATCTAAAGTTGGAGTTCATACAGCTTCTCCAGGAATGGTTCTAACAGACTTGCTCTTGAGGTACAAAAATCTTAATTTACTCAAATTAATGATATGTAATCGATTTGATGCAAAATGTTAATTAAATTTTCTTTCCTTGATTACTTTTTGGGCAGTGGTTCGACAATTCAAAACAAGCAAATGTTTAACATAATATGTGAGTTACCAGAAACAGTTGCAAGAACATTGGTCCCGCGAATGAGGGTTGTAAAAGGAAGTGGAAAAGCCATTAATTATTTAACTCCACCAAGAATTTTACTTGCGTTAGTTACTGCATGGGTAAGAAGAGGCCGTTGGTTTGATGACAAGGTAAAAATCGAAAATTTTCTTGAAATTGTTCATTTGTTTGGTGAAAAAAGTCAACCTTTCAAAGTGTTGACTTTATACTACCCTTTTTTATGATGCTGGGATTGGGAAGAACATGCTTTTGTGAAAAGTCAACTTTTCAAGACGTTGACCTTTTACTACCCTTATCGTTGGATAAATAATAAATTTTGTAACTTTCCATAAATTTAAGTTGTTAAATCAAATGGGATGGTCAAGAAAAGTCAACTTTTCAAGATGTTAATCTCATACTACCGTGTCTATTAGATAAATTTTCTCAACTTTCCTTAACTTTAAGTTGTTAAGTCAAATGGGTAGTCAAAAAATCTCTTGAAAATCGTTCTATGATGCATGAGAAGAATGATTCTTGAGTAAAAAAGTCAACTTTTCAACATGTTGACTTTTTTAATAGATCTTTTTAGATAAATTTACGAGCTTTTCACTTTCAAGAAGATTATTAAAAATAAAAAAATATTATATGTTTCAGGGAAGAGCCTTGTATGCAGCAGAAGCAGATAGACTAAGAAATTGGGCCGAAAGCCGAACCCGTTTTTCTTTCACAGATGCAATGGAAATGTACACAGAAAACACCTGGGTTTCGGTTTTCTCACTTTCCGTTGTTTGTGCTTTCATTATTCTTTCGGGCACCGCGGGCAACGCATTACCGGGCAGCTAATATTGATATTTATATTTTTTAAGTGAAGCAAAAGGTTATAATTAAGATCATGATTGTGTTATTACACACGGGGATGAAGATAAAGTTCAGGATCAGGATCATGTTTCTTGTAAAGTAAAAATAGGAAAATGTAATTTAATTGTTCTTGTTATTGGATGAACAAAAGCAAAAGCAAATCTCCATTGAGATGCTTGTTGGATTTAATGTAAATTTAGTTTGGTAGTTAATTGATCAAGTGCACAAATCTTTTGTTAGATCTACATTGCAATGTGGGCTGTAATTACATTGTCATTTTGTCGTTGTGTTTGTTCGGTCTTTTTATATTTAAACAAAAGCAAAGTATTTAAGAAGTTTAAAAAGTTTGATTGCGTTAATCGGAATTATTATTGATATATTATGAAACAAATGGGATTTGGTTCCAAATGGTGTAACTGGATTTTAAATTGTTTCTTAGCAAAAACCGGGGTATTTTCAACCCGCTCTCTTCCCAAGGTCGCAGGTTAACCGGTTGAACCGGACGGATCAACCTGGATTTTAAAACATTAACACTGTGTTCCAGAATTTTATTTATTAGAGAAGAGAAGAGAAATGAGAAGAAATAAAAAATTTATTGTGTTCCATAGTTTAAATTATAAAAGAAGGGAAAAGAAGTGGAAAGAAATTTGAGACTTTTTTTCTCTCCTAATCTTCCTCCCAAAAGTGGGAAGATTTAGAGAGAAAGGAAGATCTAATTAATTAAAAAAATTGCAATTACCAAATTATCCTTTGACATTGCCTAATTTGTTTATATTTTAAGGATTAAATTGTAAATGCATTAATTTTTTTCCTCTCTCCAACTCGGAAACATAAAAACAATGATTTTCTTTTCTTTTCTATCCAACCCGGGAACACAAAAAAATAATATTTCCATCTTAATATCTCTTCTTTTCTCTTCACTTCTCTTACCTTCTCTTCTTTTCATTCATTTAAATATTCCGGAACACAGCGTAACTAAAATTATCGTGATAACAACTATTTTAATTAAAATTGTTTGAAGTAAAATTAACCACAGATTATGTCCCCAACTACATCGTTTAGCTAAATATTTTAACTGACATGAAATTCCATGAGCAATTTGCAGGAATAATGCTAATCCCTACAATATTGCACAAATAATGTTGTTTTTTAACCTTTTGCAAAAATAATGCTAAAGGGGTATGATACCCTATACCCGGTTTGCTTTTTGAAAATAATATTTAAAGATTGGGAAGAATCTAATTCTAACATTAGGAATTAGCAGTGGGAAGAAATCAACCAAAATAGATACATAATTCAAGAAGACGAAAATTTATTTGTAATAATATATTTTAAAAGAAAATGGGGTATGATACAAAAAGATTGTAGGGGGTGTGATTTATTTGTGATCGGAAGGCTTCATTTTATACACAGCAGACCACTTCAAACCGGGTATGTGGTCCCCCGTTTTAGACTTCAAACCGGGTATGCGGTCTCTTGTTTCAGTCAAAAAGCAAACCGGGTATGAGGTATCCTTTTTGGACACGTGTCACCATTTGGTTCAAACCGGGTATGTCATACCCCTTTAGCATTATTTTTGCAAAAGGTTGAAAAATAACATTATTTGTGCAATATTATAGGGATTAACATTATCTCTGTAAATTGCTCAAGTTCCACACACAAAATTATATAGAGTATGCTAATGATTTCCTCTAATCAATGCTAAACCGAAGCTAACCAAAGCAACGATTGACACAAGTATAAATTGATTACGAAAGAAAAAGAGATCCAGCGATTATGGTGGAGGAGACCTTAGTCAAACATTCTTACTCGGTAGTCGTCCCGCATGTCACGCCGTCACTCAATCATATTCCCATGTGACCCATGGTCCACCACGCCCCTTTCTTACAAAACTCTCCAAGGACCACAAATACGACAAATAGACAATTATAGGGTGCTAGAACCACAATTCAATATTTTATAGGGACTAAACTTTAACACCAAGTAAAAGTGATAAGATCCCATGTGGCGGAATGGGTATTAGCCGGCTCGTAGCCATAGCCGCAGCCGCCAGCTGGAGTTGCATGATATCAAAATGACTAAAACGTAGAATAAAATATGTTCAAATGAGATAATATAGTCGTATAAAGTTTAGAAAATTCCGACAGATCATTCCAACTCGTTATCGTCAAAGTAACCGTTAGTTAACTTGTCAAAACACCTATTTTGCAACGTCTAAAACATTAACTTAAACCAGGAGGAAAGCTTTTGTTCTTAATACAAAGTTTTTAAATTGAGCAATAACTAAAGTTGATTATAATTATAGGAAAATGATAATGACAGCCCTTAAGTCTTTCATTAAAAAGACAAAATAACAAAAGACAACCCCTGAATTTTATGAATAATACTTTTTTAATCAATGTACAAACTTTTTATGTATGTTAGGGCTGTCATTAACAAAACTCATAATTATATTGACAATTAAAAGGTGGATCGTGATTTGTACAAAATCAATTTTAGCCGTACATTACTGACATACAAATACAGTTTAAAAGGCACTATGTACAACTTCGTAAAACATAATTAGTGGTACAATAATAATAACGATATTTATTTCTTTTCAAAATAATATTATGAAAGATGTCAAATATAGACAATTATGTATTTATACGGTTAAAATAGGTGGTATACAAAAGACAACCCCCTGAATTTTAAGAATATTATTTTTTAATCAATGTACACATCTTTTATGCATGTTAGTAACAACTCTAAGAGCTGTTATTAATAAAACCGTACAAATAAAATGCTACGTATTAAAAGCTAAATTTAAGCCGAATATATTTGGCATAGATTCTGAAAGGAACATAGTCCTAGATTTGTGATGTTAGCATGTGAACTAAAAACTGAAAAGATAGCCAACCAACCAACCAGGCTGCCTGCCAACGATGCCAAATGGTGCAATACCTTGCCTTTCAAAAGAAGCCATACAAACCCCTTCCGGTGCCATGATTCTTTCAACAAAAGGATTTTTTATTTGTTTATTTACTTTTTTTGCAAAAAAAATATATAATAATACATATATGAACACAAGTTTTATGTATTACAGTATGATTTCTCAATAAATTATCGCTCGCCTACTTTTATTTTTTTATATTTTTTGTGTTATAATATCTCACGCTTAAACACTAAACGTGGATATTTACTAATTTCATGTAATGTCACTTGTAATACTTGTCGTCTTTGATACGTCTTTTTAACGAAACAACATTTAGGAACTAACGTGTTTTTTCGACAACATAATTTTATTGTATTTAGTTTTATTTAAAGAAATAAAAACAAGACGAAAAAAGTTGCCAAACTAATGTTAATTGCTTTAAAAAGAATCAAATAAGTATACAAAAAAAATGATATATTTGAATTTAATATTCCTATAGTTGAAAGTTAAAACAAACATGCAAGAGTGCGTTAAAATGAGACTATCTACTTAACTAAAATATGCTAAAATTTTAAACTTTATAAAGGATGCTTCAGTGAAACATTTTATATTTATTTGTACATAATTATATATTTAGACCAAATAGATTCTAGCCCTCGGTGATGACTTCTACTAAATATTAGTATTATACAATTAATGTTTTTAACAAGTATATATGCCCCGCGCGTTGCTGCGGATATTTTAAAACATATATTATTTCATAAGATGATCGAAACATCTTTGAAATCTTATATATCTTAGATGTACATTTTTAATTTATTTTACACTTTCTTTTTGAACATTTAGATCTTGCAATATAACGTGACAAAAAGATAAAAATGTAAAAGTAGATTAAAAATTAAAAGTTTCCTATAAAACGTTATTGCCATATATTGTTCATATGGAGTAGGTGTTTTTAAAAAAATCAAATTAAGAAGAAAGAAAAAGTTCAATAAATATAATAAAGAAATGGGCAAAAAATAAGATGGGGAAATGCGTTAACCACTTACCTCCACTCATCTATTTGCTTCAATTTGTAAATACAACAATATATTTAGACCAAAAAAGTAAAAAACGCCAAAACTTTAGTGTGTGACTGTGCAGTTTACCAAGTCAACCTCCGTTTTCTAAAACCCCGTTTTAAGTTTTACTAATGAACAGTACTCTTCCAATGCTAATTGTATTATATGTTAACTAGTATAAATTTTCATTCAAAGGATAATAATAAGGCCTCTCCCAACCCTTACCCATCACTAAACCCATCACTAGCGCCACGTCATCGCATCCTTACTGACCCGCTACTGACACGTTCGTGCCAACCCTACCCATCACTAACCCATCACTAAACCCATCCTTTCCACATCATCATTTTTAATTAAAATTTTAAAAATAAAAATTATAAATTTTTTTTAAAAAAAAAGTAATATATTATTCTTATAAAATAAATATATAAAAAAATTTAAATTAAAAAAAAATGAAAAGAAAACAGAGAATAAAGAGATTTTAAATTAAAAAATACAAAAAGTACAAGTTTATATGCACAATGTACAACTCCTTTTCCCTCTCTCTCTCTTCCTTCCCCTTCCTCTCTCCCCCTCTCTTCTTCCATACACCCACGACGCCAGCACAAGACCGTCCTCACCCCGACGTATCTCCGGCGACGCCACTCACGACGCGGCCGTGTCAACGGCGCCGTGGGCTGACGGCAAAAAAAAGCCCCCGACGTGCCCGTGACACAGGGTTGGCACAGGTCTAAGGGCCAGTGAAAGCAGAGTTCAATAGTTCATGGACATAGAGCGTTTCATCAAGATAATTATGGCAAAAGGCTTATAATTAAAACCATTAAATAATCAACTTAAAAAGAATTAAATAATGGGCAAAAAAGCATGTGTGTGTCATTTGATTTTTCTCTGTACAACCTGGTTTGCATTCAAACCACTCCCCCATGTGGAACAAACCAAATTCACCTTTTCTCATAAAATTCTCTCAATTTTATACAATAAACTCTCCCCACTCCTATAATTCCACCGGAAAATCAACTTTCCGGCGTCATTTTACACGCATTAATGTGTTTTAGTGAACACAGTCTCAAAGAAATCAAGTAAGTTGAGTGAATCTTGTATTGATTAATCTTGATTATGTCTACTCCCCCGCCGGTGACTTCTCCGGCACCTACAACAACACCAGTCACACCACCACCGGCTGACACCACTTCACCACCACCCGCCGCCTCAGCCCCACCGCCAACCACCCCTGCTTCTCCCCCTCCGGCAGCTTCTTCTCCGCCAGCCCCTGTTCCCCCTACATCTTCTCCGCCGGCGCCAGACACTCCTGCTCCGTCAACATCTCCACCGGCGCCACCCACGTCCACAGCCCCACCTCCTTCCACAACCTCTCCTTCCTCACCGTCCCCCCCGGCGCCACCCACTTCAAGAAACAGTCCGCCGTCTCCTTCGGGCCGATCTACGCCATTTCCACCGGCACCAAGAGGTGGTGGCTCCACTTCCAACAATCCTCCGGCGAACCCATCGCCGGCGAATAATTCATCCGGAATTTCAACTGGGGTTATTGCTGGGATTGCAATTGGTGGGGTTTTGATACTTGTTGTTTTCTGCATCTTGTTTTTATGCTGTAAAAAGAAAAGAAAAAGAAGTCAGGCCCCTATTGGTTATTACGTTCCACCACCACCACCCAAAGGTCAGCCTTTTTTCATAATCTTTATCTTCATAATTTCATAAATTATTACGTTTTTATATCTTTTCACATACGGGTCATATTTTTTCAAGATCTTGATCATACCCAGATCATCAATTTTACCAAAATCATATCAATTAACCATAATAACTACCATCAACCCATTAAAATTTCAAGAAAACTGATAACTGGGTGTACGCAGTTGATTCCTACGGCGGAGCACCACAACAATGGCAGCAGAACACTCAACCACCGCCCGATCATCTCGTCACAATGCCACCACAAAAACCCACTCCGCCACCACCAATAACCTCCCGGCCACCACACTCACCGGTCCATGCGCCAGCTCAGCCACCACCACCGCCGCCGTTTATGAGCAGCAGCGGTGGTTCCGGGTCAAACTATTCCGGCGGGTCAAACCCGTTAACCCCACCATCTCCAGGCATGTCACTAGGGTTTTCACAGAGTACATTCAGTTATGAAGAATTATCAATGGCTACAGATGGATTCTCAGAAGCTAATCTCCTCGGGCAGGGCGGGTTCGGGTACGTGCATAGAGGCGTGCTTCCAAATGGGAAAGAAGTGGCGGTTAAACAGTTGAAAACGGGCAGCGGGCAGGGGGAACGAGAGTTTCAGGCAGAAGTTGAGATAATTAGTCGAGTTCATCATAAACATCTTGTGTCTTTGGTCGGATATTGTACGACTGGAGTTCAAAGATTGCTCGTTTATGAGTTTGTTCCAAATAACACAATGGAGTTCCACTTACATGGTAACTGTTTTACTGTTAATTGTTAAATCTCAAGATTCATTTAATTAGATTAACACTTTAATTAAAAATTAATTTCAGGAAAGAATCGGCCTGTAATGGAATTTCCCACAAGATTGCGAATTGCACTTGGAGCTGCAAAAGGACTAGCTTATCTTCATGAGGATTGTAAGTTCATTTTCTTTTCTTTTTAATGTGACAAAATAACGATTTATATTATAGTTTTGTGATAATTAAAATGTATTTTTTGTTTGCAGGCCATCCTAAGATCATTCATCGTGATATTAAAGCTGCTAATATTCTTCTTGATTTCAATTTTGAAGCAAAGGTAAAGCTCATCTTTATAATGTTTAGATTTAATTCTTTAAAACTTGTATTTACCGGTCTTAATTATGCAGGTGGCAGATTTTGGGCTTGCCAAAATTACTTCTGATGTTGCTACACATGTTTCAACCCGAGTTATGGGAACTTTTGGGTATATTTTCTTTCATTTCTCGTCTTCTATATTTAGAGATGGCGATTTTGACCCGTTTACTTATAAATGGACTTATGAATGGGTTGGTTCTGGTTATATTTTATCTTTAAATAGTATAATACGGAATGAGTCAGATGTTTCAAAAGTTGCTATGCATAAATTCTTCTAAATAGTTTTCAAAAAGTCAAGACTATTATTGAAAAAATATAATTTTAGTGATCACATTCGACAAACTAAAATTTAATTTTTTTGAACATAATGTGTTTGTGGTCGACGCAACTTAACTTGATTCGACCCGTGCAAAAAATTACCCGCTTTTTGACCTGTATGTACCCGTTTTTGACATGAATTCGACATTTATAGGTACCTAGCTCCAGAATATGCTGCTTCAGGAAAACTCTCAGACAAATCTGATGTTTTCTCTTTCGGGGTCATGCTCTTGGAATTGATAACGGGTCGCAGGCCCGTTGATTCAGCTCAGACTTTTATGGATGATAGTTTAGTAGATTGGGTAAGTTCACTTGTATACCAACTTATTTTATAGTGAATTTGTGTACATCTTATATGGAAATCTCTGATAAATTAATGGTGTGTCGTTTGTAGACCACAATCTAACAAGATTTCCTCGACAGTTACCTTTAGTCAAAAAAAGTTTATACTTTTGCGTCCGGAATTTCCGGTTCTGGCCCAAAAACCGCGTTTTTGATATATTAAAGTCGAAAAAGTTTCAAACTTTTTGGTTGGAAAATGTGGATTTGGGCCAAAAACCAGGTTTTGGATATTTTCAGTCGAAAAAGTTCCAAACTTTTTGGTGGGAAAGTTGTGTTTTGCGTTATCTTTAAACGGGTTCTGGTCAAAACGGGTCATTTTTGTACGGGTCCTCTTTTAACTAACATAAATCAAAATTGCAGGCAAGACCTTTACTCACCCGAGCAATGGACGATGGAAACTTTGACTCGATAGCCGATTCACGCCTACAAAGAGACTACAGCCACAACGAAATGGCCCGAATGGTTTCGTGTGCTGCAGCTTGTGTCCGCCACTCAGCCCGTCGCAGGCCCAGAATGAGTCAAGTGGTTCGGGCCTTGGAAGGAGACGTCTCACTCTCTGACCTAACCGATGGTATTCGACCCACGGGTCAAAGCTCGGCCCACGGGTCACGCGGGAGCTCAGACTATGATACAGCACAGTATAATGATGATATGGTAAAATTCAGAAAAATGGCTTTGGGTACACAGGAATATGGTAGTGAGTATAGCCGACCCACGAGTGAATACGGGTTGAACCCGTCTGGGTCAAGTAGTGAAGGGCAAAATACCCATGAAATGGAAATGGGTAAGTATAAAAGAGACGGGCCGGGTTATAATGACGGGTTTTGATGTAAGACAGTGTTTGTGTATAAAGATTCTTGTTAATTCTTGATGATATTTTGACTCTTTCTTGTATGTTAACAGCATGGGAATTAATAGTTTGCTGGATATTTTTTTAATTAGTATGATTTGTTTGTGCGTTTGATTGTATTTAATTATTACATTTTGTTTTATGTAACACATATTCTTTTATTTGATTTGAAAGACGTTTTCTTTGGGGTTGTCTTGTCTTTTTAGCTTTTGTTTTCAAGTAGCAACGGTTGGTTTTATTGAAGACAAAATAATATGTAAGGGATTGTTTCTTTTTTTTTTTTTTTTTTTAGGTTTCACGGTATTTAAGTCAAAATTAAAATGTGAGTTAAAATAAATTAAAGTGTGTAGTTAGTATAAAATATATTTTACTTTTTTAAATAAAGTGATATTAATGATGTTTAAAAGTAAAAAGTAAATTTTATAACTGTATCACTTATTTGATCTATCCCTAAATGTAAAATGTATCAATTATTTTGATACGAAATTAGTATTTGTTTACAGAAAGTGTTTTATAGTTAAATTGTGTTTCTTTTTGTGCCGAAGAATTATCTTAAAGGCAGTAAATGACCATATTTACCTTGTCAAATTTGAGTGTTTAATAAGTGTATAATTATTGTTATTTTTAATTTGATGACTTTTAATTGATATTCCTACAATATCTAAAAGGTTGTTTAATATTAAAAAAATCAAAATATATTTTTTAAAATATTTCCAATGATATAACTCTAAAATAAATATACTAATTTTATGTTTAATGTTATATTATATTAAAAAAAACATAGGTTCTAATAAATTTTCTAGGAGAAAAAAAAACTAAGGCTACGGAGATTCACTCGTGCCGACTCCGAGCTACCTACAAATTTAAATAAAAATGGTAATTGCATATAACTATGTGAGAAAAAAAATATTATTCATCATGTAAAATCAAATTGTTAAATGGTATATTATTAATTTGATCAAAAATATTTTTTAAATTTTTATACAATTTAGTCCATAGGAAAGAAATTGATAGTTTCGTCCAAAATGTGTTATTTAAAAGAATTATTTATACAATAAAGTAGTACATAAAGTATTGGGTTAAAAACTTAAATTACAGTATATAATTAGTTAAATTAGTTATTTTCAAAATTTTTTTGGAAACGGCAAATATATTAAAACGACTGACTTAGCAAGAAGCTAAAGGCGGAAAAATACAATTACAGGAGAGATAATAGAGGGGAAATTTCCCAATCGGCCCTATATTTCTCGCCTTCCAAATGCACCAAAGGGTACATTGAATAATTGTTGTTAATACCTTCTTTTCTTTGGGACAATTTCCACTTCTAACGCCATGTTCAATTAAGTCAACCACCGAATTGAAAGACAGTAGTACTATGTTACACCACCTAAAAATCCATGTCAATATCTTCAATGTGTATGGGCAGCGTACAAAGATGTGATCCACACCTTCTTCGTCATTTTTGCATAGATTACATATGCAAGAGCCAACATTTATGCCCTTTTTCTCCAAGCATTTGGCAATCGGTATGCGGCTCATTCCGACCCATTAAAATTCTAATAAAAAAAAGCAATTCCTTTTTTAGTGTATTTGAAATGTGGACTCAACTATCAATCGGGCATTGCTTTATATTAAAGACGTTTACATCATAATTTAATCTTGGCCTTTGAACATTTTCAAAAGTCAAGATTGACATTAAATTGAAAACGTTATTATAACCATAAAAATAACATTTCGTCAATGCTAACCATAAATTACAAATCCTACATTTTCTTATCTTCCGACTTAATTCACAGGTGATCCAACAATAAATAATGATCAACTATAATTCTAATGAACCGAGTAATTCTGGTTTGATTTTCTTAGAACAATTAAATATCTACAACTATTTAAATAACATAAATTATTTACTCTTTTTTTTTTTTTGATATTTTAGTCATACAGAAATTATATAATCACTATGATTAAAAAGTTAACAGAACTTCATTATATATCAGTCGGTGTATGAGAATAATCTCAGAATCACTGTCGTCTAAACTCTAAAAAAATATTTTTTTAATTAAATAAAGAGTAAATTACTGTTTTTGTCCCTGTACTTTATCCGATTCTGCGTTTTTGTCCCTGTGGTTTTTTTTTCCGTTTTTTTGTCCCCGTACTATGCAAAACTCCGTTTTTTTGTCCTTCCGTCCACCTTCCGTTTGAAATCAGCCGTTAAAGCCCTCACGTGCTGAAAACGTGAGGGTATTTTAGTCATTTTGCATTTTCTATTTTATTTTCACATTTTTTTTCTTTCTCTCTTCTTCTTCTTCTTTGTTTTACAAGGCTATGAATACCAGAAAACGTGAGTGTGTGTGTGTGTTTGAAGGAGGTACAATTAACCCCTAATTTGGTCTTTCGTTGCATCAGGGAAAGAGATCCACAACGTTCTTCTTCCGAATCGCAGATCTTCAGATCGAAAATGGTGGTTTTAGTTTGCTGTTCTTGAGGATGATGAAGCTAAAAAATCACAGATCGATTCAACTCACTCAGATCTTGAGACATGGAGGATAGAAGCTGTGATTTGAGATGGAAGAACACCCAAGAAAATTAGGTGTTTTATTTGAAGAAGATGGAAGAACACCCACATAAGTGACATCTTCCTCAAATCTGCCTTCTCAAGTCAGTGGTTGCGATTTCAAAAACGGAGCAGCTCGGTTACAATTTCCGGCAAAAACAGTAGATCTAAACCACTAACTCGTCCCTTCGTCGGTGATTTCAGAACTAAGGTGGCGATTTCCGGCAATTTCCGACGCCGTCTAACTCTTCCACTTCTGTTAATATATCGAAGGTTGAATGTGGTGGAGGGGTGGTTCAGATCGAAGGTTGCAGGGCGGAATGTTAACAAACCATGGTTGATTTGCAGGAAAGAATAGGGAAAAAAGATTTTGGTAGAAATCATGGTTGATTCGAAGGTTCAGATCGAAGGTTGCACATTGTTGGCAGAAAACCCAATTAGGATTTTGGGTAAGATTTTGGTTATTCCCCAACTTTCTTCAACATGATTCTTCAATTTAGGGTTCTTAGAATTAGGGTTCTTCAACATGTTCTTGATGGGTGTTATTGATGAAGGAGGAGGTAAACATGAAAGTACAATGTTTGAAGCATGAGGTACATGTAACTAGGATAAACAGACCAAAATACCCTCACGTTTTCAGCACGTGAGGGGTTTAACGGCCAAAAAGAGATGGCAGGTGGACGGAAGGACAAAAAAACGGAATTTTGCATAGTACAGGGACAAAAAAACGGAAAAAAAAACCACAGGGACAAAAACGCAGAATCGGGTAAAGTACAGGGACAAAAACAGTAATTTACTCTTAAATAAATAAGTATTGCGTGCAGCACACGAACCAAAGTAAAACCATTTGCGCCCACAAGATCCATACTCAAAACACCAAAATCCTTTCATAAATCATCTTCAATAATCATTAATTTTCAAGAAAAGATGTCTGATCAATCGAATTCCATCTTCAATAACATCGCTCGAGCCCCTGAAGATCCTATCTTAGGGGTATGCAAAACTACGTTCTTTTTGTTTGATTTTTGTAATTTCTTGTTTGATTTGCATCTAAATTCATTTATTAAAGTGGAATATTGATTTGGGTATTAACTATTCATTCTTGTTCTTTTTTTCGGTGATCAAATTGATATAGTATGCTGATCATATTATATTAATATTTGGTGCCTTTTTAGTGATCAAGTTGAAATTTTGACACAAACCCAATTTGGGATATGATGATAGTGTGTGAAATATGATGATTTAATCCGTTATTTTGAGATAGGTGATTTAGGGTTTTATAAAGATTTTAGCAAGATTATCTATCCATGAAATTAATTTGATGATAGCTGCATCTGGTTTTTTGTTTTCTTGTATGATCAAATACTAAAGTCTTTTGTCTTTGTTATGATGAAACAAAAAACAGGTCACTGTTGCTTATAACAACGATTCCGACCCAAAAAAGCTGAATTTGGGTGTAGGTGCTTATCGAACCGAGGTAATTAACTATAATTTGTTAATCAACTTTAATTATTAAATAATTATTATTTTTAATTAATTATGAAATTCAATTTGTTGTTGTTGTCATTGATAGGAAGGAAAACCTTTGGTTCTCAATGTTGTAAGACAAGCAGAACAAAAACTTGTTAATGATCTGTTAAGTACCTTATCCTTATAACCTAATTTTTTATATAAAAATATTAATCTTTAATATTAATTTTTTTAATTTATTTTATGTTAATTAGGTCTCGAGTTAAGGAGTATCTTCCCATTGTTGGACTTGCCGATTTCAATAAATGTAGCGCAAAGCTCATTTTTGGTGCTGATAGGTAAAGATTATCGAAACCATGATACCTAAAAATTACAAAAATCACAATTTTTTAACGTCAATTTTCATTATTTTTAATAAATAAATTAGCTAACTAATATTTTCTTGGATAATAAATAGTCCTGCAATTCAAGAAAACAGAGTTACCACTGTTCAGTGCTTGTCTGGTACTGGCTCACTTAGGGTTGGTGGAGAGTTTCTCGCAAAACATTATTTTGAAGTAAGCAAATTTATTTATTTTTATTTTATTTTATTTGATTTTATTTGATTAATCAATATTATTATTATTATTATTTTATCAGAAAACGGTCTACATTCCATCACCAACATGGGGAAACCATACAAAAATCTTCACTTTAGCAGGATTATCAGTGAAGACATACCGTTACTATGATCCAACAACACGTGGCCTTGATTTTCAAGGTATGAGAATTTTATCATTATTATTGTTTGTTATGGTTATAAGTGGAAAATGGGCGGGTCATGTGGGTCGGGAAATGGGTCAAAACGGGTTTGGGTCAAAATAGGTGATATTTGACACCAGGTGACCAGAATCACTTGTTTCTAAAAATTTAAATGGATAATTAGTATGTCAATATGGTTAAATAAGATAAATTATTTCAATAAAAATGTAATCATTTTGGATAATATGATTTATAAGAGGTTTTATGCATAAAAAGTACCACCTTTAGTTACAACATATGAGTACTTGTTTTCTATATCAATTTGACAATCTAATTGTTATTATTTTCTTTATAATTCTGTACATAAATTTATTTAATCGATACTGTATTTAAATTTAAATAATATATAAAACAGGACTTTTGGAAGATTTGGGTAATGCTCCATCAGGAGCAATAGTGCTTCTTCATGCATGTGCTCACAACCCAACAGGTGTCGATCCAACCGTTGATCAATGGGAGGAAATCAGGAAATTAATGAGATCAAAACAGTTGTTACCTTTTTTCGATAGTGCATATCAGGTAAATACAAGTTTATCTTTTCTTATAATTTTAGCCCTAAATAATCATAAAAGTTAAATCTTTTAAACATTTTAACCTTAAATAATCAGAATTTTGATAGCTTTTAATCATTTTTTTAACCTAAACAATCAGAAATTTTGATAATTTTGAACATTTCGACCCTAAATAATCAGAAATTTTAAATCTTTATATCATTTGGACCCTAAATAATAAGAAATTTGAAGTCTTTTGATCATTTCGTTCCTTAATAATCAGAAATTTTAAATCTTTTGATCGTTTCAACCTAAATCATCAGAAATTTTAATATTTTGATCATTTCAATCCAAAATAATAAGAAATCTTTAATCTTTCTATCATTTTGACCCTAAATAGCCAGAAAATTTTAAATCTTTATTTTATTCTTGGTTCTAGGGTTTTGCTAGTGGCAGCCTTGATGCAGATGCACAATCTGTCCGCATGTTTGTTGCAGATGGTGGCGAATGTTTTGCAGCCCAAAGTTATGCTAAAAATATGGGACTTTATGCTGAACGTGTTGGAGCACTTAGTATTGTGAGTGTCAATTAATAATAATTATATATAAAATGATTATATTTTGTCCCTAAATAACAAAAGATTATATTAATTTTTACTCTATCAATTCGACAGGTTTGCAAAACATCAGATGTTGCAAGCAGAGTAGAAAGTCAACTTAAACTGGTCATAAGGCCAATGTATTCAAGCCCACCTCTTCATGGTGCATCAATTGTTGCAACTATACTCAAAGACAGGTAGGTATTTTAATTTTTTAAATAAAATAAATTAATAAAATATCATTTATTAATTATTTAAATCATTAAAGTTTAAAACTTGATATGTATTTTTGACAGTAATTTGTACAATGAATGGACTATTGAGTTGAAAGCAATGGCTGATCGAATTATAAGCATGCGTCAGCAATTATTGGAGGCCCTGCAAGCAAAAGGTAAAAAAAGTAAAATAATAATAATAACATATATTTTTTTTTTTTTTACTTTCATGTAAAAAATTGTGATTTTTCTTTTTTTTAATGGTTGTAGGAACACCTGGTGATTGGACTCACATTATAAAGCAAATTGGAATGTTTACTTTTACTGGGCTGAATGCCGAACAAGTTGCTTTTATGACTAAAGAATATCACATTTACATGACTTTTGATGGGTAAGCATATATAATATGGGTCACAAAACGGGCCGGGTCAGGTTCGATTGACCTGAAACACATCTTGTTCAAAAGAAATTCAAAGATTTATATACCTTCAATAATAATTAATTTTTTTGATTAAAATCATTTAAGATGTTTCTATGCATAAAAAAATACACATTGGGCAACTTTAACCCATTTGGCCTGTTTCAGTTTTTAGCTATTATTTTGTGTCACATTTCTCTCATTAGGCAGGAGAATTAGAGTTTGGGTGACTACCGACCCGTTTGGCCCGTTTCATTTCTAGCTAATATTCTAATTTAACTAATAAAGTTGATTTAGCATGTTTATGCATTAGAAATACAATTTGGATGACTATCGGCCAAACGGGCCCGTTTCATTTCTAACTAATATTTTTTGTCATTTTGCAGGAGAATCAGTATGGCTGGTCTGAGTACAAGGACCATCCCTCTTCTTGCAGATGCTATGCATGCTGCTGTCACCAATATGCCCAAAATTTAACTGTTTTTTAATCTTTCGGGTTTAAAACCATATTTTGTTTTAATTTCAAATAAATTTCTCTTCGGGTTCTCTTTAAATCGGCATGTTTACCGACTAGTGTGAGACTTAATTTACAATAATTCTCTATATATCTTTTTGTTACAACAAAAGATCCGAATATAGTATCTGAATTTTTGGATGATATTTACATTAGTACATCACTAACCCTAATTTTAACCCGATTAATTTCGGGTTGTTGGGCTTTTTAATTTTTCTAATTTCTCCATATACGAATTCTTTGTTCGGGCCAAAATCTTGGCTGATTTGCTTTGGTACTTTTCGGGCTCGGTATCTTCCGATTTAGTTTTGGATTCGATAGTTGAGGTTTCTTGATCGACACTCCATCCCATGAAATCTTGTAGTGTCATTGATGTAGATGTAGGTGATCCTGTTGGACTTTGACCCGATGTTTGACCATTTGAGTCGTCTGATGGTAATTGTATTGATTTTGTCCTTTTGCTTCCTAACAATGAGGGATCTTGTGCAACTTTATCTGCGTAGAGTACATCCTCGATGCGGTTCATTACCGTGCTGGCTAAACTTTCTAAAACGCGCGAGTAACTTTCCAAGATAGCCTTACCGACATCCTACATAAGTTAGAGAATCGTAAGCGAGTTGACTTTTGTGTAGGCTTGTGTACAGTCCAAGAATCGAATCGAACTGTTCAGAACGGAATTGAGAAAATGGTTTCGTCGAACCGAGGACCGAACCAGGACCCGAATCGAACTGGACCGAGAACTGGAACCAGGACCCGAATCGAACTGGCTAGAACCGAAACAAAAACGGAAGAAATTTCTTCGACTTTTTTTTTGTTCTTTCTCGGTTTTGGATTGAACCTAGCCGATAACTATTTTTTCATGATAATTAAAACCGAGAACCAAACTAATATAGTCTTGTTTGGTGCGGTCCAGTTCGATTATGTGGTTCTAGTCAGTTTTCCGTCCAGCTTAGTTTACACATGTCTACTTTTTGTGAAACAGATAAAGGATTTAATTTAAAGAAAATAAGGTTCTTTTAAATTTGGTTAAAAAGGTAAATTGCTTTACCCTTGAATGCTCAGTTTTTTTGTGGCTATCCAAAATTTGTTATTTTGATTCTTAGATAATCAGTTGATCTTGATCAAAAGCCAAATATGTTTATTTAAACATTAATCTTGTTTATGTCTATTTTAAATTATGATAATCAGATAACTAGTTTCAAAACGTAATCGAAATTTATGTTGTTATTCATACTTTATTGGACTCGATCTTGCTAATTTCGAGTGACGATTGAGGAAGTCCCGGGAATTGTCGTTTTAAGAGTAGTAAAATCGTTTCGGCTCTTTCTTCAAACTGTTCTCGTTTCTCTGAGCTTATGGATCCTGTCATCGATGAGCTCCAAGAAGATTTGGAGTCTTTTTGGTTCATTTTTCTCTTCCAAATAACAATAGAAGCTTCTATTTTGTTCTTAAGATCAAGGCAACTTAGCTCCGATGTGAGATCCATGGATGCTAGAAACTGCCCCGGGTCAAACGAGTCAACCGTAATGCCCTTGTAGATCGAATCTCCAAGGCTTTCTCTACCATTCTGTAAAGATAAAAAAACTACCATTCTGTAAAAACGAGTTCACGCTAAAAAAACATTTGTTCCATTTAGGAGTGGTAATCCGGTTGGTTTTGGGTTAGCAAGTTTGGGTATGTGGGTTGGAATCACTCTATCCGAACACAACGGTATAAAATTTCAGGTCTGAAAAATCAACTCTAATCTGGAAACATTTAAACTAAGGTAACCCAGACATGACCCGTCTGAGTTTTTGACCCATATAAATTAACATGTAAGTGGGTGAAATGATTAGCCGATGAAGACCAGGTTGGTGGTCAGAAATAAAAAATAGACTTGAATACAAGACTAACCGTAAGTAGTGAGAAACTGAGGGTGTGCTTGGTTGGAGGTAATGAGGGGTGGGCAATGGTATTGATTACCATTATATTTGCTTGGTTTGATTTAAGGTAATCAATGATTACTCACTAGTAGGTAATACCTCATTACCCACCAAATTGGGGGTAATGGATTAGATAATGATCTAACCCCACTACTTTTTATTATTATATATTATATATAATATTATAATATTATATAATAATAATAATATATATATATATATATATATATATATATATATATATATATATATATATATATATTATATTATATTATATATTAATTATTATATATTTATATATTATATTTTAATATATTATATATAATATTATATAATAATATATTATTATTTTTATTATTATATATTTAAATATATATTATCATTATATATTATTCCCTCCGTCCCTAAATAAAGTTCCCATTTCACCTTGAATTTTTGTCCCTAAATAAAGTTCTCATTTCACAAGTTGATGGGGTCCACTTAATAAAACAATATAATTATCATGGACCCCACTACTAACTATCCACTTACTATCTTTCTCTCTCCAAACCAACTTTATATTTTAATTAAATTTAATACCAATAACCCCACCACTAACTTTCTCCTTAAATATTGTGCCCAAGAGAAATGGGAACTTTATTTAGGGACGGAGGGAGTATATATTAAAGTATAAAATATAATATTTTTATTTTTATATTATATTATTATATAATAATATAATATAATATAAAAATAAAATATATTATATTTATTTATTTATATTATTATTTATTATATTATGTATATTATTATTATTATTAGTATTATTATTATTTATATATATAATAATAATAATATATTATTATATTTATTTATATATATATTATTATTATTATTATATATTATATTATATTATATATTAATTATTACTCCCTCCGTCCCTAAATAAAGTTCCCATTTTGCCTTCAAATTTTGTCCCTAAATAAAGTTCCCATTTCTCAAATATAAGGGGCCCACTTAATATAATAATATTATTACCAATACTTTCACCACTAACTATCTCTTAAAACACTTTCTCTCTCCAATCAAACCTTATATTTTAATCAAAAGTAATACCAAATACCCCACCACTAACTATCTCCTAAAATGTTGTGCCCAACACAAATGGGAACTTTATTAAGGGACGGAGGGAGTATATATTTATATATGTATATATTATATATAATAATATATTATTATTTTTATTATTATATATTTAAATATATATTATCATTATATATTATATATTAAAGTATAAAATATAATATTTTTATTTTTATATTATATTATTATATAATAATATAATATAAAAATAAAATATATTATATTTATTTATTTTTATATTATATTATTATATAATATTATATTATTATATAATAATATATTTTTATTTTTATTATTATTATATATTTATTTATATTATTATTATATATTATATTATATATATTATTTTATTTTATTATATATATTATTATTAAAGGAATACTTGACAAACCAAGCAACATCAATGGTTAAGGTAATACTAAGGAATGACTATTGTATTCCTTAGTATTACCATTGTCTTTCCCATTCCCATTACCCACTTTGAACCAAGCGCCCCCTGAAAGATCAAGTTATTTTCAAACGTAGATATTTAGGCGGAGTTTTAGGGAATTTTCTAATATTTACATACTTTTTATAAAACATTGTAAGAAATTTTATAAAATTAAAATGGGTTGACAGGTTGACCCGTTTGTACATAACTACATAAGTCAACCCAAAGACAACCCGATTTTAAACAAGTTGGACTGGTAGGTGGAGTTTTAGGGAATTTTCGAATATTACATACTTTTTATAAAACATTGTAAGAAATTTTATAAAATTAAACGGGTTGACGGGTTGGCCCGTTTGTACATAACTACATAAGTCAACCAAAAGACAACCCGATTTTAAACAGGTTGGACGGGTCGTCCTGTTTTTTACCCAAAACTCATTTAGGCTAAACCTTAACCCGATTATTTATGTGTCTAGTTCGTGTCGAGAATTGATGCCCCTAGTTCCGTTCCAAATATAACATGATTTAACCCATTTTTCGTATCCAACGGGTTGAAATTTCCCGTTCTTAACATTACCTTAGGGAGATTATCGATATAGTTCTCGGGTATATCCATTTCCGCGAGTATTTCCGCATTAATAGCCATTGAAGCTTTCAACACTTGATTAACACAATCTTTTTGATACTGAATCCATTTTCTTGATTCTTCCGAGAGTCCTTGTGGAGGGACTTTAACTGTCGGTAACCACCATTTATCGCATCTTTGAACACCTTTTTCTGATTCATCTGCATCTTTAGACACATACCAGAACTGATTCTGATCCTTGAAGTTATCTAGACAACCCTGGATCATATAATCTTATGATTATGCTAAAAATATGAAGAAAAAAAATATTTAAAAACGAAACGGGAATCGAATCATTACTATGAGCATGGCGTCTAGTTTCTTAAGAGCGGGGATGTTCATTCGCAAATCGCCTCTTTGTTTTGTTGTCATAACCTACAAAAACATTAATCAAACAGAGGAAAAGATATTAGAAATCAGATAATCAGTTGTTACAAAACAGACATAATGCGTTTATACAAACCTCCATATTTGATCCGTCTTTGGATGTTTGTTGAGTTGGAACGAATTCAACGACATAATCAGTGACGGATAGAAGCCAACTGATTTCTCTTCTCCATCTCTTTTTTCCCTCTTCCTTCATTGGAGCAAGTTTATGTTGCTCTCCGAATGCCGAAGCTACAAAAATGACCAAACAAATAAATAAATAAATAAATAAAAATCGCGAATTAAACAACTTTTTAGATTAAGATTACCAGCAAGATTTGTAATGGCATTTGATAGAGCCAAAGCCGATGAAACACCTTTCCCGCCACCCGACATGTCTTCACCCAAAAGAAGTTTAGCAAACCGTTCTTTCATTTGCTCAATTTCTGCATAAACAACAAAAAAATGTTTTCTAAAAACATTTTTGGATTGAAACATGAAATTATATAAAAAAACGTACCCGTACGTGGCACCTTATCCTGAGAAACATGATCGTTGTTACCGTTAGTTTCTGGTTCATCCATTGTTGTGGAAATTGTTTCTTGTTGATAATGTATGACTTTTTAAATGTTGTTTTGATTGTTTCTGAATTTACAAATTTACAACAGAGAAGTGGAAGAATTAATGTTATGAGAAAAGTTTTTGAGATAAATGAAGAGGAAAGCAAATAGAAAAAATTAAGGAAAAAAGGGACCTAAATTTCTTGCACCTAATTGAGAGGTTACTAAGATTTGGCGGGTGATTGATAAGAAATCTGAAAAGTTAGTTTAAAATTAACTCTTGTTTTTGTTATGTTTTCATTGTTGGCGTTTTGAGATTTTGAATGTGGGGTGTATATTATTTCCTAGATAACGTGCATAAACCGTTAGTGGGGATTAAAATTTATATTGGACCATAGGAAGTTAAACATTTGCTGATAATCTAACGGTAAGGGTTTTCTCTATGTAAATGTTTATCATATGATTTGGGGAATGCTCGGAAACACTCACGTCAACAATTAGATTGTGTACATTACGAGCAAATCTCGACCACCTCAGGGAAACCCATGTGCTTCAATACATCAATACCCCACCCACCTCCGGCGGCCAGAGGTGGCCGCCGGCGGTGGTGGTCGTGAGTTGAAACACATGTGTTTCACCTTTTGAAACACATGTGTTTCACCTTTTGAAACACATGTGCTTCGTAGTTCGTATGCTCCCATGTGTTCTAGAAACTCATGTTTTTAGTGAAACACATGTGTTTCGTGACTTGAAACACATGTGCTTCGTAGTTCGTATGCTCCTCTGTGTTTTAGAAACTCATGTTTTTAGTGAAACACATGTGTTTCGTGACTTACATGTGCTTCTTATGCTCCCCTGTGTTTTAGAAACTAATGTTTTTAGTGACTTGAAACACATGTGTTTCGTGACTTGAAATATATGTGTTTCGTGACTTGAAACACATGTGTTTCACCTTTTGAAACACATGTGCTTCGTAGTTCGTATGCTCCCTTGTGTTTTAGAAATGCATGTTTTTAGTGACTTGAAACACATGTGTTTCGTGACTTGAAACACATGTGCTTCGTATCCTCCCCTGTGTTTTAGAAACTCATGTTTTTAGTGACTTGAAACACGTGTATTTCCTGACTTGAAACACATGTGTTTCGTGACTTGAAACACATGTGCTTCGAATTAATATGCTCGTTTGTATTTTGAAACACATGTGTTTTAGTGAAGCACATGTGTTTCAATACATCAATGCCACCTCCACCCCCATTACCACCAGCACATTCACTCTCAGCCACCACCACTGCCGCCGGCCACCGGCGGCGGCCGACGGTGGCTGTAGGTGGCAGTGGCTAAGGGATTTGATCTTGACCATTTTGATCCAATGGCTAGGATTTATCCCTTTGGACTATCCAAAACCCTTGAACTTCTTTCACAACTCTTATTAGTTAATTTGTGACATATCACTTCAATATAGACAAGAACCTCTTTCTAAAGACGATCTCTTATGATTGAAAATGCAAATTATATACTTCGTATTATTTGTATGACAAACAACGATAAGCTAATACAAAAGGTACGTTGTGACTTGTGACCAATTTGATGTTTAAATAATATAAAATAGATTGACTTGTCACGTACTAATTACTGAAAGATTTGGAATATGTGTTACATAAGATTTTTGGCCCTTAATTCTTGCAATATATAATGTAATTTGCTTTTTGGAGATAAAGATGTGTCACTACTCACTATCAATAGATTTCCCAACGAATTATTGTCCTTTTTGCTTTTTTCTTTTTCTTCAAAAGTAGTATTTCAATCTATAGAAATGATATTTGTTCCTTATATATGTATCTACTTATGTGATTATTATCTCTAAATTAGACATTTGTGATCCACTAATTCTCTTTTCTTATATTATCACTTAATTTTTTGTCATCATCAAATGGGTAAACACATAAGTAGACACAGATGGTAGGCACCAATATCATTCCTCTTGTATCTAAGAAATCAAACAATAACAATAACGATATTTAATCTCGTCAAATGCTAGATATGATTAAGATAAAACGTATACCGTTGTGCTGACCAACTTTGATTTCTTTATTGATTAGATTATACATGGTTGTTGGTGCATTCTTATATTATAGAGTAACCAGCTTGGTTTCTTTATATTATAAACGTTAATACGAAAACTATCCGGGTTTAGAAATATTGAAATATATTTTTTCTATCGAATATAAACGTTCAACGTATCTATGACCGGGTCGGGTATTTTAAATGCTACAAATACTTATGGAAGCATAAATATGAATTATCCAAATTGTTAAATGATTTGGTGAACCAACTCCGTGTGGGGCCAGCAATGAGTCAAAACATACATTTGAATAGCGTCGGTGATTTTGGGGCCTTTACAATTAAAGGTGGAGTTGAAAAATATAAATTCCATTTATAATGGGCCTGTGGGCCCTACAATACTATTTCACTTTAGTAAACCCAACTTCTTATAATCACTATTTTATCATTTTATGGCCCATATCAATTTTCAAAATAACTATTAATGTTGGTTTTATGGATTTTTAGGGAAAAAAGTTATAATGAGAGTTAATAAATTAAATTGGATAGTTAGTGTGGATGGGTTTTATATATTTTGATTGAATAAAGTGATGTTAATAGTGCTTAAAAGTAAAAGTAAGAATAAATGAATCATTGTACTATATTAAATGACATAGTTAGTGAGTGTGACCAAACCATCACTAACTTTTACCAAATATTATCAATTATCAAAATGCATTGACATGCCTAAAAATGAAAAGTTTATCACTTATTTTGAATCGAAAGAAGTATGTAAATGGATTATATCGATAGTTCATGTGGTTTTGTTATTCTCTATTTCAAAAAATTACATTGATTATTCTTACTTCTTCCATTTCAAAGTAAGTAATTTATTTTTCATTTTGAGTGTTTTAAAATAAGTGACATGTAACACCCGTATTTTTTTAAACAACGTTTAAATCATTTAAAATACATTTTTCCTAATATTTGACATATTGTCCAAAATACAGTTTAACAAAAACTTTAAAACCTATATCAGAGTCTACGAAAAATACGGTGTCACCGAGTATATCAAAACCATAGGCAACGTGATCTACCTATCAGCTCCCGAGCTAAACAACTCTAGGCCACTCCTAGTGCAACCTTCTATCACTTCAAACCTGTACCTGAGTACATAGCCACAAACAAACGTAGTACGTGAGATAAAATAGTCTCGTGAGATACATGGGTTTTAGTCCCCAATAATAATGGTCATTTCATAAATATATAAACATGTATATAAACTACATAAATACCGTCTAGTCACCCTATTGTGACTCTAGCTACCTTGCTTCCCTAGCAACATATCTAGTACCTAAACATATAGGTACCAGAAGCAAAATCATATCTAGTACATAAACATATATGCACTAGAAGCACAAACATGTTTGATACATAAACATATATGTATTAGAACCTAACATACCTAGTACCAAACATATGCGTACTAGAAGCACTCGTGTGCTTAGTGTATAAACATATATACACTCGGTGTATAAAACATATATACCACCGCTCAGTGACCGGGGGTCCCCCGCGTCACCACCATCTATCTCTTATCATAACCTAACAGTTATGCCAGTCAAAGCCTTCGGCTATCACATCAAACATCAAACAAGTTAGTTATCTAATAATAACGACATATAATTAGTTCAACACTGTGTGAACGTACCTGTATGGTCCCATGGACCCGATCATAGGCAACCCACATTTACTTCAACCTCTATGAACCCAGGAGGTCCATCCTTACTTATTCTCATACGATACATTTCTTATTTATCGATATCATAATGCTTTTATCTCCTCTTGACTATAATACATATTTATTATCAGTCAATTCATATTCATTTACATACATATTCGTTCCTCACTCTTATTAGTGATTCTTACCAACTAGGTACTCATTACTATAAAATCATTATCAATTGCTTTACTAATACATATTTATTAATAAAGACTCACTATCCATTCATTTAATCAATAATCTTTATTATTATGGTTCATTAATAAGGATTTCATAATTACCTTAGTTTATCATATTTATTTCCAATATCATCAATCATACTAAACATATTCTAGTATCACAATATACCTATTTTCTTATCTTTTCAGTCACTATCTTTATCAAAACATTATTTAATAAAGACCCATAAAAATATCATAAGTATTTTCAAAAGCTCTTTGCTATGTACCCAGTTTAAAAGTCTCATGTACTCACCTTAGCGATAGCTAAATCCATATCGTGTTCATCAACACGAATCCTTGGTTCCCGCCTTTGGAATATCTCCAACCTTTAGGTTCTTGCAACCTATCAACATAATAATCACATTTCTAGTTATCCTTAATAACTAGATAACTCATAATTTCTATTTTCATCTTTAACCACCAAGTTCATCCAACTTGGTGGAAATCCCAAAATCTTAGTTCCAAGGTTTCACCAACGAAACCCAAACCCAACCACAACTTAAGGTCGACATCATTAGTCTCCAATATTAGTCTCATAACACTAACTAGTCACCAACACCCTTTTCCCCAAATTTTGGTGACATTCAAAACCCTAAGTTTAACCAATCTTAAGATTCTTACAAATCTTAAGCATACACTTCTTTTCTTTGTTAAAATACCATCTATTAAGTGTATAAAACATTTATTTCACCATTTAAGAAAACCCCAAGAACTAGGGTTCGAGATCCAAGCTTTTACTTCCATGGATCTAAAGTAATAAACATCAAGGAGTGAAGATTTACCTTAATCTTCGACAATAGAAGCAAAATCAATTGATTCGGACCCCAAAATCGGCTTCAAATGACCTTTTCCACTCAAAATATGTATAAGAACTTAGAGAGAGAGTTAGGGTTTCAAGTTTGGCACTTAGTGGCCAAAGACCCGTATTTAAGGTGTTCCAGACGATAATCAGCAGTAACTGATCAGCAGTAACTGATCAGCGGTAACTGATCAGCGGTAACTGATCAGCGGTAACTGATCAGCGGTAACTGATCAGCGGTAACTGATCAGCGGTAACTGATCAGCGGTAACTGATCAGCGGTAACTGGTCATCGGTAACTGGTCAGCGGTAACTGGTCAGCGGTAACTGGTCAGTGGTTACTGATCAGCAGTAACTGATCAGCAGTAACGGAAATCAGTACTAACGAAATCAGTACTAACGAAATCGTTACAGCAGCCTTCCTTGAGTTTCTTTTCCTTCTCGTTTACTACCCGGGTTCGACCCGTTTCGTCCATAACTTTCTCATACGATGTCCAAATGACACGAAACCAATTTCCACGTGTTTTAAATGATTTATCCTTATTTATCATATTTTTACATAATTAATTTAACACCAAATTCGGGTCGTTACATGACATGCTTGAAAACCTACCTTATTTAGTACGAGTAAAAATAGTAAGACCAACACCCTTAACTATCTCATTTAATATAGTGAAATGACATATTTACCCTTACTTTTACTTCTAAACACTATTAATATCACTATAATTAAAATGTGTATGACTCGTCTTCTAATAACTATTCAATTTAATCTAGTCTAACTCTCATTATAGTTTTTTACGTTCAAAACTTTGAAATCTAAAGTATATCACTTATTTTGAAACGTAGGAGCATTATTCTTTATTTCAAAAAATTCTACTTATTATTCTAGTGGTCGAAAAAATTCTACTTTTTATTATTCTAGATTTCTAGTGGTCGTTTTAGTCTTAATGACAATGTAATGTTGGTCGGCGGGGAGGTATAGCAGATCGGTGGTGGTGGTAGAGAGATAAGAACATTGAACTTGGCAGTGAAAGAATAGGGTGAAAGTGTGAAATATAAACGTAGTTTGGGAATAAGTTGAGCTAAATGGGAAGAATAACTTTTTCCTCCAAGGTTAAATGAGTTTTAGGTGTTAAACTTTTTTTTTTTGAACGGCAAGTTAGTAAGTTAGTGGTTCGAGCCTAGACAGTGACATCCACAAGGGGCAGTATGCCTTCCCTCGAACCTTCCACCTTTTTGTCCACAACGGGACTTGAACCCATGACCAATAGGTCATGGGCAACACCTTAAATCCTCCTTGGATACCACTAGGCTAGAAGCCTTAGGTTGCCCATGTCAATAATTTTATACTAGATAAGAAGATAAAATATAACGATTTAGTAGAATAATACAATCTTTTCTTTTATTAATACCAAGGTGCTGTTTGGTAACATCTAAATGATGCAGAGGTCTAAATGATTCAGACTTCCCTTGATATCTGTCCGATTAAGAGGCGGGACATGTTGATTAAGAGGCTGATTAAGAGACTTTATCAAATACTCTGAATCTGTGTGATTAAAAGGCTGATCTCTTAATTGTATCATTAAGAGGCTTACCAAAAATCACCTAAATATATTACAGAAAAGTTCCTGCCCTGGCCTATTTTCGTACAAATTAAAAACTTATCTATTTATACAATTTAAACGACTCTTTCATTTACCCCATCCAAGGAGAATAGTACCATAATACTAAGGAAAATGAGGTTCAAATTCAAATTTTATGTACCCAATAAATTAAAGTATGGGATTTGAAAATTGATGTCCAACAGACAAGAGGCAAACAAAAAGATTGGTGGGGATTTAATTACATTTAAAGCTACACCCCCGAAAAGATACTAAATTAAACCTCAACAAGACTCTTGTGATTCTTTTCAATTTCAAAAACATTGTTCCATTTATTATATGCCTTCAAAATGTGAATTTAGTTTTGAAGATTACTGAAGTTATTATAATGTTTTTAATTGTCATGTTTTTGATTGTCATCGTATGAAATAAAAAGTCATATTAATAAAATCATACGTCAAAACAATCACAATTTAAGAAAAAAAGGAAAATTCTTTAAGGTGCATTATAGATTTGGCGCTGGATCATTTAGCACCATCAACGGTATGGTTTGACGAGCTTTGGTGTAGATTTAATATAGCTATGCTCTAACGGTATGTGAATTGTTTATCAACCGAGAGTCTGAGAGGTTGTGACTTCAAGTCTCGAAAACATAAATAACACTGATAGATATCAAATAACTAATAAAAGTATCACTATTTACCAAAGTATATAATGTTATGTATATATGTAATAGGTGTAGATGTAAAGGATCAAGAATACCTACTAAAGAAACCAACTTCAAAAATTAATCAAAAAAACTTATTATCTTTTAAAGATATATTTTATGTTGTTGTAGACAGAATGCTATTTCTATATACTATACTTTATTATTTTTATTTGGGAAATGATAAGTGTTGATAATAAGATATGTATACGTACATATTATATTAATTAATAATCATTTGGTATTTAAAAAAATTCCTCTTGCATGGTTAAAAATATAAGTTAGAGTTTGTTATCAACAAAACTCTTTTTTTATTTTAAGAAGATATAATGATTATTGGTCAAATACCTACTCTAGATTTTCAATACAATTACGTTAAAAATAATTGGAGGGCCTACAATCTTTCCATAATCACATGCTAGGAGCCAAACGGTAATGATTTTATCACATGAAAACATGATTAACGATCTCTACATATAAGACATTTAAAAATATAAATGTATGGAAAATACTATTATATCTTACTATTATATCTATACTACTCCCTCCGTCCCATTTTAATTGTCCAGTATACTATTTTAGTTTGTCCCATAAAGAGTGTCATTCCCTAAATTTCAACCAATCAAAAAACATTTAAGTGAAAAAGAGAAAATTTGATTGGTGACATTATATAATTAATGCACTTTTTTTAAACTGTGTGCTTTTTTGTAGTGGACAATTAAAGTGGGACGGAGGGAGTATATATTTTATTCTACATTCTTTCTAAAATAGTCCACCTTTTTATTAACACTCTAGGAAGATTTTAAATTTTATCTTAACCAATATAAATCTTCTATAAGTGAAAAGTAATTAAAGGATAAAAACATAATTTTTGACTTAAATATAGATGTAATACATAATTAAGCTGAAACTAAAAATATTTGTATTGAATAGAAGATTTTAAATATTAATTGGAAATTTACATATAATACGAACAGAGGAAGCGAAAAATTGACACGAACTAGTTAGCATCAATATTATTTAATTTAAATTGTTTATAATAAAATGAAACAAAATAATTATCTGTTGCTTTTTACTAATAGGTGGCGATAAATACACCACAACTTTTAATGAATACAACACAACTATTATTTTATTTGATTGTACAATTAACTATAAAACCTATATTATATGGTGCAGACATAAAAAATTATAGTACAAAAATGAATTTTCTTTACTAATACATGTTATATAAATAATAATTATACCGTAATAATAATTATCTGTTGCTTATTTTGAAGGAAGTATAATTTCTTGGGATACCCATAGAAAAGGGCTCTGAATTCATGATGATACGATACCCATGAGAACATAAATCACAGGTTTCCTTAAACTCCAATTATTGTTCATCACACCTAATATTCTTTAATTTTTACTTCACCATATTTTGCCCCCTTTTTCTTCAAATTGCCATAAATTTCTCATCAAATATATTCCTTCACCTGCAAACTTGCTCTTATTATCATCATAATTCATGGCCGCCTGAAAAGAAAAAATTTAATCTTTAACCTCATTGAAAACACTTACATTAGCTTCTTACTTCCCTGTATTCTTCATTCTTGAAATCTTGATTTCATGAACTTTGTGTTTTTTGTTTTTGTATTTGTTTTTGTTTTCTTGGTGGAATTAAAAGGGGAAATCACTACAGAAAGTCAAGATTCACCTGCCTTTTTGTTCTTGTTGTGTGGATCTAGTTTGCTCTCTTTTCGTTTTCACACCACCAAACTAACAGAAACCATGTGAAAGATTTAATTTTTAGTTCATTAATGGCGGTTTTCTGACCTCAATTTCATTTTTTCTCATCTGGGTGTTTCTTTTTAAAACATTTTGAGAAGAATTTGAGGTTGGCCAATGGTGATTACTGCTGTCTGGTAGCTAATAAACACTCAAAAAGGTACTCATTCTTATTGGATCAAATGCTTATTTAACCTAATCTTTCTTTTTGGCTTTTTATTTAGATCTGTCGCTGTGTGTAATGAAATATATATCGAACATTTTGCACCCTTGTTTCTTTAATGGCGGCAATGGATGAATTTAGATTCTTTAATTTTGCTTTTGTCTTGTTTGGCATAAGAAGCCGGACAAATTCTTGAAATTTGTCTTTTTCTTGATTGAAAATTCTTGCAACAAATGTAACCCAAATGGGAATTTACATAATTTTTTATAAAGTTTTTGACTTTCTCAATCCAATTATATTTTTGAATAGAATATGCCTCAACTGAGATCAGCTGTGTACAAATCATTTCTCACTTGTGAAGATCCAAGAGGTGTAATTGAAGGAAAAACAATTAAAATATCCAAAACTGATCCTACAAATATGAGTTCTCGGAAACCCGAAAACGAAACAAAATCAAAAAATTCAAAAGAAAAAGAAAAAATGTCTCTTGTTGATGTTAAAAATGGAGCTCAAAAGCTAAACGAAGCAATCGATTCTTGGTCAAAGGGGGTTAGTTTTCGTGGTCAACCGAAAGATATTGCGAACGATTTGTTAAAAGGTGCTCTTGATCTTCAAGAATCTCTCATGATGCTTGGAAAATTGCAAGAAACTTCGTATATTACAAATTTGAAGAAAAAACAAGAAAAACAAGCTGAAGAACTTTCTAGCAGAATCGGGTCGGGTCGGTTTGAAAGTTTTCAGATTTATGATACGGGTTATCAAAAAGATCAAAAATTAGCAAACGGGCCATCAAGAGATTGTTATACAGAGTTAAGAGATGCAATTAGGGAAGGTCTTTCAAAACAAAATCTTTTACCAAACAAGTCTTATCAAGAAAAAGCAGAGGGGTTATCAGGTGTGGTAAAAATTATAAATTTAAATACTTTTCGTCTCCAAATTTCGTATATTTTCTTGAAAATTATTGATTTTTTGTTATGCAGGTAAAAGAAAATTGCAATTATCTCCTGATGTAGCTTCAACAAGCTCAAGTAGATCATCGTCAATGATGTATTCGACTCATGAATTTACTTCTTCAGACTCTTTTTCATCACGGGCTACTGAAGAAAGGTCAAAAGGGTCAAACTTGATTGCAAAACTTATGGGTTTGGATGAATTTCCTTCAAAACCAGTTCCTTGTAATCCAAGAAAACAGTTGGATATAACCAGCAAAATGAGGCCCGCTTACGATGTTGACTTGCCAAATGGAAAAAAACCACAATTTTCGGGTCAAAAAATGGGGCGAGAACATATGTCATTAGATGAAATCATTGAAATGATGCAAACTAAAGGAACTTTGAGAAACAACAAGCGAGAAAATAAGCAGAATAACAAAAGTTTTATAGATGATACACCACCAGTTGTTTTAATGAAACCTCGTCGTTTAGGGGCTGATAATCAGAAAATTAAAGTTTACGATAATCCAATGAGAAAACTTCAGCTAGAAAAGTCAAAATCCGAAGAAATTTTGGTCAAAAGTAGAGGGAAAGTGAAATCGGGTTCTAATAAGCAGAAATCCTCTGTTCCTGCTGTTACAAAACCACAAAAAAGGCAAGAAATTGATAAGAAAATTGACAAGATTCAAAAGATTGTACCGCAAGTTAGTCGAAAACCAATCGAGAATCCAAAATCGAAAAATTTAATTTCGAAAAATGATTCTTCGAAGCAACAAAAAAGTGGTGTTTCAAAGAAGAACACGAAGATTGAAAAGCCTTCAATTGTGAGTTTGCTAAATTATTAATAAATAAATATTAAGAAATAATTAAGATGCCAAAAGTAAAGTTTGGTACGTATTATTGCAGATTCATGAAGTTTTACAGGTCAATTTGGCTAATCAGGAAAAAGATCAAGATTCTGAACTAACAGTTAGAGGTAAATTATATGCATAACCATAAAAATTTATACTTTTTTAACTTTGTTGTTGATATGATGGCGATTGCATAAAAAAGTAACCAACTTTTCGGTTTAAGGTAATGCATATGAGTTAGTAGTCGGTAAGTTTGACTATGTTGACTTTTTTTCTAATGTGGCGCTGATGTGTCACCTAGAAAACCAGTAGCATTGGTGACATGGTTACAGATTACCATATTTTTTAAAAATTGAAAAGTTAATTATACTTTTATGGGTGAAATTAAAGATGGTTTTTGTAACATAGAAATCATACCAAAGTTGTTTAAATAAATACATTATAAAACCATAAATTATAATAATTTCGGCCCTAAAAGAAATATTACAACTAATTCTTATATTACCCTGTTTATATCATGTGTTTTTTTTTAATATTTAAATATTTACATGGTTTGATCTCTGTTCTGCACAGAATTTGACAATGTGAGACAGCAATCTCTCTGTGAAAAAGATTCAAATCATTCTAATGATTCTGTCACGAGCACGAATCACTCTGAAAATGTTGTTTCTAATGTCAATGATCAAAAAGCAAGAATCTTGAAATTTACAAGCAATTTTCAAGATTCTGAACCTACCGATTTTGGCCTTTTTCAAGATTGTGTAAACGAGTTTTTGGAGCATGGAAACCGAATACAGAGTCCATTAAGATCCATATTACCATCAAAAGTTTTCATTTCTGAGGATTATATTATGAGAGAAATTGCTAAAGATATTGAAAATTTAAGAAATTTCAGTAAGTTTTCAAAGGAATGTTCTAATGCAGATACAGTTTCTAGAATTTTGGAAAGAGATATATGTTTAAGTACAAGTGGAACAGCATGGAGTACAGGTTGGGAAGACGGTTGTACTGTAAATGAAGTTGAGGAAGTTGTGCTAGTTTTGGAAAAGATGGTTTTGAGCAGATTGATTGATGATTTGCTTATGGAACATGTAAACAAGGGCCGATTTGTCACGTGCTTTTTATGAAAAATAATTATTTTATAGTGTTTTTGTAGCATGAATTTGCTACTAAAGTCTAGTAGGTACATAAAAGTTTAGTAAATTAACTATAGCTAAAGTTACGGTGTTGTTTTCTAGATTATGTTATAACAACTTGTATTTTATTTTTATAAACATTTGCATAAGAAATTAACCAACTTTTGTCACCACAAAAAAAAGATTTAAGCTTTCGATTTATTTATTTATTTTTAATTTAATTTAAGGGAAGTACGTAAAGATAATTGATATTTAAATTTAATCACCAAGTAAGAGGGAAATTAACATTGTCAAAATTACCGACATATCATCTGCCAAGTCATCATTTTCGGGAACTATTAACTTGAATTGAATTTTGTAAAAGTTGGTACACAATAATAATGTAATTGGTTTTTGAACAATCTATTCTACACATACAAATATGAAGAACCCTAATTCTTGATTAAAGAAATCAAGAAGAAGCACCTTTGAAGATGAGAAAACTAAGAGTCTCCAATGAGAAATAGATAAAAGAACCTTTTGAATGAGTAAAGAAACTACTAAAATTAGAACCCACAACACATTGCCATCCACTACCATAAACCCTATCAAATTCCTGCAAATTCATCAAACCCCACAAAGTATTTCACATATTTAGACACAAAAGACACTTAAAAAGCATAAAAATCAAATCTTTAAGCAAGAAATATACCTTCTTGATATAAGCAGCAATTGAAGTACAATCAACAACATCATAAACATCAAGAGCTCGAGACGCAGAATCCATTGCATGAACTTGCATCTCCAATGGCATATCTGTATCTTTCACATATGCTTTCCCTTCCAACATTACTCTTTCTTGATTTTTACCCTTAAAAATCAAGATTTATGTATACCAATGAATTTCTTGATTTTTACCCTTTAAATTCAAGATTCTTGTATTTATAGTAATTCATTTAAAAGATGGGTTTTGAAAATGGGAACAAGGTGCAATCGTAGATTAGAAATTAAGGGCCATAAACTCCATCTTCCTTTAACAAACATGAATGTTCTAGTTGACGTATTGAAAAGGTCCATTTGTATGGTGGCATGTTTTGTTGTTTTGTATAAGAGTCTAACGTATACCCATATTGTTAGTTGTTATTAAAATGACACCACATGACTTATGATTGTCCTTTTTTGTGTATAAAGTAGATGGATTTTGTTCTTTTTCATTATTCATACGCAAAAGTCGACACGTAACATGTAACACGTTAATAATAAGTGTCGATATGATATTTGAGTAAGTTTGCAACAATTTTACGTCTTTTTGACATGAGTGCGTAACAAGTTGACAAGAAAGCTAGTGATGCATACGCATTAGGAAAGTCCACAATGCTTTAGGCCCACTAACAAGCCCAAAATGCACCAATTTTGGGCTTTTATCTAGCAGTGAGCCATTGACATCTTAACATAACACACATAAAAGTTGATCGTTAGTTTAAGACTTCAAGCACTATTAGTATTATCATGGTTAGGGGTGTTAACGAGTCGAGTCGAGTCGAATATCAGAAATTTTGGGCTCGGCTCGTTTAGTAATTACTCGGCTCGAGCTCGACTCGAGCTCGAATAAGCTTTTAAAATTAAGCTCGAGCTCGAGCTCAAATATTTATATAGTGTTCGAGCTCGAGCTCGATACTCGTTTATAATTCCATGTTTTTTGAAAATAACTAATTTACATACTCGAAAAGCTCGTTAATTACTCGACTCGTTAACACCCCTATTAATATATGTATATTCTTGTACTTATTGTATCAACACTTGTACTTATTGTATAAAACACTTGTTCGGCTCGTTAGGATCGACTCGTTAAGATCGTTCTAGCTCGTTCGGGTCGAGATTAAATGAGCTATCGAACGAGCCGAGTCGAGTATTAAATTATTAGGATCTGCTCGTGAGATTAATCGAGTCTTGTTTTTTGTTCGAGCTCGACTCGAGATCGAATTTGTATATGCTCGAGCTCGATATAAACGAGTTCGAACTCGAATAGCTCGTTAAAAGCTCGACTCGTTAACACCCATAATCATGGTTATTAAAAGCTGTCTTTGAATTCATCATAAAGACTTAAAGTTTGACCATACTACCATATCATGATCCAAAATTTGGAGTAACCTGAGGTCCATATACGCTCACTTTTACCTGTCATAAGCTATATTTTTTAAACGTATTAAAGAAACTGAGCTATATTATACTAATAAACTATATTATAATTATGTGTTTATTCATTTTATATAATTATAATTTATATACAATATTATTGTCTTACAATACGCTTTAAGAAATATCATGATCTCCTCTATCATAACTTTTAAGGCTAGTTTTAAACGTGTCACCATGCTACACCTCACATCATTTAAAACTGTAATAACAAAATCAAAAAAAGGCATCTATTAATTCGCAAACAATATTTGGAAGTACCAAATAAATAGTTGGAAATTCATTAAAGGACTAAAAATGTAAATTTACTTCAGTTTCTTTATTCAGGGGTTTAACAAAAAGCTCTCAAACTCTCGACACGCAACCCCCACTCCCTTCCCCGAACAAGTTTCATTTCACGATTTTAACTCAAAATTCACTACAAAGCATTCAACCCTCAAAATTAACGATTGTGAAATTAGTAAGAAAATTGTGCAGAGAAATGGGTGATCAAAAATCATCCATCATCAGAGATCGTGAACTGCTTATACCCATCGCCAACTCCTCCGATGATCAACAACCGTCACCAAAACCCTCATCATCGGCAACTTCGTTCTCTCATCATGCTGGCCGTGAGGTTTTTATTCTAATAAATTTTACAATTTCGTATGTGTTTGGTTGATTTAATTGCTTCATTTCGGGTTGTTATTGAAACGGTATGGTAATTGGTTTGAATTCTGTAATGGGTTTTGGTTATTGAAACGAAAAATTGGATCTTAATTAGGGTTTTAGAGGAAGCGTTTAATATGAGAATTAAAATGAATGTGGTTATAATTGTAAATTGTGGCAATTCGAATCCCCCAAAACTTGCTTTATAAGTATTGATCATGGTTTTAGATGGCTACAACTTTTAAGTTTAGTAATTGTTTAACTATTGAAACGGAAAATTGAATCTTGATTAGGGTTTTGGATGGAGGGTTTATATTCAACCATTGAAACCAAAGATTGAATTTTGATCATTAAGAAATTGTGAATTTTGGCAAATTTATTTATTAAATTTGTATTCACATTCATATTATAATCTTTTTATGTAGACGTTCTCAAAAGTTCTAAGGAGCTGGGCTTCTAAAAAGTTCATGACCGGATGGTACGCATGATTTTCGTTAATAATCTTTTATAATTTTGTTACTCTTTTTACTTTATTTTACATCGTTTGCAGTCGAAAATATTGTTTTTTGCAAATTTATATATAAATAATATAATATAATATTTTGTATGGTTATTTGATTGTTGTTGCAGTGTCATCCTGTTACCATTAGCTATTACTTTCTACATAACATGGTGGTTTATACATTTTGTGGACGGATTTTTCTCTCCTATTTATGCTCAACTTGGTATAAATATATTCGGTAAGTGTAACAAAAATGGTATTTACCCATTTACCCCTAGATCAAAATTGTTTTAAATTTTGAAAATTTTAAACTTTTTTTTATTTAGGTTTAGGGTTTGTAACATCTGTTACATTCATATTTGTGGTGGGAATTTTCATGTCATCATGGTTGGGTACATCTGTTTTAACTCTTGGAGAATGGTTTATTAAACGTATGCCGTTTGTTCGTCACATTTATGATGCTTCTAAGCAGATTAGTGCTGCCATTTCTCCAGGTTGGTGTTTTATTTGTTTTATTTTTAACAAATATTTTTTAAATATTTTATTTTTTTCGAATTATTTAATTCAGATCAGAATAATCGAGCGTTTAAGGAAGTTGTTATTATTAGACATCCTCGTGCTGGTGAATATGCGTTTGGGTTTATTACTTCATCCTTCATTCTCCAGGTGCTTTTAGGTTTTTAATTATTAATTATTTGCTAAAGTTATTTATTTATTTATTTATTTATTTTTGTGGAAAACTCTATTAAATAGAGTTATTCAGGTGAGGAGGAGTTGAATTCGGTATATGTCCCAACAAACCATCTTTACATTGGTGATATATTTTTGGTGAATTCAAAAGACGTTATTAGACCAAATTTATCCGTTCGTGAAGGAATCGGTAAGTTAAGTCATTGTCCTTTTTGGTCATTTTAATTTGTTTAGAAATTTATTTTTTTATTTTTTATTTGCTGGTGCAGAAATTGTGGTTTCAGGGGGCATGTCGATGCCACAAATGCTAACGACATTTGATTCAACCACCAGTCAATATGGACCTAGAAATAGAAACAATACAAGTTAAGAATATATGTTAGGGTTAACTTATGACAACAATGTTGAGATAAACAATTACAAAAATAGTGATTTGTGATGAAATTTAGGTTGGATACTTGTTAAGCTGATGTAGTGATGTGATGTTTTTGGTAGTTTCATTTGGTATTATGGGTTTGAAATTGAAATTGAAATTTAGATGTGACGATTTTGGTCTATTTACCTAAAATTTAGTATGTTTGGGCTATATTTTATGGTAAACGGGTCAAATGGTGATATAGAAAACTTTAACTAAAATTAAACGGGTTAAAGCAACTGAAAGTATGTGGAAATGCTTGCTTCAAAAGGTTAGCTACTAATTTACAGATGTGAGTTTTTGATAATATTAGCTTCGCAATTTTTAGTATCGGTTGTTAATATTGTTCATTTCATTATATAAATGATGTAAACGAGCAATGTAGGGCACGCGCGTTGCAGCGTGGTTTTAAAAACGTCCATTTTATTAGACGGAAAATAAAATGTGGCTTTTATTCGATTTGATATTTTGATTTCGTATTTATGATCAAAACTTTATAGCATCGTATCATATAATAGTAACAATATTAACATCGATATAAAATAGGTCGTACCATTGTTGGTAAACATCAAAATAAAATAGGTTGTACTATTGTTGGTAATTTCTTAAATTTTCAATATATGATATAGAATGCGTAAATGTATGATCTATAAAGATTTTTGTAGTTTAATAAGTTTAAATAAACTTAAAATCTTAAGGTTATTTTGTAATAAACCGAGTTAGGACGTTAGACAAAATTATCCCAATTGAAAATACAAAAGTAAATAGATATAAATAAATTTGAATCATTGTCAAAAATAAATTTCTAATAAAGATCCAAAATTTCTGACAACCATCCAAATTTTTTAAAATAATTAATTTGCTTCAGTTTGTACACATTGTAAAATAGAAAAGTCATATAACTTTTTTTTTCATAATAAAATTAAAATGAATGATATGAATTAAACACTTTTTACATGTCTCTTTGTCCTGAATATAACTTTCTAAACCTTTTTTAGTATTATTGTTAAATAGTTCAACCCTTATATTTTAATAACTATGTTAGTAAACTACATTAGAACCTTAAAAAATGCAAAATAATTTGATCATTCGTGACACAAGTTGTTAATAATATTACATGGAAGCAACTAAAAAATACAAAATAGTTTGATAATTGGTGGCTTTTTAAAAAAATAAAAAGAAAAAAAAAGCTCTTTAAAACATATCAAATGGGAAATGGCCACCTAAAGGAATTGGGCCCCATTTGCTGATATTCAAATATGCATACTTTAAGATTATCTACTCACCCTGTTTAAAAATTAAAGCGCGTGAAGGAATCTACATAATAACGGAACGGAACAGAACAGCGTTATAGAAACTCTAATGAACAGTATCGGTTGTTAATACTGTTCATTTCATTATATAAATGATGTAAACAAACGGAACGGAGTTTTATTAACAATGAACAGTAAATATTGAATGTAAAATGTATTATAAGGAGAATTTGTAAATATTTTTTGGTTTTGTTAAATGTTTTTCGGGTTAATTGGTTCCTATTTATATTCATATTACATATGTAGGTTCATAGTATTTGACTTGATGTTTGTTTAGCTTAAGTTTATTTGATTTGAATATAATCTTGTTTTAGATTTTTAATTGGTAGACAGTTAATTTGACTTGAGATTTTAAGATGTAAGTTAAAATACTTTATAATGGAGTAGAGGTTAGAGTGAAGAAGAAATTGCAAGAATAATGCAGTATCTATCTAAATTGTACAAATAATGCTGTTTTTGGGGGTTTTGCAAAAATAATGCTATCCCCTAGTAAGAGACCCGGATCCCCTTCCTTCCCCTAGCACCACACCCGGATCCGACCTTCACCCTGCAACACCTCTGAACTCGTCTGAACTCGTGGTACTTTCATGCAGTTTCCCCTAGTACCACACCCGGATCCCCTTGGGGTATCCCCGAGCCGCACGCCCGGATCCCCTTGGGGTATCCCCGAGCACTGCGCCCGGATCCCCTTGGGGTATCCCCGAGCCGTACGCCCGGATCCCACTCGACGCAGTCCTATATATAACATCATTTTTTATCTCACACATACCACATAAAAACATTTCCTACACATTTACCCCATTTCATAAACGTTTCCCTTCGCTACTCCATTTCATTTAAAAAACAATCTCTCCTTAATAGGAAAAAATAATGAGTTCATCGAATAATGAGTCTCCTCCGTATCACTACGTGCATGATTCGCCTCGTAATTATGTAGATGAGATTGAGTTCGAGAATTTGATAGCCGAAGATTATGCCGATCTACATGCAGAAGAATTTAATGACGAGATGCAAGTATATTTTCAAAATTACGAGCAGGCTGATTATGATAAACATATTGAAAAGCTGGCTGAAATAGGACCAGATGTTTTGCATCTCTGGCAATTTAAAATAAAGTTCGCGAAACATGTAGTAAAAAATCAAAGGATGGTATGCTAAAATCATATATTTTTTTTATAAGTTTAATATTTGCTCAATTAACTAAAATCATATAATTTTGTTGTATTTTTAGACTATACCTGCTTGGTTTGTCAGGCAGCATAACTACCTCTTCCAGGACAAACATTGTATGATAGAAAGAGGCGATTCTCATGAAGTAATGAAGCTGCATGGTTATCCTGGGCAAGTTAAAATGAGTGGTGACTTCAAGAGATTTAAGAATGAAAATGGAATTCTGACTAACGAAGTTTGTACTTTTACCATAAATGCAGACTATCAGACTAATGATAGAAATTTAATTTTTAGTGTTAAACGTGAGAATGAATGATATGTAATTTCAGTTTTAATGTATCACTTGAAATAAGAAACTTTTATTATATTTAAAATTATATTAGTTAAGTACCAATAAGAAACTTTTATTATATTTAATATTAAAAAACACACAACATTTTAAATTCTACAATCATTGAGGAGGATTTGTTGTTTGAGGAGGATTTGTTGTCGGACATTTCAGTCTGTTATGGCCTGGATTTCTACAAATCCCACAAAGTTTTGCCTTTCGTTGGGTTTGCTGGCTTGTACTAGGCCTGTCCATCTCGTTGCGTCGTCTAACATGCTGCCTTCTCCCTCTCTTTGTTGATATTCTTCCTTCACTGGCTAACATTCTCCATTTAGCATCCTTCCAAAGGGCCACATGAGGTAGTGGTTTAAAGGCAGTACTATATTGTTGTCTGTACGCCTCTGTTGTATACGCTATGTTCACAAGTGTTAGCGGGTCGACACCCATATGACCACAAACAGCAATAACATGTGAACATGGAAAGCGCAACGTCTGCCACTTCCCACACGTACACCCACGCCTGCTCCCTTTTGTACTTATGAAATTGACTGTGTAATCGTTCCCACCACTCTCACCGGTTTGAATCCTTGACTTCACACTGAAAATCTGTTTCACGTAATCAAAGGGCATTACTTCATGAAATGTTGCTTGACGGGTGCGCTTGTTGAAAAGAGTCCACATACGTGAGGGTAGTGGTGTCTCGCAGTTAGACGATAATTCAGCATGCTTGCTGAATTGCTTGACAGTTTTAATGAATGTGAAGTCAATCAAAGCCTTAATCGGAAGATGCCTGGCTCCACGCAACACATTGTTGTAACTCTCTGCAATATTCGATGTTAGGTTTCCCCAACGTCGGTGGCCGTTGTCTCTAAAGAGGGTCCACTTATCTAACCCAATCTGCTCCAGATACACCCACCCGTCCGCTTCTATAAATTTCATTTCACGTATGGCTTCCTTGTACTTACGCTTTTGACTCGTGCTACCTATGATCCAACACAATTGCTTCATTCGATGGTTCTTGAAACGGCTGTTGAAGTTGCTTCTGATATGCCTTAGGCAGTATCTATGGTATGCATATGGCTCTTTCCAGTCTTCAAGTTCTTGCATTGCATTTAGAATCCCATGATGCCTATCAGAAATGACACCTAGCACTCTTGGACTGTCATTTACAACAAAATACCTTAGCTGTTCCAAAAACCATTTCCATGATTCGTTTGACTCCTCGTCAACAATGGCATACGCCAGAGGTAGAATATGATTATTGGCGTCTTTCGTGACGGCAGTTAGCAACTTCCCTTTGTACGCACCTTTTAAAAAGGTCCCGTCTATACATATAACAGGAATGCAATGACGAAAGGCCGCAATTGCTGGACCAAAAGCCCAGAAAACAGATTTGGAAATTTTCAACTCGGGGTTGTTAGTTCGTTCGACTATCCACTCGACAATTGTGGACGGGTTTGACTTCTTTAGAGCACGAATGTACTTAGGCAACTCATCAAAGTTGCTTTCCCAACTCCCAAATAGTCTCTCTATAGCAATTTTCCTAGCACGCCAAGCTTTGGAGTAGGATATGTCATTCCCATTGTATTCTTTGATATCTGCCAGGATTTGTTTAACAGGGTATGCGATATCTTTACAGACAGAATGGAATATGCGGATGGCTACGACCTTCGCCGTCAAACATTTTTTATTTGAAGCTCGCACTACCCCACTACAAATGTGCACATCTCTCCACGACCTTATTTGCCAAAGCCTTTCCCTCTGCTTCTTTATGGCTCGGACGTACCAATTACATAAAGCTGCATTGGGTCGTCTATTACTCTGGGTGCCTTCTGTTTGAGTATCGCCAGGGTTGTTTTCTCCAGACTTGTTTTCACCAGGGTTGCCGCCAACAGAGTTGTTATCACTAGAGTTGTTAACACCAGGGTTGTTATCACCCTTTTTACGAGTACTGCACCTAGCACTCCACTTTGAAAGTGTGCTTTCAATAACCTTGATATGCCTAGTTTGTTTTATATTCCAACTCCTCACGGCATCAATCAACTCTTGCTTGCTAGAAAAATACATACCAATTCGAATCTCATCTGGATAATCGGACCTCCAAAAAAGCATATGCTCTTCATCTTCCTGTAATAGGCCGTGATTATCAGCCTCAGTGTCTTCCTGTGTGTCCCATTGACTATAGTCATACAAAGGCAGTTGAGGTGTTTGCTGAGCTTCATGGTTGCCTTGATCGTCACCATCATCATCAGATTCTTCGGATGCTTCAGCGCCATCTGGGTCAAATTCTTCTCTGGTATCGGCACTTCCTTCAGATTGTGGTTCGTCCTCTGATCCGTCGAACTCATGATTTTCATTGTTATTAAAATCTTGATATTGCGTTACTGGCTCTGGTGCGGTACGTAGTTCTACCACTGAAAGATCTTGGAACGCGGATGTTGAAGGACCCGCCATATCAAAAGCTTGATAATGCGTTGACGGTTCTTGTGATGAAAAATGTCTGAACGCAGACGGTGAAGGACCCGCCATATCAAAACCTTGGTACTGCGGTGACGGTCCATGTGATGAAAAATGTCTGAACGCAGACGGTGAAGGACCCGCCATATCAAAACCTTGGTACTGCGTTGACGGTTCTTGTGATGAAAAATGACGGAACGCAGACGGTGAAGGACCCGCCATATCAAAACCTTGATACCGCGTTGACCGTTCTGGTGCTGAAAAAAGCTGAAAAATGTTGGAGTCAACTTGACGGGGTTGGGGCTTGATATACTCAATCTTCACAATAATATCGCCCATGAATTTTTCGTTCAAAGAGGCGATGTAATATAAGGTTTGTAAGGATTCATCACTTGTAATTTCAGAATCACAGAAAATTCCGTGAAATTCATAACATAATGTAAACCTTAATTTGTATTGATCTTTCGATACCATAACATGTCTGTAAACCAATTTCTCAAATTCTTCGTAATTATATCTGGTTAGAAAAACAAGAGAACTTCTGCGCATGTTCACATCGCCTAGTACCGTGCCATTGTCGTAACGAATGTTGTCATCACCCCAATATATATTAACAAGGAAAGGGTTCGTTAAAGTCATTTTGAAAGGAAAAAAATTCAAAGGGAAGTAACACAAGCCAGACTATTTAATTGTGGTTGAAAGTTTGATTTTTAATTGTGGTTGAAAGTAGTGGATAGTAGCAGACTATTTAAAGTGTTAAAAGGTCGTTGAAAGTGAAGCTCGAATTTAAACAAGTATATGGTCAAAGGGAAGTAACACAAGTTAGCTTTATAACCCTTTGAATTAAATTTTGTATCTTTATTGTTCAGCTTTATTCACGGGTATTTATTAAAAAACCAACTACCCCATATTAATCCGATATCTACTCACTGTTTTAAGAATCGGATACCTCTTAAATTAAAAGTGAGATATGACTAGCCATCGGATCCGGGCGTGACAGTCGGGGAAAGAAGGGGGATCCGGGCGTGACAGTCGGGGAAACACGGGTATCCGGGCGTGGCAGTCTGGGAAACAGTGGTATCCGGGCGTGACAGTCAGGGAAACAAGCTTTTCTGAATTGGACAAATAACTTTTCTGACTTCGGACCAAAAAGATGACATTTATCCGGACAAAAATAGTAATTATCCGGACAAAAAAAAACTCGAAATATTCAGTGATGTGACGGTACAAGGGGATCCGGGTGCTTTAGACGGGGATCCATCGGATCCGGGTGCTTTAGACGGGGATACTTAGGAAAAAGACAAAAACACAAATTACTTTTAAGAATCGGATTCTTTAATAGCTGTCTACAACTGCGATGGCTATCACTGTCTACTGTAATAGCCTTTAAATTGAGTAGTTGAAAACTAAAAAACCATGCATTATTTCTATCTCAAACACAAGTTGAAGATCATCTAAAATTTTTATCTATAAATACAACTTTAAAACACACAACTATCACACTCAAAAACTATCGCACTCAAAAAATATCACAACTAAAAGTCATCACAATCAGTACTCCCACCAGATTTTTGTATTTGTAAAAAATGGAGAATGTTGGAATTGTCCCCGGACCTACGAATCCTGAGTTGTTATTTATAAGTACCGATCATCGAGCATATCACGTGTTTCACAATCTCAAAGATGATCGTCCATTAAATGTCAGACGTGCTGACAAAAATTTGTTATTCTGGGTAAGAGATAACCCAATTGATGACCGTGTGATGTATCACATACGTCGGGCCGGTTTGGCAGAAGTTTTCGTCTGTGGTTACAAAAACGTTGACCACGGTCTCATCACAGCACTGGTAGAGAGATGGCGTCCGGAAACGCATACATTTCACCTACCATTTGGTGAGGTTACCGTGACCCTGGAAGACGTACAAGTTATTTGGGGTTTACGGACCGATGGCAATCCGGTTACAGGTGATGAACCGGGATACACTTATGCGCGTGTTATCGAAAAATTTTATACGTTGCTCGGTTTCGCACCGCCATCGCGAAAATTCAAAGGCAGCCAGCTCAGTGCTAAATATATGATGGACATGTTAATGGAGCCTCTGCCACAGGATCCGACTGACGAACAATTGGAACAAAAAGCCAGGCATTATATACTAATGCTTTTAAATGGTTGCTTATTTCCGGATTCAACTGATAGTTTAGTCCAGATGTATTTTTTAGTTTTGATTGAAGACCTGGATGCTTGTGGCCGACTTAGTTGGGGTGGGGCTGTACTGGCCAGTCTCTACCGAAACTTGTGCAAAACAACTATGCACAACGTCCTAGAAATTGGTGGCCCTACGATGTTGTTGCAGATATGGGCCTGGAGCAGGTTTAAGATGTTTTCTCCACTGCTGAAAGAAATTACTCCTGATCTGGTAGTTGGAAAACCATTTGGTTGTAGGTATGTAATTCCAAGTGATTATATTAAAATTATTAATAACTATAAATGATGCTATATTTTTGCATGTATAAACATACAGATTCAACCAGCCCCTTAGTTTCGCGGGGTCAGTGAAGACCGTCTTGTTTCAGTTTCGGTCGATGTTAAGTGCGTTACAGGATTCAGAGGTACTCTGCTATTAAATTTAAAAAAAAAACAAATTTTTGAACTTACAAATTAATCAAACTTTTGCAGTTCGTGTGGACTCCATACCAACAAGATCTACACCTTCTAGCCTCTTCGTGTAGGACCGATACGGGATGTTGGCTAAGTCAAACATATGTTATTTTTTGGGAGATTGCTGAGCAGTATTTGCCCAGCAGGGTTATGAGACAATTTGGCTTTGTCCAATTTATTCCTCAACCACCACTCTCAAACAGATACGAACATGAGGACTTACATATTAAGTCTCGTAGAGGGGTGACCGCAAAAAAAAGTTGGAAACGGGAGTTAAGAAATCAAATACAACATTGGAACAACCGTTACCAATATCTCATCCAGGGCCAATACTCGAATTTTCCTCAAACTGAACCTGGTTATATGACATGGTATTGGCCTCGTACTGTGCTCCATATTACAAATCCAACTCCTGGAGCACAAAACTACTCTCGGTCCTACAATCAGGGCGGAAATTTAAATGTTGCGGTAATAAATAATAATTATAGAACAATAATCATAATAATGTATGTATTATTTTACATTTAAATAATACGTATTAAATGTATGTAGGTTGACGGGTTAAGCCACGTGCAACAACAGGTGCAAAGGATGATGCAAGAGCAAGATGATCCAGCATTGCATCAGTTTGGGCAGCAAATCTTGCAAACGTCGGGAGATTATTTGCATTATGCACATGGAGATGACCGTCCGACATATTTTTCACCTCATGTGGCACCCGTCACTCAGCCATCCTTCGGCACACAGTTGACTCAGGAGCAAAGGCAGCATAGGCCTAGATGGATGCGGCCAAGAGGGGCTCGTCAAGATCCTGAAGCCGGGTCCTCCCACCAGCATAATGCTGGTGGTTCAGTGTAACGACCCGAAATTTGTAAATAAATAAAATATGTAAAAATATGATAATTATGGATAAATCATATAAAATACGTGGGAATTGGTTTCGTGTCGTTTGGACACTGTACGAGAAAGTTACGGGCGAAACCGGGTCGAGACAAGTTGGAAAAAGTGCAGCCCTGGCTGCGTAGAGAGTTCGCGACGCGAACCCTACTTCGCGATCGGGAAGTAGGGCCAGGGAGTTTGGGCAAGAGGCGTGAAGTGGTCGCGTTTGGTTAGCGATCGTGAACTATTGGGGTTCGCAGAGTTCGCGACGCGAACTTTGGTCGCGTCGTGAACTTATGTCTGGCAGCATTAAAGACGGGATTTGGCTCATTTATTGCCAAGTGAAACCCTAGTTTTTCTCTCTCGAGTTTGTGAGCGTTTTTTAGTGTAAAGCATCGTTTGGAGCTGAATTCTTGGTCAAATCTCGTGATTCTTCACTCCTAGTTGAAGATTAAAGGTATATCTTCACTCCCTTGTAGTTGTAGCTTTAGATCTATGGGTTTAGAAGCTTGGGTTTGAAACCCTAGTTCTTGGGTTGGTGATTTATAGTGAAATAAATGGTGTATACACTTAATAGACGGTATATTAACAAGGAAAACAAGTGTATGATTATGATTTGTAAGAATCTTAAGGGTTGGTCAAACCTAGGGTTTGGTAAATCACCATATTTGGGGGAAATGGATTGTTGGGTGTTATCTAGAGGTAGATGAACACATTGTTAGTAGATTGTGATGTTGAACATTGTATGATTATTGTTTTAGGCTTTCGGTGACATCTTGGAAAGTCGGTGAAATTGTGAAACAAGAGTTTTGGTGTCAAGAACACGGTTGGAGCATCTTTATTGCTAAGGTGAGTACGTGTGGAATTTACTGAGTACATAGCCCCTTTTAAATATTTTCATTACTTGTGGTATGGTCTATTTGCTTAATTGTGTAGACTAGTAGTTGATAGTTAGTTATACCTATGATAGTATTGAACTAACTTGTTGATGATGAAAGTGCTAGCAGAGAGCTAGATTGGCATAACCATAGGGTTATGATGAGATTGAGATGGTGTGATGATACGGGCTACTCCCGATCATGAGGTGTGGATTGAGGGGCAGTTGGGTGGATTCCCATCGACTCTTCCACGTTAGTTATGAGATGACACGGGCGACTCCCGGTCATGAGGTGTGGAGAGAGGGGCAGTTGGGTGGATTCCCATCGACTCTTCCACGATAGTGGTCTTACTCATTGGACGTATTCCGGTGGGCAAGGCAGGTATCGGTAGCGTGGGCGATCCTATTGCCGATACCTTATTTCTAGTTAGCTCGGGGGCATCCTGATAACTAGATATGTGGTGATTCTAGCTAGTTCGGGGGCAACCCGATAGTTAGACGTGATTGTTAGGTAAGCAAGATTGATAGGGTCACACTGAGGTGACTAGACTGGATAGTTGGATATATATATATGTATATTGATTGATTATATGAAACGTGACATTTCATTTTATTATCGGGTCTAAACCCATGTAGCTCACGAGACGTTTTTGTCTCACGTACTCCTTGTTTGTTTTGCTATGTACTCAGGTTCGGGATCGAAGGTTTAGGTACGCATGGATAGAGATGCGGGGCCTAGAATAGAAGAACTTTAGATTGGATTTATGCTTAGCTTTGGTTTTGATCTATTTTGTAACACCAAACTTTATACTCTGATTTTCATACCAAAGGTTTTTGTAAATCCATATTTTTGGAATAGTTCTTCTATTTATGAAAAATGATTTATTTTGGGCAAATGTTTTGTATTAAAATTTGAGGTGTTACATTCAGGGTCCTCCCACCAGTATCAAAATGAAAATGTGGGAACATCCAACCAGTACAACGCTGGTGGTTCAGGGTCCTCCCCCCAGCATCAAACTACATATATGGACACATCGAACCAGTATAATACTGGTGGTGTGGGGCTATCAGACCAGGAGGCTTATCGAGTCAATATGGACTTTCTCCAGGGTGGTTCAAGTATGCAATACGAAATGAATACCGGTGGTGACCAATTTTCTCAAAACATACTTAATATGAGTCATATACAGTCTCCTATGGGAGATGTTTGGGTCACACCTGCAAATTATGCCAATTTTGGGCAGCAATTTTCTGGAGATAGTATCTTTGGAAATATAAATCCTTATTACCAGCTCGGAGATTCTAGTCAACCGCCAAATAGAGCTGTTAGTCCGGTTCCGTTAAACTTGGATTTTGACTTGAACAACCCTGGAGAAAGTGAAGAAGATGGCGATGGAGGTAGGAGAAGAAGAATCAGAAGACCACCTCCTTGTGGTACGGGTGGTACATTAGGACACCGTCATTAGCTTTTTTTTCAATATAAATGTAATTGTAAGAAAACAATGATATAAATATAAATGTAATTTTTTTGACTTTTGCAATCAACGTAACTTTCGCACCCGTGTTTTTTTTTTACGAATTTTATATGCATGGAAACCTTGACCCGGGTACTACAAATCCTGTATATATAATTACGTCCAAAACCTTCAAAATTTGAAGTTATTCATGCATGAAAATAGCATTTTGAATGTTTTTGCGTTACAAAAAACAATTTTTTGCATTTTCGAATTATCATAACTTTTTCATTACTTTTCTTTTTGGTCTAATTCTTTTTCATATGTTTACGTACTCATCAATACCGCAACTATCTTTTAGAAAGTTAAATCTGAATTACTAAAAAGTGTACTCTATTAAGCTCGAAAGTTAGACATTTATTTTTTTTCGCTAATTTTTTTTTAAGTAATTGATTTTTAAAATGACAAGCAAACACAAATATCAAGATTCCATAAATTAATACCAAATACAATTGAAATTTTAATCCAAATCATCAAACAAATCCACGGATCTAAAAGGAAAAATTTCAGGTTGCGATTCTAAAATACGATAGCTGTACAAATCACGAGCCATAAGTTGTCGATAACCCGTAGCAATCTGATTATTATCGACGACTCCCTCTTGCTTGATTGATTTCCCTGTTACCAGATAATGCATAAACTTACAAACAAACACAGCAGAGTCTTCTTCCCTTCCTTGAGGTATGCGTTTGGCGAAATCAAGATTCGCCTTAACTTGGGGGTTTCTTTCTTCATAGGAGAAACTCCCTTTAAAACCGGGCAAAACATCTCGCCAACGTTTTAGGGTTGCCTTAAGCACGTCATGGTTTATGGAACGACGACAACTGCAAATTAAAGATGTATCGTTGCTAACAAGATCCATCTGCACAAGCAACCAAACGTTATCATTTAAACGTAACAGGATGTATAAGACATCTACGTCCCCCCAAGCGGGGTAAGGTGTCAAGCTGCCATCTGCATATTGTAAAGCATCTGATCCGTGAGGTGGTAAGAGTAGAGACTCAAACTTGGTAGGCATTATTGCCCATCGCTTATATTCTCCAGTTTTATAGCCAACATACCACCGATAACGCATCCATCTTCTAACCCAACAATCTATATGCTGTGATAAATATACAATTATTTTTACCTTTGAGATTTTATTGAAAAATATTGATAATAACATAATTAAATTACGTACCGCACGGAACAAAACAGAGCTGGAATTTTCATCTAACAGGGTACTCCAAAACTCCCTAGGTACCTGGGTACGACCTAAGAATACAATATAGCAAAAGGTTTCATTCCCGCGCCTATCCCCGTTCAAGTAAAATTCCTCCACACTCCTAGCCCAACCATACTCCTCAACCAAGTCAATTGTGTCTGGTTGTTCAATACCTATTGAGGAGTTTTGAGTTTGCTGCTCAACAACATGTAATGTCGGTGGAGGCATTTCCCTCGTACGTCGCATATCCGACTCCTCCTCCATCGCCCCTTCATAAGCCAGGTTATCCATTTCATGAAGGGTACGTTGCATCTCTTCCATGATAAGTCGAAGCTCACGGGCTCGAGCTTGTTCACGCATTAGGTCAACTCTCTCGTCTAACATCTCAAGCTGTAGGTTAAGTTCATATATTAAGGCTTTTTGACTTCGCCACATCGTAATAAAAAATGCTACTTTCTTTAAGAAATGGGGTAAATGTGTAGGAAGTGTTTTTATGTGGTAAATGAGTGTGTAATAATAAAAAGTGAAGTACGTAGTAATATATAGGCCGTGTAGGGGGGATCCGGGCGCAGTGCTCGGGGATACCCCAAGGGGATCCGGGCGTGCGGCTCGGGGATACCCCAAGGGGATCCGGGTGTGGTACTAGGGGAAACTGCATGAAAGTACCACGAGTTCAGACGATTTCAGAGGTGTTGCAGGGTGAAGGTGGGATCCGGGTGTGGTACTAGGGGAAGGAAGGGGATCCGGGTCTCTTACTAGGGGATAACATTATTTTTGCAAAACCCCCAAAAACAGCATTATTTGTACAATTTAGATAGATACTGCATTATTCTTGCAATTTCTTCTAGAGTGAACAACTTATCAAACCTATAGTTGGTAGTAATTGGCTGTTACTTTACATTTGTTTTGTATTTTAAGCAAGAGTTTTGCTAATATATGTCTTAAGGCCAATGATAATATAATATTTTATATAAAAGGTATAAAATTAGCAGTGGCGGTACTAGGAAAATTTTCAAAGGTGGGCGAAATTTTAAAGTGGAAGTCAGGTTCTTAAGTGATATTTTTTTAAGGTTAAATCGTAAACAAAATCAGATAATCAATTTTAGTTTGAAGAAAATCTAATTATAAATTAAATCACTCAAAATCAAAATTCGCTTGTCAGTTAATTCAACAATTAACTCAGTCTAATCATAAAAAAAAATTATAACGTTGAAAAAATTCTTTAAAGTGTTTATATATGAATGATTTGTATTAATATGTCACTAGTTAAAATATACATGAAATACAATGCAAGCATAACATAATATTCTAGAATTAAGAAAAAGGGAGGAAATTAGTCAAAAGAAAAGAAAATTTTAATGGAAAATACAACAAAAAAATATTAAAAAAGAAATAAGGAAAAAATAAATTTAAAAAAAAATATGCATATGAAAGGGACTTGAACTTAATGTTATATGTTTAAGATATATGAGTTAGCCATTAAGCCATTACATGACGTGAACTAGTTATCGCTCATACATTATAAGCAAAAGCAAAAAAACAAGATATATAAAAAAATTTATATTAATCGAAAAACTTTTAAGGTAGGCAGATGTCTATCCTACCCACCCACTGGAACCGCCACTGAAAATTAGAGTAATTACAAAACTTATTAAAAAACTACTTGGTGAGACAACACATTTAAAACTGAAGTTTTGAAGTTTATATAACCGGGTTGATAAGTCATTAGAGTTGATATCCAATGGGCCTTCACTTTAGAAGCCCTAAACCTAAGAAACCCTAGTTATCGCCCATCTATAAATTAAAACAAAATCATCTGCAAATCACACAGCCTCTTTTTCCTTCTTTCGTTGATCGATAGTCGTTTCTTTTTTTTTTCTTTCTTCTTTTAGAATTTTTTCTCTTTAACTATTTTTAGGGTTTTTGTTTAATTATGGCCAATGATTAAATTCAAAATAATGACAAGCATATGTCTGAATCTTACTATGTTGTTAATTCTAATCTTCTCTATGAGGCCAAAGTTATTTTTCATCCAAATTACTTTGAATTTCGATTTTGATTTTGAGAGTTTCAAGTGATGATCATTTGCATAGTTCAAATGATAAATTTTTTATGATTATACATCTTTATAGTCTTTCGCTCCTATCTGATGAACTCTCACTATTTTTTTTCATGTCAATTTGATAAATTTCATTTTCAATTTGGATAATTGAGTATAATTGAGTGATTCAATTGATGATTAAACAATTTCATGGTTCGAATGATATTCATTAGTGATTATATCTGTATTCACACTTATCTGATGAATTCTCAATACTTCTAGTTTATTTTATAAATCCCTATTTCTAAAACATAATTTCGTTTATTGAAAATTAAAAAAAAGGATAATGATGACACAATGTGATAAGGTCTCGTTCGTCGTAATGGTGGGTTTAATCTTACCTTGCCGACCATCCTGTTATATCACCACCCATAAACTGAATCCATTTTTTCTTCAATTAATTATTTGTATCCTGATTAACACAAAAAATAAGGGTTTATTTATTGTTGGGAACAATAAGAGCATCCTCGGTTAACCTCACAAAAGCTTATTACTTTTGTCACATCATTTCACTGATAAAAAACTCTTTCCTAAATAACATCTTTAATCTTTCTAAAAAGTTTTTCCTTTTACAAAATTTCTAATTTAGCTTAATCTATCTCAAATGTTTTATAAATACTTCTATATATAATTTAATAATTTTTTGAAATCTTACTAAATATAATATTTTTTAAAATATTTTCATACATAAATATTGTAATAATTAGCATTATATATTATAAAATTTATTTATTAACTAATAAAAATATAATAAAGAAATGTTATTATACATGGGGATTAAAAAAGACAAACATTAAAAGATGGTTAAAAACTTAGTAGAGAATAAGTTTTTGTAACAAGTTTTTCAAAAAGTTAGGTATCCCAATAGTAAAAAGTCTTTCAAAAACTTATTGTAATAGTAATAAGCTTTAGAAAAAGCTACCATTGGAAATACTCTACTAAACTTCTTTTTATGCTCCACAATAGTATCCTCATCACTGTTGTAAAAAGTGTTAATGATTGCATGCCCCCTGAGACTAAATCCTCATCATTGTTGTAATAACTATTAAAGGTTGGCTCGTCCCTTGTTTTGCTGTCCCGTTTATTCTCTTTTTTGTGTGATACTGTTGTTCAAACCCTTTTTGTTGTATTTAAGAGCATCTTCAACTCATCTCTATCAACTCCTCTATCTCTATATTTGAAGTTTTTTCTCCTCCAATCCACCTCTATCCCTCACTCTAAATATAGAGTGAGAGAAAAGATCTCTCTATATTTGAAGCGAGAGTGTATCCCCCTCTATCCATGCCTCTATCCATAGATCCCACACATTCTTCACTAATTTTATTTTGTAATGTATTATAAATTAATTAAAAATATGATTTCTATGGGTCTCACTAGTTTTAGAGGGATTGATAGAGTTTATGATTGGAGTTGAGGTTATGTTTAGAATGAATGAACCCACAAATTATAGAGATAGAGTGAGTTTTATAGAGTTTATGGTTGGAGATGCTCTAAGAACGGTTTACGTTTTGGTTTTTAGAGACTTTCTTTATGGGTGATTTTTTTATAGTCCAACAAACAGATTTGTTTATGTCCAAAGATCATGCTCTTGAAATTGTCTTAGATGACTAATTAGTTGATGATGAGCCACAAAGTATATGTATATCATCATGGCTTGATTTGTCGCATACGGGGAGATGATGCACCCATGTCGGTGGATCATTTTTGTATATGACATATCATCTCTGATAATATACATGTACTTGGTAGCTCATACGGCTGATTAGCTGTCTAAGTTGATTTCAGGGGCATAATGAGAGTTTGGACATGTCCAAATCTGATAGCTGGATTTCAAAAAAATCATCTTTGAAGAATTCAGTGGCCACTAAAACCCGATTTTAGAAAAATTATCCGTAAAATGGATTAACCATTCGGATATTTGTGAACTTGATGTTAGAAAACATCAGAAAGGTTTTGAATAACATTACGTCTCTTGAAAAGGAGGATAGAGGCGACAATAATATTGGGGATGAGCCAACCTTTAACAATTCTTACAACAATGATAATAATATGTTTTCAGGGACACGACAACCATTTACATTTACATCGGTGATGAGGATATGAATATTTTATACAACATTGATTAGGAAAGTTTTTACAATGGAATGAGATATGGGCCGTTTTCAACAATGATGAGGATTGTGTTGGAACTCACAGTGAACGGCTTCTTCCAGAATAATTTATAAGTTATAGTGGCTTTTAAAACGCCGAAAACACCTAATTGCAAATTTATAAGTCAATTAATTAAGAGAGGAGGTAGATAAGTTTATTATGTAGAGGGATATTCTCCATAGTCTTGTAATTAGTTTGGCTTAGTAGGGCGTCTGACTTTTTTCTCTTTTAACTCATTAAGTTCTGTTTTGTTAAAGGATTTATTTTCTAGTTAAAGATCTGTGTGGATAAATTAGTGCACTTATGTTACATGCCGAATGTATAATCTTAATTACAAATTTGAATTAAAATTTTAATAATTATAAACGTTAATATGTTACTAATAAAGTTGAAATTTATAAAAAACAAATATTTAAAAAACTAAAATATAAAAATTAAGCGATTTTGTAATTAAAATTCATAAATATATGAAATTGTAATTAATATAAGTTGTATAAATATAGAAATTAAAAAAAATTTCCTCATTAAGCCATATTCGGTTAACTCACTTTTTATGGGTTAAGACCTAGACAAACATACTCAATATGACTTAGGGGTGTAAATGAGTCGAGCCGAGCTCGACTAAGATTGAGCTCGACTCGTTTAAGTTTTAAGGAACTTGAGCTAGGCTCGTTTTGAGCCTTATATGTAAAGTTTGAGCTTGGCTCGTTTAGGTTTTCGCAGGTTCGGACTCGATTCGATTAGGTTCATTTAAGCTCCCATATACAAAAAGATATATAAATTTTTTTATTTAATTATAATATTTAATAAACGAGCTCTTAGTTAAGCTCAGACTCGGTTAAGCTCGGCTCGTTTCGATCTTTTAACGAGCCAATCCCGAGTAGCTTACGAACGGCTTGACTCGTTTTCACCCCTAATATGACGTTCCTCGTATGATTATTTCCTCATTACGTCAATTAAGTCAATTAAGTCGAAATCAAATGCTGTAAGTGATCATGGTGCATGAAAATTTAAGGCGCATTTATGTAAATATGTAAATTTATCAAACAAATTGTTCAGAAAATCAAATGAACAAAAACATTATAAGTTTACCTAGATCTTCTACCGGAGGAATGAATAGAGTAACAATGGAAATGAAAGATTTATGGTTGTTGTGATCTTGAATCATTGCGTCAGTACTTTGAATTGTTATTGATAATAACGTTGAGCGCACATTCACACCCTAGATCATTTAAAACACTAGTCTAAAAAGGGCTTTCAAAATCAACTACAAAAAGTTACAAAATTAACAGACACATAGTTAAATTAACATGTACCCTATTAGTCTTAAAAGGGATATATACAAGCAATCAAGCGTCAAGACAAGGGAAATTCTAATAAAATAAACTTCATGGAAGATATAACGATCTAGAAATTGTGCTACATAATCCATCATGGCAGTTGAAAGTTTGTTAGAAAGTTTGTCTTCGGAGGATTACAACAATATATGTTTTTGGAATAAACGGATGCTCCTAAAGTTAATTGCTTTGTTTGGAAATTGCTTGCTAAAAGAATTCCTACTAGGAAAAGCCTACAGTCTAGAGGTGTTTCAATCGCTACAGTTTCATGTCAATTATGTGGTTTAGAGGATGAAACGGAAGATCACTCTTGCCCAAAAATTAAAGACTTGTGGATTTGGTTTTTGGGTGGTGTAATCTAAACGTTAATTTTGGTGATTCGTTGAATAATTATATTCATTCTATTCTGGAAGGCGGTAGCTCTAATAATCGTCGGCGGTTTTTGGAAGTTGTTGGTGGGCTCGTTTGGTTCATTTGGAAAACAAGAAATAATCTCATTTTCAATGGCAAGTATTTATCGGCGACATGGATTAAAGATGAATTTCTCTCCTGTAGGGCAAAATGTAAATTTCTTATTTGGTCTTTGTGGTGTTTTTGTCCTTTCTAATTTCTTTTTGTATTTGTAACTCTTGCTAGATCCTTGCTAGTTTTAATTTTATATATTTCTCTTTGGGTTATCTGATCGGAGGTGATAGCTTTGTCAAAACTTCTTGTTAGTTTTCCTGGTTGTCGCTAATTAAAAAAATAATGTTCCCACATTACTCAAGACATCTATTACAACTAAATATCCTCTATTATAATAGAAAAAAGCATCACCTCATCTCTTTTTACATAAAACTAATTATTGCATATTGGTCTAAGAACATTTATTGGCTCTCCTTTAGTAGCTTTATAAAGCTAGATAGGGGGATAATTTGTCAATCCGGCCCAAAAGTTGAAGACCTGGTGGTTTAAAAGGTCCGGTTCAACCCGGTTGATACATGAACTGGCCGGTTCAATCCAGCTCATAACTTAGGTATTTACCCGTCCAGCTCGACACCAAACCCAATTCTAGTCCGACCCGGTTGTTCCGAGCGGTCCGACATGGCCACAAAAATATTGGTTAATACTCTTGACTCTTGAGACATGTTTTTTTGCGAGGATACTATTGGCATGAATGTTAATCGCAAGTGAAACCATCTCTATAGGTTGTTTGTATGTATAAGAAATTGCTTTTTGAATAATTTTACTTGTACATCGGAATAAACAAACCATACATATAGTTTCAAACACCAACATTTGCCTCACAACCATTCCTCCGATGCAACACTACTAATCACTTTTAACATATTGGTGATATCTAATCATATTGTAACTCTTGAAGTCTTAGGATTCAAAATTTTAAAATAAAAGTCTACTTAATATCTGTTTATAACAAATCAAACTGAAATATCATCGTACACAAACCAACTCTATCTTTTGTCCCTATGCCAAATGTAAACTAACAAGGAACATGTGCCTATTATTTGAGACAAATTTGCAATGATATAGCAACTAATACGCATCATAATAAAAAATAAAATAAAAAAATTACTATTCATGTACTGTAGTACATTTACCCATGGTAAATGTTATTTAGGTAATTCAAAGTAAATTTACTAAATAGAAATCAACCAATGAAAGTGTAAATTCATACATAGTCAGTCAATTATATATCAAAACCCTAAACCAAATGTTAAGTAAATTTAGTATATCAAAATACACCAATTATAACACCAACAGATATACCTTTAAACATTTGCAAAACCTTAACATTTACCCAACAACCGTCTTCGCCTACAATTCGACTTACTCGGCTTTTCCTCCTCACTATCTTCACTGTCCAACACAATCACATTTTCACACAATCCTTCAACATCTTCCTTTGATTTTTCATCACCATTTTTCAAATCAATTTTATTCACATTTTCATGATCAATTCCCAAATTCTTATTACAATAATTTTGTTCTTCAACTACACCAAGTGGCTTTCGTGACAGTTTTAAACTTGCACCTTTTTCAACTGCACCTTTGTTACCTTTATACTCATTTTCTCTATTCTCTGCTACACCTGAAAAACTGAAGTATGGTTTCTTACCCGTTAAACCTAACTTCTTGCGTTTCGGGTTGTTGACCCAACTTTTATCAATTGATTTCTTTTGAATTTCGGGTACATCAGCTTTTTTGGTTGAATCCAAGATTTCATTTTCTAGATTCTTGCCAGAAAGACATAGTTTTTTTGAGCTAATATGATCTTTCGTATTCTTGATTGACATGTTTTTTGAATCTTGTTTTGGTTCTTGAATTTCATTTAACCCAGTATCAATTTCAATCTCCCGTGTGCTTGATCCTGAAGCATCTAATGACATCTTTTTACTGATCCCTAAATGCTTTTTAAAACCAATAGCATACTCATGCATATCAGTTTTTGCTAATTCTGGTGATTTTTCTTCTGTCTGCAACAAGTAAAATTAAAAGAAAATTAACAAATTTATACATAACATGATACGATATACATTAAACATACCTTGCTTGAATCTGTGAGAAATGGATGTCCACCTTGATTTGGACTTGCATCTGATCTGGCATATTTTTCGGTCATAGATCGTGCCTTTTGGTCAAAAACTTGTTTGTTGTATTTATACTCTTTGCTCTACACATTGCAACAAACAAAAAATTATGATTAGAACTTACAAGCTACTATAAATTTGTATAAATTACTTGTGGCGAATTTACTCACAGCTTCACACATTAGGCCATCATCAGGGTTAGGTTCTCCCAATAACAAACCAATGCTTGTTAGAACAGTTGATATATTTAAAGATGGCTGCCATGCACCCTGTTCAATATCGAATTATATGTTTATATAGTTGTTTAAGATCATAAATCGAAGCAAAACAAGGTTCAATTTAGCAGCTTTCTTGAAGTAAAACTCACCTTTGGAGGGAGGTTAAGAATATCTAGACAAATTCGCCCTCCTGTATCGATATTCGGGTGGTATATAGGAGTGCTAAATGTTACAAGTGGTGGCTGAAACGGATACCTACAAATTAACGCAAAAATCCACTCTGACAAAACAACAAACAGTTGGTGTGCGTAGCAAAAAAGTTATTTCGTTATCGGTTATATTACCTTTCGGGTATCTGAATCTTTATCTTAAAAACTCCCTTTTCATACACAGTGCCTTCAGGACCCTCGATATCTATTACGCACACGAATTATAGTTTAATTAATTACAAAAAAGTGGAATATGGGTATGAGTGTGTTAACTTACGAGCATTAATGGAGGTTAGAGAGAAGGAAGAGAGATCGGAAGTAGGAGAGAGGTCGGGGAAAGAAGCTCCCGGCGGTGGATCGGTGAGCAGGAGTTTGAGTTCTTTTTGCATTCGGAGATTGAGTCTTGCAGCTTGAGCCATTTTCCGGCGATTGATTGTTGAATCTTTCTGTTTGTAATTGTTGAGTTCTGATACTGATTTCGAAAAATTTGGATTTCAAATTCAACCTTTTTGGATCTAAAATTTGTAGCGCGGGTAAATTAAAAATATATTAGCATTTCACTATAAACTTTAAAAAACTTGTTAATCACGGTTACTATAACTTAAAAAAAAAAAAATACTATCTTTTAATGTGATCATATAGATTATTATTTATACCCAGTACAAAATAATTCTTATTATTTTTTACAATTTTTAATGTTACTTTTATCTATAAATACTCAACACTATAAATCACTGTTAAATCGGCAACCAGGAATTGAGAAGGTATCGATGAAAATAAGTGAGTTAGATCGTTGATTATAACTCAAATATCAGAACGGGTCGGTTGGACTCGATTGAATGTGCCCGTTAAATAGGAAATAACCGACTTTTATATAAAAAAAATTATTAATATATGATGTAAGTTTTGAAACTGATAAATATGTCACAAACTCATTTGGTTTAAACTTCTGGTGATATAAAAAACTCAACCACTCCACTAGAACCGCAACTCCAAAAAGGAAAAAATAAGTAGAAACAACCAAACATTTATCTTGTTCATTCTGTGATATATCATTGAATATGGTAATAAATTTCTAGTAACTTGTTTTTCTTGATCAATTTAGTCGATTTTGTTTTACAATTGTTCTGATTCTTGTATCTTATCTTAGATATCTTGCACCGGGCAGTCGATAACAAGTATGATGGTGCGGTCACTACTGAGGCTGGTGGCAGTAATATTGGAAGAACCAGCGGTATCCATCACAACCATGCTCTACCGCAGCGGTATGCTTCCTCAAAACACGATTCTTGATAGGTTCATTCAACATGGTGTTTTTCTTGATGACAACAATCCTTTCTTTAACTTTATTGTTAATTTCTTGAGATGTTTATGGTAGATCCGATGAACACTCTTTGACATCATAGGTTTGTAACTTTATCTAATCTATCTACACTTGGGTTTTACAAATTTTATTAAAAAGACATTTCCCTCTAGTGATATATTTATTGATTGTTGTTCTTATGCCATAGAAAGACGAAATGTGTAGTACTCATGCATATACCAACACACTAATCTTTCTTACAAAAGTTGAATTTTCAACCTTGTTAGAGGCCATGGTACGTACGGAGCCATTAATGGCGCCAAACACCCTATGTTACCCCAGGGTAACATGGGTCACACCAAAGGTGCGCCGAAGAGTCGGTGCCATTGGTTAAACGACTCTTATGTTTCGATTAAAGAACTTTTTTTGGTATTATTTATAAATCGTGATTGATTGGATGTATTTTTTTTCCGGATCCAAGAAAATGTTATAGGAATACTATAATTTTGAGGTGAATGTTATAGTCATATTATTGTAGGAGCTAATACCAATTTTCATTAAATAAAATACAATTACAATAAGGGAAATTGACGAATACGTTTACAAAAGATTGAAACAAACTAAATAGAACAAACAAGTACAAGGTTTTGATTGAGTCTCGTGAAATTCACGATCCCCTTAAAATAGATTCGTTGTCTATTTCCCAGGGTAAAACAACCGAGTAGTTTACACTACCGAATATAATCCAAGCCAGAACAATACCGAGATTAAGAGAGTTTTCTAGAAAGAAGGTGAGTGAAGGTGTGTCTACAAATGAGACTCAAGGTCTCCTTTTATAGTGTAGAATGAAGACTAATGTTTACTCAAAACATTAAATGCATTCATTATCATTAAACAAGAAAAATCCAAATTATTTGCACCCGTGCGGGTAAAACCCATGTATAAGGATTTAATCTTCCATACTACTTCCAACCTTATAAACCAACAAATGGTTTGTCATTTTTCCAATGTGGGATACTCTCCCACTTCCCCCACTTCCAAGATTTCTTGTATCAAACACCCTACTTTGAGAGTCGATATCTCATTCACCACAACTCGACTTTGGACACGCTATATACCGTTGCGTAGCTCTCACAAAGGAGAACACAAAGCTACCAACCAATAACTATATATAAAACATATATATATATATATATATATATATATATATATATATATATATATATAATTATATAGGTTCAAAGTTGATGAAAAATTATTTTATCACAACTTTTTCCAACAATTATAGAGTCATTTTAATATAGCATGACTTTAAATTTGGTAGCACACCTTGTAACCATTTTGACTATAACATGACTTTAACTTTGATAGCACACCTTGTATTCTTATCGTTGTTCAGTTTATTAAAGAATACTACTAGGCCACACCACCATAGCCCACAAGGTCACTTGGTAACTCTTTTGGTCATGTCATATTGATGCATTCACGAATGAAGCCCACAAAGAAAATGTGAGATATTTTTGAAGCAAATTTGGGAATTAAAGACTAGTTAAATTCATTGAATGGTAGAATTTTACAGAATATGTAAATCGAGTACTTTTAGAGAATTTATTACTAGAGAAATAATCAAACATAAAGTTTTCGTAAATTAGGTTTTTTTTATATCCTTCATATTAAATACAATATTTAAGTTTACAACCAACGTATTATAACTAAATCACTCATGTTTAAAAGACACCAACTTTTGTTGAATGTATAATGGTTAATTTCCCCACTTGAGATCACTTGGAACAAAATATTTATACCATAAAAAATTATTCAGATATTATAACTTATGTATTTTTATACTCGTATAATCTGTTTTAAAACTTGTATGATGTGTTGACGACCTTAAATTTTGTGATATAAATATAATCTTCCTTACCAATTACAATGCTATTTCACAATTTCTTCATTAATTCATGATTATTTGATACATTTGATCCAATTAGTTCACTCAATCATATCAAATCTCATTCCATTTAAACGCAATATCGGCAACATTTTAGTACCAATTTGATCGTATCACTTCATTTTTTTTTCATAGGATACCATAACGTCTGTATCTTTGACTTAATTAGTCAACAACGTTTTCCATCAAATTTGTCAAGCAATTATTACACCTTTAAAAGGTTAATACAACCAATTGTTGCACCAACCCGCCAAGTATTTGTCTCACTTCTCTTGGAATACCACCCAACCACCATCACACAACACAACTCACAAATGGCCCCCTTTTTCCCGCCAAAAGAAATGACCAACTGTCATACCATTTATTAGTGCCCTAGTACTACCACTTTCTTTACCTTCAAATTATCAAACACAAACTCACACACACTATTCACACACAGTAAGAAAGAAAAAAAGATGAAGGGTATAATGTGGTTAACTATTGTTTTAGTTGTTAGTCTTGTTATGGTTTTGGGTTTAGTTTTACTTCTCTTAGCTGAGCTCTACTGTTCACCTATCATCCACCGCCTCAGTCATCTCTTCCGGCAAGAAACTCCGGCCACCGCCACCACCACCATCGCAACCGATAAAAACCTCACTTCACATTCTCCTTCACTTCTTGATAACATCACCACCCATGCACATGCACACCCCTTAGATGACATAGAAAAGCGACTGCCTTTGTCGCCGGAAAATCAAGATTCCGGGATAACACAACACCAAGATAAAACGGGACTCGAAAAGGGTCGTTTGAGTCATTCCGTTAATGGGTCTTCATTGGTTTATATTTCTAATCCCATTTATGATGACGAAAATGTGAGGGGAAGTAGAGTGGATAATGATGGTGGTACACCGTTCGAGACACCGGACAGTTCACCCTCTCGGTTGGAAACGGAAGATTCCTCCGGCGACGATGAGAGGGAGGAGATATCATCGAAGGTGGTGGTTACACCGCCGTTAACGCCGATGAAGAAGCTGCCGGCCGATGCATGTTCGGTGCGTTTGAAAGATGGGTCTCTTGGTACTTGGAGTAGTGATACGAATAGTAATGTTGGAATATCTTCTTCTTGTTCGTTAACTCCTTGTACTTCTCCTTCATTATGAATCGAATTTGAGTGCCAAATAATTATGTTATAATTGTTTATTTTGTTGAGTTCTAGAGTCGGAATCTGATTGGTTAGCAAAAAGCCAAAAATTAGAATCTTTAGAAAAAATATGTAGTTTTCTGATAAAAATAATAAAGAATATTAACATTAAAAAAATCCAAAACGTCGATCCACTATTACCAAAATTAAAATAAGCATCCAAAAATGTTGACTAATATTATAAAAACTGTAACAAGAGGTGTAATCTAGCTGAGAGAGCTCGTGATTGAACTACTCGATCGACTTGTAAGACTTGTAAAATAGTCAATGTACTCTTTGAGTCTTTGTAAACCAAGTCATAACCGTATATAATTATAATAATAAATTGATACAAATTTTGATACATGAATAAATATTACAGAAAAATTTATAGACGAAATATATATTATATTGTATTAATCAAATCCTCATAAATGTTCATCTTAATGGTATAAATAATAACTGAAACTGTATATAAAATTAAATCCCTTTACATGTTAACTTTTTGATGATTCTTTTAGTAACATAGATTCATCTTTCTTTGCGAGCTCATTAATCCACTGTTCGTTTTATAGGTAGCTTAAAGTTAGCACGAATGAACATCAGTAGCTAGAAGGGGATTTTTTTGGGCATAGGGATTTGACCTGTGACCTAGCTTCCGGGATTTAACCTTTTAGAAAAGTAAGTTCAATTAATAGACCATATGATACTTTTGGATAATTTTATTAATAGGCTATCGGGAGAATCCCTAAGGCTAAACGGTATTGGCATAAAAGTCTTGTGGTGTGGTGATGACTCGGCACTCTTGACCGGGTGGTGGAGAGGGGAACACCACTAGTAGTGATGAAAATGTTGTTTGGTGTGGTCATGGTCACAGGTCTTAACGAGAGGGGGAGAGAGATGCTTGCTTTTGATTGGATTAGATGTTTTCATTTTTTTATTATTTTTTTTGTATTTAAAATTAATTGGAATGAAATGGTGTGATAGGTATTTCCTGGATAAAGTGGTGTGGTGTAGTTGCTGAGATGGCAGAATATGACAAAAAATTTCAATCTATGATGAGGCCCATAACTCATAGCCTAACCAAAGAACCAAACATCACAAGGAGATTTTAGTCATTTTACACGTTATATGTGTGTATCTTATGTATTTGTACTCCTCGTACTATTATCAATTCGGTCCTTTTAAAAAGACGATATTTGTATTTACTTATATTTATTAAACGGCTAAAAACAACCTAAAAATTATACAACTTTTATTCATAATGAGATTTGAACCCATAGTAAACCTAAATACCAAATATCGATAGCCTATATAAGTCATTTTGTATTTATTTATCATCTCTGTTTTTAATTTGATGTTAATACGATTGGAAATCTATTGTTTATATATTGGCTCAATAACCAAACTACCAAAGACACGCATGTTAAGTCGTTATATTGATCATTTCACTTCACGTTGAAGATAATTGGGAACATGAAAAGTTGACACCTTTTTCAGACCCCCAAAGCAAAAATATAAAAAAGCAAATGCAGGGTTCTTGTCTTTGTTCATAGACATAGAACAAGTGATGCCTTCTGTCTCCAGTTTCAGGAACCTTAATTTACATTTTATACGGGCGGGTTAAACGGATTGGATAACATATTGTCAACCACTTTTGACCCATTTGACATATACACATATTTTAGCAAAATTCTCATATTCAAATGTTTTTCTTAAATAAAACATAACACTTAAATCTAGCTACAAACAAGTAAACGGGTGATCGGAACTGTTAACTATATCTTAACCCAATGAATCAAAGTTAGTTATTCACACAAAATGACAAAATTTCACTAGCTGTCTTGGTCAAAAGTTTCAGATGTTCATAAACGGTATGTACTTTTTAACTTTTATCATAAATGATAGATACGTGACAAAAAATTTCTTAGAATGCTTTTATGCAAAAGTAAAACTTTATGTTAACATTCCAGAGGTTGCTTCAAAGTTCATTTTGCCCTAGCTGAAATGCAGTTCTTTGGCCTATACCACCAAGACGGTAACGATATATGTATAGAAATATGTAGATATATGTGTGCGTGTGTGTGTTATAAATTTTTTGTGGGTGATTGTTGCACAAAAAGTAAGGGTGGCAATTCTCGAAACGACTCGAAACCCAACACGAACCCGATATGGAAATAATTAAGTTTGAGTTGAGTTTAAGTAAAAAACATGTCGACCCGTCCAACCCGTTTATAAATCGGATCGTGTTCATGTTGGCTTATATATAAATGGGTCGACCCACTAAACCGTTTAGTTTTATATATTTTGCTGTTTTTTCTGAAAGATTTTAAATACTATAAAAACCCCTAACAATTAGTATTTTATCGATTTGATTGAGATTTTGTTATCTTTTTTAAATGAATCTAATATTTTGATTTTTGTTGGCACTTACTTAAATCCTGTGACGATTAGCATTGTGTTTGGGCCTGTTTTTTATTTCTAACCCATATGACCCACCAAGCTATTAAGTTATATGAAGCAAGCGAGTCATTTCTGGGTTACCATGTTTTAAATGTGTCAAGGTTATCGTTGATTTTTCTGACTCGAATTTCTAAACAAGTTGAGTTTGGGTTGACTGATTCCAACCCACCAACCTGTCAACCCGAACCCGACCTGATTGCCACCCCTAACGAAAAGTGTACAGGATGTAACAGAGAACACTTGTGAATTATGTTGCGTTATATAATATTACATATAATTTATACATTGTATACACATCGTGTATATGCTATATGTGTAAAGTTTCATACATTGCAGCAGAATAAACTTTTTACTTTTTCTTGTGTTTCGTTTTGTAGCTTCATCCCACTCGTTGTTAAAGGTGCAGCGGCCGCAACCTGTGCAACTCCCTTTGCTGCAAAGCAGCGAATAAATCTTACACTTATGTTTTATATGAGTATGTTAGATAATATAGTTTAAGTTTATTATATGACCAAAATCCAATTATATAGACGGGTGTAGGGTCCAGTAGGGTTTTTTTATGCATATATGTAATCTATATATAGTGATCAATAAATACAGTTAGCCCAATTATCACGAGTGTGTTTGACACTAGTGTCAAATTGGGCATAATATAAAATTCAATAGTTCATAGCAATACACTTTATATATACCTATTTCATAGAAGAGCTCATGTATGTTTTCTGATGTTTTAGCAGAAGTCTCGAAAAATTGCAAGCCATTTTCTATAGCATATTGCTTCCCTTCCTGCAATGTTTTATATGAAGCAATATGGTTAACATACACACAAAGTATATCCATAGTAAGTTTTGGGTTCTTTTTCCACAATATTTTTAGGTACTCATGATATAATTCCCATTTATTTACAAGGACAAATTATAAGTACGATGTTATTCTAAAAAGAAAACAATAGTGCAAATACGACAAACATCCATAGTAATATACCTCGGTCTCAACCTCTCGTTTTGTATTCAAATCTGCTTTATTTGCCACTAAAACCATAACCAAATGCGGGTTACCCTGTCTTTGCAATTCTTCAATCCATTTCTTCGCTCTCTGAAACGAAACCTGCATCCAAATGCAATCAGAAGTTTTACATTAAGGAATCATATGTTAGAAAGATATACAATAATAAAACGTAATTCTCAAAAGATTGTTTTTACCATGGTAGTGATATCATACACCACAACGGCTGCAGCTGCACCACGATAGTACATTGGAGCTAAGCTATGATAACGTTCTTGTCCAGCAGTGTCCCATATATCAAACTTTATGCTACTTTTATTTATCGAAACAACTTGTGTGAAGAAAGCGGCTCCAATTGTGGATTCCTACACTTGTCTTAAAAGCAACTAATCAGTTATCAATAAAGGTGGCAGTTTCAACCCATTCACTTATGAATAACCTAATTCGGGTTATGTTTATTTTTTTATTTTTTTAAATGTCAAAATAAAAGGTTAACTTAAAAATTAAACATCTTGGATGGGTTGAAAGTCGCCCTAAATCTATTTTTAGTGATCTTGCATTAACAATTTTGATGAACTTAATATAATGGACAAAAACGTATTTGAATGTCAACACAATAAATGAAAAAATGGCCCATTTCAAACGACTTCGTTTTAGTATTTATCCAACCCACTTGACTCGCTTATTTTTGCGACTTCTAATTAATTACGGGTAATAATACGGGATCATGAAGAAGGTTGTTATGGAGTGAACCTGGTAGTCGTAAAATTGGCCTTTGACAAATCTTAAGACCATACTCGTTTTCCCCGTTCCCATGTCTCCAAGGACTACCTGATGTGTCAAATTTACTGCTTAGCTTATTGCAGTTACTCAGTTATGGAACTTTAACTGTTTAGACAGAAAAATATAAGGCTAGCAATCATGTTGGTTTTGGGTCAGCGGGTTCTTCTTGGCAGGTTAGAATCAGTCAACCTAGACCCGACATATTAAAAGTTTTAGATAAAAAAAAACCAATGCTAACACCGACATATTTAAATCATGGACCTAGACCCTACTCATCTCTGACTCGTATAACTTGGTTGGTCAAATGAGGTAGTGGGTCAGAACTAGGTTGATGGGTCAAATTTAAAAAAATATATCCGAATACAATAGTAATAGTGAGAAGTTAGAAAAATCAAACAAATATTAAGAGATGTTTTACTGGGGATTTAGAGGAATTTGTAATATTTACATTATTTTTTAAAAAGTAATTTTTTTTATAAAAATAAATGAGTTAGCGGGTAGATCCGTTTATAACCCGATTTATAAACGAACTTGTTATTTTACCCGAACTCATTTAGGCTCTATCCAAACCTAACTATTTATGCGTCGGGTTGCCATGGAATTACAGCCCCTAGAAAAATAAACGATGTTTTTTTTACTGAAATAAGCGGCTATTAAATACATAATCAAGGAACAAACGCATAATGAATTCATGAGATCGAAGAAAAAGGTGCCTACCAGCTTTGCTTGTATGTTGTTACCTCCCACCATTGTCAAATTGATTGCGGAATTTTTGAGTCACAAAACCACAACTTGAGAACGGAAGAAGAATACTAGAAGTAAAAATCTTGATAATGTCGAACAAATGAAGAAATATTGACTTTTAAATTGTAGTATTAGGTTTGTGTTTTGTTTTAACCGGCTTTCAATTTCAGATTCTTCAACGGAAATGCCCCTCCACCGTGGATCGAGATGGCGGCACCGCCACGTCGAACAAAAAGCCTAAATTCGTGCATAGTTGAACCATATTTGCAAAATATATTTGTATAATATTGTTTTGTTGCGTTTATTGAGGTCCATTATTTTTACGAATTCCGAGAATAAATCTTAACTATTGATTAATAAGATCTAATGATAAAAATTAATCACATATTTTGTACATTGAGAGTATTTTGGTCATTTTTTTAAAAAAAGTATTTTTTATTTTAGAGTTTTTATTTTTTTATTTTTTTATAAAATTATTACTTTTACTTAATAACACATAATGTAATTGTATACTGAATCACATGTGATTGCATACTGAATCACATGTGATTGTGTATAGAATCACATTTGATTGAACTAAAACATCAAATGTGATTAAAGGACCTCTATCTGCAAAAACATATAAAATCTCAGTTAGATATTTTCACAAACAGTTAGTGTGGATAATCAAATCTACTTCTTAGTGTGCAACAACCGTAGCGGAGACAAACACTGAGTGGAGGTAGGATGATTGAGAGTATCATCTCGCAAAGAAAAGACGTCTTTATGACATTTTTGTTCACAAAGATTGCAGATTGGGTTATGATTAAAAAATTATTAGAAAAAAATTGGTATCATCTTACCCGACCAAGTCTCAACAGGCTGAAATGACCAAAACACCGGGCGTATTTGACCTACCCCTCCGACCAGGTCTCGCTTGAACCGCTACCATCACTACTCACACCGCCACCCACCACCACCCAGTATTATCGTTATCGCCGCCGCAGAACTTAGTTATATGGTACCCGCCGCCGTATAGCACGGATACCTGCTAGTTATGTAATTAATTAGGCTAGATCAAGGTTAATCAGGTCATTGGTTTTTTTAATGAATTAATAGATTATTTCTTTCCAACTTTTTACACTTTCGTAAAAAATATTTGATATTTCTTTTTGACAAGAATTCCTCTTATCTTCTTTTCTTTTCATGTTGAAAAATATTCTAAAATACAAAACTTCTTTATAACTCTTTTTTTCTCTCTCTGATTTAAAGGTTAAGGGTCAGGACAGCTTTTTTCTAGTTTAAAAAAAAACAAACATTTATATTGTATGAAAACTTGCATATATAAGACCACTAAAGTTTTAACTTTGATTTAAAATAGATTAAAACCAAAAGGCTTCATATTAGCGGTATGTGATTGCTATCCAGAATTTGTGAGTTCAAATTTTATTAGAGATATGTATAATACGTAGTTGTATATATATTTACTTTTAAAAAAATTATTTTATTTTTAGTTTTTGGAATATTTAGGCGGAACATAGAAATTAAGGCTGTCTTGAGCAAATTTTGTAATACTTTTCTTTTATTTTCAAGAAGTTGCCAGAAACGAGATGTTATTTAGGGTGAACTTTTTTAATTTAAAGCATAATGTAGTGGGGACTTAGGATAAAAGTCTTGATCAAGTATGAAGATTCCAGGCTGACTCGTTGTCAAGCAGGACCAATGTCTTTATCTAATATGTCGATTCGAGTCTGACTCATTGTCAACTAGGACCAAATTCGGTTAATTATATATTCATCGCAACACGAAGATGCAACTAGAACCACACTTAGACAAGCAATTTAGTCATGTCATTTTATTGCAAAATGAACCAACCGTATCCTTCTAGCTAGCTAGCTATGTAGGACATGAGATTGCCAATATAGGATGGTTCAATGACCAATGAGCCATCTTAAAACAGAGAGGAATCCATGTTCATGCTACCCGAGAAAGTCGAGAATTTTATTCTGATATATACAGCCTAGCTAATTGGTATTCTCGTAACCGTTTTTAGACTTTTTTTCTCTGGTCATAATAAAATGTTACCCAGTAAAGTTTGAACAGTGATCTCTTGTAAGACAAATTAAGGCTATCCTTTCCACTAGGAAGAACCACCTTTATTTCACTTATTGCTTTTTTTTGTTTGGAGTTTTAGGCATGTGAGTTGGTTGGGCATATTTGTTAAAGAAAGATGCATGTTTGGTTCCTTCTTGCCCACCTCCATTTATGCATCCTGTGATTGTGGTAGATTCTCTTTATGCATCCTGTGATTGTGGTAGATTCTCATCTATATAATTTAGGGGTCGTTTTCCCTTTAACGGTTTTAGAGTTAACGGAAGTTAATGATACATTCGTTTTCGTAACAATGTCTTATGTTCTTTATGGGAACATTATCTAGTTCTTTTTAGCTATCTTTTTGGGCTTTACTCACGCTCTTGATTGGCTAAGAAACACGGAGATCTTTTTTACTATAGATAATAAGCTTATGAGCTTGGTATTAACTGACCATGGAGTTTGATTAAACTTAAAGAATTGTTATTTTGCATAAAAAGGTAACCAACTTTGGTGTAATTGCTATTTTCTCAAAATTACAAAAGATTCTTAGCCTTCGAACCTTGTTTTCGACAACCTTCTCACTCTCCATGTTAGAAAAGGTCAATATGGTCAAGTTACTCTTTTTTTACTGCACCTAATCTACTCTTATTTTGTCTATGACAATATTTGAACCCATATATAGGTCATGAACAATATCTTACACCAAACTTCAATACCACTAAGTTACAAGTCTTGGGTAACATGATCAAGTTGCTCACATGGTTGGATCATCATTTTGTCGTAGTACCTTCAATCAAAATTTCTATACTTTATGGGCTTTTATATAAACACTTTCCGAAGCTTAATGGTTTCTTTAGGCAAAGAGAAAAAAGATGGTCACGCAAAATATAAAATTTGATCTAAGTTGTTTACTTTTTATGCAGTTTTCTTAAAGATTTTCCAAGATGGAAGAAAGGAAAAAACTAAAGAAAATACTTACCCATGATGACTATAACATGAAAATGATATAATTCAACTTAAGCTAGCTTAAGTACCCACAACCTCATTAGAGGAAACATACCATATTACCATATGATTCACAACATATTAAAATCAAATAACCAAACATATTATCACCCCTAAAAATCAAGCTTCATTTTGTTGCAAATCGAGTCACACGACCACCCCAAACATACCCATCGTGATGATTTCTGCAGCGAAACGAACCTGGATGGCTTGTTGGAGAGCATAGACACTGCTTAACCGGCCCTTGGGTCCCACCACCACTGCCACCATCTTCTACCGCGGTTGTTGGCGGCAGTTGAGTAATGTACCACCTTGTCTTCAAAAGGTTCTCCACACCAGAATAACAAGAACTCCGGTAGCACATTTTCTTTTCCTTTGCAACTTTTGAGGTTGGTTAATTTTAAGAAAAGAATATATTGTTATATGTTAATTTATATACCATACCAATGAGAGGAAGAAAGGAAAGAAAGAAAGTTGGGCATAAAAAGAAGCCTTTAGAACAAATTCTTGCAAAGGAATTGCTTTATGATTGAAAAAAGACTAGTGTTTTTTCATGACTATATTTGGGGAGAGAAACCTGAGTCATACACAGCTCACTTTGCCAAACATGTTGTGGTGGCCCACTTTGAGTCCTTAAATTTCAGGTGTCGCGAGCTCAACGGTACTGCTAGTCTAGTGTTAATTGATGTATGATTAGAACGTGATCGGGTAATTATTAATATGTTGATTACAAGACAATGACAATGACTATTAAGGTTTATTAATTTAAGTGCTTTAAACTTGATTTAGATAACGTAAATGTTGGTTTTAGTTACACTATTGTTCGATTGATTAGTAAGAAAGCATCAATGGTTGAATAACAACGATACGGTTTTTATTAGGGGCGGAAATTCCCGATACAAACCCGACACTGAAATAAATAGGTTTGTATTGAGCCAAAATGAGTTTGGGTCAATAACATGTCAACCCATTTATAAATATGGTTATGTTCGGGTTGACTTGTGTATAAACAAGTCGACCAGGTTGTAACATCCCAAAACCCGGCCTAATAGTTTTATTAACCTTAAAATATCTTATTAAATGATTATCTGATTAAATGCTTAGTTAATTTAATTAGCCTGCTGTCTTTTGCGGTATTTTAACCAAGGGGTTAAAATACTCGACTTGTGAAATATTTGGAATGAAAATGTGATTTTTATATCTTTGGATTCCTGGTTAAATATCGTTTCCGGAAATGTTTTCGTTTTTTAAATTGGAGTCCGTTTGCTATTTTAAATAAATTAATTACGAAAGGGATTTTACAGACGTATACTGAAAAATTAGAAAAAAAAAGCCAAGAGGGGCCCCACTCCCTCTTGCTTTGACCGGCCAAGGGAGAAAGGAGGATAACCTCCTCTTCACTTCTCTCTTTTGAAAAACCCTATCCACTATTCCATTGGCTTTCTTCCTCTCAAAACCCATATACTTGTTCTTGAGCTTTTGGGGTTAAATCCTCACCATTGGTCCGAAAATTGCACTAGAGTTTGTGTAGAAGAAGTCTAGAAGTAAGTTACTCTTTCTCCTTGGGGTTATAAATGACTATTTGGTGAATTGTATTTGTTATACAAGTTGGTGTTGTCATAAAATATGTATTTTATGAGCCTTAGGTTGCGGTTTGTTAAATTACCAATTTTGACATTTCGGTGGATTGATCACTAACTCGGTATACTTGTTGACAGGAACCGGGAAGGATACTCAGTGATACTAGCTCACTGAGTTAAGGATCGGAAGTTGAAAGGTGAGTGGATTCAACCTACAACTCGGGTTTCGGTTTATTTGGTTTGCTATTGGTTTTTAGTGAAAAATCGCAGGAATTACCAGACAAGGGGAGTTCGCGTTGCGAACTCCACTTAACGATCGGGAAGTAGCATCAGTGAATTTGGTAGTTTGTCGCGAACTAGTTCACGATCAGGGTTCCCGACGCGAACACTAGTTAGCGATCGCGAACTAGAGTTCGCGATTGGGAACTCTGTCGTGACGTTTTTCGCGGGGTTTTTCGTAGCTAGTCTACTCGTTATGTATGCCTAGTGTTAGGGAATACCATACATGACTATGTGCACATTCGGGACCAGGTCAGTGTCGGATGGATAACGGCTGGGCAAAGTGTATCGACTAATAGGGTATCCGACCTTACCTGTATGCGTTACATGGTTAAGGGGAGGGAGTTGCCCGGGGTGTTGGATACAGCGCTATCGGTTACCGTGGTTTTGGCCGACCATGGTTCAAGGCCCGCAAAGCCGCTGATCCTCTCAAATAAGTGATTACCCAACCGGAGATGTTTTATAACTTCCGTGTTTATGTGATTAGTGTAGTTGGTAGTGTTATGAATTCATTCACTTAGCTTTTTTGCTAATCCCTCCCTCATTGACACATTTCAGGTTGGAAGGCTTGAACGGGCCGGGCTTGGACGGGAAGTTTGACCATGCTTAAATTATATGTTTTTGTAAAATGAGCCGTGTTTAGTAATACCGTCTTTTTAACTAACATTGGTTTGTAATATTTTGTGTGGACCATGGTTTGTAAACCTAACTTCACTAGATGCTTCCGTAACTTAGATTAATACTTAATTGCCTTTAAAAAAATGTTTTTAAAAATGCGGTGTTACAACTTGGTATCAGAGCTTCGGTTTGGCGATGGATACACGGGGTTGGTGTTCCGTTCACAAATCGTGGCTCGTGTTTTGGTCAAACCTTCCGTACTAGAGGGATTAGAGCAAGTGTGAATTGGTTTAGTAGTTAGTAGATGTGTACTAATGAATTAAACTAAGCCTCGGTGAGATGTTGTGGTTTGTAGCAGGAATGGCTACAGATGGAAACTTGTTGGGGAATGCCCCGCTGAATACGAACCTTGTGAATGATGGGGCCGCGACTTCGGGCGGTGATGATATACCGAATGAGGAGTATATTGTGTTGTTGGAGACACAAAATATGGAGCTTGAGGATACTATTAGGGCTCTCCGCCAAAGCCAATCGACTGAGCCGCGACCCGAGGCTCGGTCTACCTTGCCACCCACAACCCAAACAAATCCACCACCACAATTCACTCAAACTACCCACATTCCCGTCTTTCCCCGAAATTACTTCTCATCCCCAAATGCAAGCATAACACAACCGCCACCCACCCACACCGTACCCTTTGCCAATGCCCAACACCAACAATTTTTCTACCAACCGCTCGCGGTAGAGAAGAAACCGTGTACCTACAAGAATTTTCTTGATTGTAAGCCAACCGAGTACCGGGGAAGTACCGACCCGGCGGAAACTCTAACATGGCTTAGGGCTACCAAAAAGGCACTTGTTGCATGTAGCTGTGAGGACCATTTGAAGGTCCGGTATGCGCCTCGGATGTTGGGGGACCGGCTATGGATTGGTGGGATGGGTTGACCGCAAATTTTAGTAATGAGATGATGGATGCGATCAAATGGAAACAATTTAGGGATCAAGTGGAGGCTAGGTATTGTAGCCCGTTTGAGTTGGATAAAATTCGGAATGAGTTTATGATGTTGAAGATGAATGATAGGATGACGGTGGATGAGCTTATTCTCCAATTTAATGGTAAGCTCCGGTTTGTAACTCAATGGGTGCCCGATGAGTCCACCCAAATCAAGCACTTTGTAGGGGCGTTGTTGCCCGAGTACCGGAATGTAACGAGGCTTGCGGGAACTCTCCTGCAAGCCTATGATCTTGCCAAATCGACCGAAAGTGATATTTTGGCACAAAAGGCCGCGAGTCGGGAGAAGGCCCCGTTTCATAAAGGAAAGTATGAACAATCAAAATCGAGCAACCACAAGAAATCCCAAGGGAATCATAAGTCAAACAATGATCGTCGAAAGCAAATACATCAAGGTTCCAACCAAAGGAACCCGTGGTGCCTACCGTGTAAGTCCTCTCATGCCGCTCCGTGTACGGCACAAACTCGAAGGTGTATTAAATATGGGCAACACGGGCATGAGGCTTCAGAATGCAAATTGGAGAATAGTGTTTGTTGGACTTGTCAGAAAGAGGGTCATAGGGCCATGCAATGTCCGATGAAGAAGGGTTCGGGTTCGGGTTCGGGCGGGGGAGCGGCTTCGTCGGGAGGTCAAAAGAGGAAAAGTCATCCGCCACCTACGGGTCGGACATTCAAGATGACGGTGGAGGATGCCACCACTACCGACGATGTCATCACCGGTATGTTTCTAATAAACTCCATACCCGCTCGTGTGTTATTTGATTCGGGTGCAAATTGTTCGTTTTCGTCAAAGAGTTTTTGTGACAAATTGAAATTGCCTACTTCTTTGATCGCGACACCTCTAGAGGTAGAGGTGGCCGATGGTGAAATGGTTCCGGTCACGACATCCGTGTCCGGGGCTAGTATTGATATTGATGGTGTGAAATTTTCGATTCTTTTACTTGTTATGCCGATATCCGGTTTGATGTGGTTTAAGGTATGGATTGGTTAAGTGCCAATAAGGCCAACATAAATTGTCACCGAAAGTTGATAACCTTTCTTTTACCCGACGAGTCACGTGTCATGGCCCGGGGAGACCGTGCGACCCCGACTATACCCATTATATCCATGATGAAAGCCCGTAAGTCCTTGACCAAGGGATGTGAATCGTTTTTGTCCTATGTGATTGATGTGAAAAAGGAAAAGAAAGTGGTTGGTAATCTCCGGGTGGTTTCGGAATACCCGGAGGTGTTTCCCGAAGACTTGCCTGGGTTACCTCCCGTTCGGGAGGTAGAATTCAAAATTGATTTGGTGCCGGGTGCCAATCCCGTGGCTAGAGTACCGTATCGTTTAGCACCGTCCGAAATCCGGGAAATGATGACAAATCCAAGATTTATTGGATAAGGGTTTTATTCGGTCGAGTTCCTCACCTTGGGGAGCTCCGGTTTTATTCGTGAAGAAGAAGGATGGTGCACTTCGTATGTGTATCGATTATCGGGAATTGAATAAGAGAACGGTAAAGAATCGGTATCCCTTGCCACGTATTGACGATTTATTTGATCAACTTCAAGGGTCTTCTTATTTCTCAAAGATTGATTTGAGATCGGGTTATCACCAAGTTTGGGTTCACGAAAACGATATTCATAAAACGACGTTCCGAACTCGTTACGGTCACTATGAGTTCTTGGTTATGCCGTTTGAGGTGACAAACGCTCCCGCGATATTTATGGATTTGATGAACCGAGTTTGTCGGCCTTACCTCGACAAATTCGTTATTGTGTTCATTGACGATATTTTAATTTATTCCAAGACCGAAGAAGAACATGAGAAACACTTAAGGCAAGTGTTAGAAACGTTGAAGCGGGAACAATTATTTGCGAAGTTCTCGAAGTGCGAATTTTGGCTTCGAGAGGTTCACTTTTTGGGTCACGTTATTTGTTCGAATGGGGTCAAGGTGGAACCCTCCACCGGCAAAGATCGAAGCGGTTATGAATTGGGTTGCTCCAAAGAACCCAACCCAGATAAAGAGTTTTTTGGGTTTGGCGGGTTACTACCGCCGGTTTATTAAAGATTTTTCGAAGATAGCGGGTCCGATGACCAAGTTGACCCGTAAGGATGTACCGTTTCGTTGGGGTGATGATCACGAGAAGTCCTTCCAAACTCTAAAGCAACTATTATGTCAAGCTCCGGTCCTTGCCTTACCCGAAGGCCCGGAGGATTTTAATGTTTATTGTGACGCTTCACTTGCGGGTTTAGGTTGCGTGTTGATGCAACGAGATCGAGTTATTGCTTATGCTTCGAGGCAATTGAAGAATCACGAGAAGAATTATCCGACTCACGATTTGGAGTTGGCGGCGGTGGTTTTTGCACTAAATTATGGAGACATTATTTGTACGGTACTAAGTGCGTGATTTGTACGGATCATAAAAGTTTGCAATACGTGTTCACGCAAAAGGAGTTGAATATGCGTCAACGAAGATGGTTAGAGTTGATTAAAGATTACGATTGTGAAATTCGATATCATCCCGGAAAGGCGAATGTGATGGCCGATGCCTTAAGTAGAAAGGGAGATTCGGGACGGGTACAATTTATGAGAATGGAAATTGTGTCGGATTTGGTGTCCCGGTTGAAGATTTCACAAATGGAAGCCTTGAATGCTGAAAATTTGAAGACCGAGATTTTGATAAAGAGGAAGGATATTTTAGAAGAATATTCTCGGGGTTTGAAGACGTATCAATCTCGGGTTTGGGTACCGTTACTCGGGGGTTTGCGGGAATTGATCTTAGCCGAGGCTCACAATTCTCGGTTATCGGTTCACCCGGGTAGCACAAAGATGTATAATGATCTAAAAGCACTCTATTGGTGGCCAACGATGAAGACCGACATTGTCTGTTTTGTGGGCCAATGTCATATTTGTGCCCAAGTGAAGGCCGAACACCAAAAGCCCTATGGAACTTTAACTCAATCACCGATTCCCGAGTGGAAGTGGGATCGGATTACTATGGATTTCTTGACCAAATTGTCGCGTACACAAAGGGGTCACGATATGACTTGGGTTATAGTTGATCGATTAACGAAGAGTGCTCACTTCTTGGCTACTAGTGAGACCGATAGGGATCCCCGTTTTGCTTCGAATTTTTGGAATAGCTTGCAACGAGAATTGGGGACGCTGGTGAATTTGAGTACCGCGTATCATCCCCAAACCGATGGGCAATCGGAGAGAACGATACAAACACTTGAAGATATGTTGCGGGTTTGTGTGTTAGAGTACGGTGGGTCGTGGGATTCCCACCTATTGTTGATCGAGTTTGCTTATAATAACTCGTACCACTCAAGTATTAAGATGCCACCGTATGAGATGTTGTATGGCCGTCGGTGTCGAACCCCGACGTGTTGGTTGGAAGCGGGCGAGAAACAATATGCGGGACCCGATATTGTACAAATGATCGCGGATAAGGTTGCTATTGCTCGAGAAAAGTTGAAAGCCGCCCGTGACCGACAAAAGATGTATGTCGATCCGAGACGTAGACCCGCTACATTCTCGGAAAACGAGATGGTTTATTTGAAAGTATCACCATGGAAAGGAGTTATTCATTTTGGTAAGCGAGGAAAGTTGGCCCCGAGGTTCATTGGGCCGTTTCGTATTAGCAAAATGGTGAATTCCCAATCGGTATCACTCGAGTTACCCCCGGATTTGTCAGCAATTCACAACACTTTCAACATTTGTTATTTGAGAAAGTGTAACATCGAAGATCCGAGCCAAATTCTCTCGGTGCAAGAGTTGCGGGTCGATACGAAGAAGAGGTTAGTAGAGGAACCGGTGGAGTTGTTGGACCGAAAGGTGACGAAATTGAGAAAGAAACAAATTCCTATGGTTTTGGTAAAATGGAAGCACAGTTTGGGTGCGGATATGACATGGGAGGCTGAGGCCGATATGCGGGAACGTTATCCCTCCTTATTTGATCGAGATGGGATTCCGGGGACAGAATCTTCCTAAGTGGGGGAGAGTTGTAACATCCCAAAACCCGGCCTAATAGTTTATTGACCTTAAGGTATCTTATTAAATGATTATCTGATTAAATGCTTAGTTAATTTAATTAGCCTGCTGTCTTTTGCGGTATTTTAACCAAGGGGTTAAAATACCCTACTTGTGAAATATTTGGAATGAAAATGTGATTTTTATATCTTTGGATTCCTGGTTAAATATCGTTTCCGGAAATGCTTTCGTTTTTAAAATTGGATTCCGTTTGCTATTTTAAATAAATTAATTACGAAAGGGACTTTACAGAAGTATACTGAAAAATTAGAAAAAAGCCAAGAGGGGCCCCACTCCCTCTTGCTTTGACCGGCTAAGGGAGAGAGGAGGATAACCTCCTCTTCACTTCTCTCTTTTGAAAAACCCTATCCACTATTCCATTGGCTTTCTTCCTCTCAAAACCCATATACTTGTTCTTGAGCTTTTGGGGTTAAATCCTCACCATTGGTCCGAAAATTGCACTAGAGTTTATGTAGAAGAAGTCTAGAAGTAAGTTACTCTTTCTCCTTCACTTGTTCATGTTGATTCTAAGCTTCGGTATGAACTAGGGTTTATGATTTCTAGTGTTTTGTGGTGGAATCTCGTTATGGATGTGATAATATGTGTTTATGCAAGCTTTTACATCATTTGTATGGTAGATTGTTGAAGGAATACAAGATTTAGTGAAAATCACCTTCAACCTCCATTAATGGTGGATGTTGAAGGTGGGTTTTGACAAATCTTGGATTTCTTGATGTTTGAATGGATGAAATTGTTTATTAGGTTGTGAAATCATGATTGGTAAGTTATGAATGGTGAAAACTTAGTAATGATGATTGTGTGAATTGAATAGTTAGTGTTTGGGTCAAAATGGCTAACTAGAGATTGTGCAAGTATGATACTTGCTATTGTGATAGTTATGAACTCAATAGAATTGCTAGTTCATGGTGAATTTCTAGTCTAGAAGTTGTGTGCTAGTTGGTGGAATTGTGGAAGTAATTTAGTCATGTTCGGGTTTTTGGCCCGTTTGGATGATTTAGTGATAGAACGGTTTATATGGTTATAAATGACTATTTGGTGAATTGTATTTGTTATACAAGTTGGTGTTGTCATAAAATATGTATTTTATGAGCCTTAGGTTGCGGTTTGTTAAAATTACCAATTTTGACATTTCGGTGGATTGATCACTAACTCGGTATACTTGTTGACAGGAACCGGGAAGGATACTCAGTGATACTGGCTCACTGAGTTAAGGATCGGAAGTTGAAAGGTGAGTGGATTCAACCTACAACTCGGGTTTCGGTTTATTTGGTTTGGTATTGGTTTTTAGTGAAAAATCGCAGGAATTACCAGACAAGGGGAGTTCGCGTCGCGAACTCCACTTAACGTTCGGGAAGTAGCATCAGTGAATTTGGTAGTTGGTCGCGAACTAGTTCACGATCAGGGTTCCCGACGCGAACCCTAGTTAGCGATCGCGAACTAGATTTCGCGATTGGGAACTCTGTCGTGACATTTTTCGCGGGGTTTTTCGTAGCTAGTCTACTCGTTATGTATGCCTAGTGTTAGGGAATACCATACATGACAATGTGCACATTCGGGACGAGGTCAGTGTCGGATGGATAACGGCTGGGTAAAGTGTATCGACTAATAGGGTACCCGACCTTACCTGTATGCAGTTACATGGTTAAGGGGAGGGAGTTGCCCTGGGTGTTGGATACAGCGCTATCGGTTACCGTGGTTTTGGCCGACCATGGTTTAAGGCCCGCAAAGCCGCCGATCCTCTCAAATAAGTGATTACCCAACTGGAGATGTTTTATACCTTCCGTGTTTATGTGATTAGTGTAGTTGGTAGTGTTAGGAATTCATTCACTTAGCTTTTGTGCTAATCCCTCCCTCATTGACACATTTCAGGTTGGAAGGCTTGAACGGGTCGGGCTTGGAACGGAAGTTTGACCATGCTTAAATTATATGTTTTTGTAAAATGAGCCGTGTTTAGTAATACCGTCTTTTTAACTAACATTGGTTTGTAATATTTTGTGGGACCATGGTTTGTAAACCTAACTTCACTAGATGCTTCCGTAACTTAGATTAATACTTAATTGCCTTTAAAAAAATGTTTTCAAAAATGCGGTGTTACACAGGTAACCCGATTAGTTTTTTTATTTTTTAAAATCAATGTAAATACTATAAAATCTAGGTAAGCGATATAAAACCCGTACCGAACTGGAAATGGATTATTAAAAAATCGGTTCCAGGTGTCAAGTGCAACTTTTTCGTGAAATCGTGTTATTGGTTCTTTTGTGTCGGGTACATCTGGTATAGAACAAATCGTGTAGATGTACTTGAAAAATGTTTTAATTTGGTATACTACTATTGGTTTGGGTTCATGCTTATTACACAATTGTGATTTGTAAATTATTATAATATTACATGTTTAAACTAACAAATATGATACAAACATCCGAAACTGGCTCCAAATTCTATTTCGTTTCCAATCGGGTTTGTACCCGATTTTACCGAACCAAACCCGGAACCATAATCTGTAAAACTGTTTGGTTCTCGTATCTACCAATCCTCTAAAATCAGGCCTTGAGTATTTCAAGTCCATCCAAGTCCATTCTTGACCCAATCTCATCCTAATAAAAATCCTCTTTTTTATTGACTCTATTGGGATTTTGTTACCTATTAATTTAAGATTTTGATTTTTATTAACTCTTAATTTACTGAATTTTATGTAACTATTAGCCTTGCATTCGGGTCCTTTTTCTAGTTATGGCCCGCTAAACCATTTAGCCCACCAACATGTTAAGTAATATATATGGGTCAAATGAGTTGTGTCTGGGTTACGATGGTTTAAATGTGTTCAAGTTAGAGTTAACTTTCCTTACCTGAAATTCTAAAAAGATCTTGTGTTAGTTGACTGATTTTAGCCCGCCAACCTGTCAACCCGAGTCCGCTAACCCAAACCCAACCCAATGACCAGATGTAGCAAAATGGGCATGTCGGGCAAATTGGATAACGTGTTAGTATGAGTCGGGCCGTGTTAACCAACTAATACGATTTAACATATGAAATATGGTTATAAAATTAAACTATAAAATTACTAGCTAACCTTTTTGAATTTAGGAGTTTATACAGATTTAGAGACACTTTGGGCGACTATATTTGATTATTGGTAAATGTTTTACATGTGCTCTCTTTGTCTACTTTGCATCAAATATGATATTGTCTAGAATATTACGATCCATTTAATATAATAAAGCAATCTTGAAGATCTTGGAGCTTTAATCAATTGGATGTGGTCAGATTATTATTTTGTTTTAATATGGTTTTGGTGGACATATGTTTGGAATATGATGCTTTCTGTACAATGATTAATGAGGATCGTTAATGTGTGGGGTAGCATTCCTTGTTTAGGTACTATGCCTAAGCTTTGGTTGGTTGTGGATGGTGTCATGGTGGCAGCCATGAGAATATGGAATAACCTTGGTATAACTAATGCAATGAAAAAAGGAATGTTGCAAATTGATGGTTTTTTTAAGGGGAGTGATGTTTACATCACAACTTTTAATGCAATCATCACAATTATTGCTAAACACAGTTATACAGTATGCTATAAAACTTGTATATTGTAATGTATGACTTTAAGGATATAAAACACGCTTTAGCTTTAAAAAAAAAAAAAACTCTTTAAGACTTGTTAATGTTAGTTAATTTTTTTGAGCACTAATTAAGTGGGTGAGTTTTTTTTTTTAAATCTATTTTGTTATAATTGAGACTGTTTTTCGTTTTTATACAATTGATATATCATAATATCGGATCGGAATCGGAGGATTATATTTAAAGCCTAATATATTAATGCGCATCACATCAAATAATAATTATGAAACATTTTTAGTTAAAAGAACAATAATATTGCTAACACAACTTATGAGAAATTTAGTTTATTACATTTTCTTATTGAACATGTAGTTAAGCTTACTTTTACGGTAACATTAATATGTTTTTTAATAAAAAAAAGAAAGAAAGAAAGTGAATTTTATATCTCCTTGTTGCAGGCTTGCAACAGTAGTAGAAGTAACAATAATAACATTACTTAATTCTCTCATAGTCAGGCCCTTTGGCCTGGGCCACCAGGACAGCCGCTAGAGCCACATATTTTTAAAGTCGCACTTTTGTACAGTAAAATCTCTTTAAATTAATATTCGATAAATTAATAAACTCTCTAATATAATAAATTTGTCTCGTCCCGACTTGGGCCATTGTTAAAGATTTCTCATCGATAAATTAATAATTCTCTAAATTACTAAATTTTCCAGGTCCCGACCAGGGATGTTCTCCTCTTCATCTCCTTCTCCAAAATTAGTAAATCACCTAAACGCTCCAGGCTCCTAGATGGACTCTCGGATCTTTTTTGATTCTGAATTGATTATAAATTTATCGACTCCAGGCTCCTAGATCAGTATATCCTATTCGGCTAATCAGGTAATCATGGATCTTATATGATTCTGATGTTGACTGAATTTATATTAGGTCTAAAGTTTTGAGTAATTAATATAGTATTGTAGTGTTCATGATACTGCTAGTACATTGAACAGGAGATTAAAAAAATTTGGGGCTCATTTGTGTGATTGACTACACTCTGAGTGACATTCCAAAATTTGGGGCTCATTTTATAGAATTTTAATCAGATCTCTTTTGTTTTGTTTCCATTAGGTACTTGATTGTCAAAAGTGTGAAGCATTATCTCTTCTTTAGAATCATAAATTAAAGTAGAAGCGAATACTGAAGGTCTGAAGCTCCAAGAATTATGTTGAAGCCAAAACACGATGTTGTCATCAAATCAGCTCTAATTATCCATGAACAAAATGGAAAGTAAGTATTATTGTTTGTCAATATTTTAATGTTTATATCGATCCATTTTCAAACAGTTTGCCAATTTCAATAATTTGAATCACAATTAGATTATTTCATACTGTTTTAATAACTAATTTTTAGTTCCAACATGGTTTTTTTTTTTTTTTTTTTTTTGTAGTCATAAGGAGTTCAAGAAAATTTTGAAGACTTGAAGTCAAGATTAATAATAGTGGCGATTTCATGTAACTGTAAGTTCTTTATTTCTTCATAATCTTCATTTAAGGCTTCATTTAAGGATACACATTCTATATGAATTGTGGTGTTTTTTTGAAAAAATTACTCTAGGGGCTCATTTTTAAGGTTCTATCCAGGGCTTAAAAATTGATTGGACTGACTCTGCTCATACTTGAGGTATATGAAATATGGGATGTTTTAGTGGCAGCAAATGTTATTAAGATATTCAAGACTATTTCAAGAATTGTATTCATGTTTATACAAAAATCAACATCTGAATAATAAGAAGCTCCAGAAATTATTGTCAAGAATGACCCTTCTATTGATCACATGTTGCCACATTGATTATTTTATTATTGTTTGATTAAGAATAAAGAGCCATAATATTACCTATACACATAATTAAAATGGACCAATAATTGAACATCCACAAGACCTCTAGCTAATAGTGATCTAAAGTTCAATTTGGTTAGAAGGATAAAAATCCAGAATTTTAAAGAGCATGGGGACAAGAATCCCGAAAAAAAAAGTTTAGGGACAAAAAAGCAGAAAATGCAAAATCACATGGACAATTTCTGGCATTTACCCTTTTATTATACCAAATTCGCATTCATGGTATTACATTCATTTTAATATTAAAAAACTGCACAGTTTTGATAAAGTTAGAGTTTCAAAACATTTTCTCTTTCCAAATAATCTTATATTTTAATCAAGGATTCCACCGCAAGTTTGGACTGAAGGACATAAACGCGGAATCTAAAAAAGCACAGAGACAAAAAAAAAAATGAAAACAAAAATATAGGGACAAAAACGTAGAATCGGGAATATCACAGAGAATTTATGTAATTTACTCTAAGTTATTATTGCTATTTGACATATATTTAAGTGGAAATCAGAAGTTATTATTGCTATTTAACATATATTTAAGAAATAATCAATCAATTAATTGCATGTTATTCTATGTTGTTACTCAGTAACCACAATCTAACATGTTTTTTGTATTCTTGGTGGGGTGATAAAATTGCCGAAACTCCTATCTACGAGTTGCCCTTGCCGTTTAAAAATGAAAATAATAACATATCATGTGTAATTTTTTTCCTCATATTTTTTTATTGATTTTGATACTTATTAAGCGAGTAACACGTATATATACATCAATAGTAAAAGTAAATGCAATATCATTTCTCTAACTCATTGAATAGATTATTGTGTTAAATAAAATATTATTGTCTCTTTTGGTGAGATCCTTTTCGCGTGAGAAACGAGTCAATACGCTGGCTGCCAGTCAAACAAATCCCACTCTCCTATCCTATACGCGTGCCTTCCATCTTACTTCAGAAATTTCACACCAAAATTGAAAATTCTCCTTATTTATACAAACCCAATCGTCAAAATCTCTCATTCATCCAATTATCTCTCGTCTAAACCCCAATTCGAAAACTACCCATTATTCATAAACACCCAACGATCAAAACCCAGATTCTGCTCATTCAATCTTGTCGAACTTCGATTTGAAAATGGTGAATTCAAGTTCGATCGTTGTTGCTGTTACCGGTTTCATGTTCATGGCTTTATTAAATGTTAATCGAGCGCAAGAATTTGCTCCTTCTCCTGCTCCAATTCCTCAATCAAACGATGGTGCAGCAATTGATCAAGGGATAGCTTATCTTCTTCTACTTGTTGCACTCGGAATCACTTATCTTGTTCATTAATTTTGTCCAGAAATTTTATTCCTTTGTAATTCGTATTGAATTTATTTAAGCCATATATTCTTTTGATTTTTTTAATAGATTGAATTCATTAATTTTAGCCACAAATGTTGGATTTTTGTTTAGGTTTGTGGATTTCTAAATTTCATTAACGAATTTTGATTCGAATTGTTAAAATATCAAGGAGTATTTAAACAGGTTTAAGTGTGACACTTAAAATTATTATGCATTTATCTACAAAATGACTTACTATATTTTAACGGCGTTTAAGTAACCTTTTAATTAAACAGTTATAAGTTCACGTTTATATTGATGTGTGAGCATTCATAAATTTTTTTTTTTAAAAAACAAATTAGTCCTTTATTTAGCTAACCATGTTCATTGTGATGTTTGTGTGGTTAACTCAATAATAAGAGCATCCCCAATGGTTAACCTTACAATAGCTTATTAGTTTTGCCACATCAACAATCTACTAACCAAAAACCTCTACATAAATAGCATCTCCAATGGTTAACCTTTGCAAAAGCTTTTCCTTTAACAATATTTCCAATTTACCTTTATCTATCTTAAATGTTTTATATATACCCCTTATATAATTTGACACTTTTTATAACATCTTATTACATATAATATTTTTTAAAATATCTCATACAAAAATATTATAATAATTGACATGAAATATTATATAATTTATTTATTAACTAATAAAAATATAATAAAGAATTAATGTATAATATATCTAAAGTTTAAAATGAAAAACTATTAAACATAGAGGACTAAAAAAGACAACTTTTGAAAGTACATTAAAAGGTTAGTAGAAAAAAAGTCTTTGAATAAGCTTTTAAAAAAGCTAGTCATTCCAATGGGTAAAAAGTCATCCAAAGACTTATTCAAATGGTAATAAGCTTTTAAAAAAGCTACCATTGGAGATGCTCTAATAATGTTTACTAATTAAATTCCATTATAAAAAGCAAGATAGCCTACTATTCCTAATCCTTACTTAAAATTATAATAATCCTCATTTCTATTTATAGAAAATAATTACTGACAGTTATTCATAAAGACTAATGGAGTAATATTTATCTAAGCCTAAACAAAATAAATATCTAATATAAAGTCATTCCATGTTTAAAATGAAAAGTAAAAATAATTTAGTGAAAAATATGCAAATTCATTTGGCCGTTTATTATTAGTATTAAATTTGATGAGAGTTTGATTAAAATACATAACCCCAAACCAAAAAAGTAAGCATGTTCAAAAGATTTATGTTAACAAGGAGAGATGGTATTGTTAATTTGTTAATTACTAAATATTTATTCTTATCTTTCTACTAATTTGGTCAATCCAAATGTTTTAAATCAAAAATAATATTAGAAAATAGAATTAATGGATTATCCGTGTCAATCATTTTATAAGTTAGAAATAAAATGTGAAAATTTAGTAGGAAATCATACAAATTTTGTTTTGAAAAGAATTATGCAAAATTGCATAATGTGTTATTTGTCGTCACTTTCATAATTAAAGAGGTTGGAATGTAATTACTGAAGATATTCAACACAATGTCAACTTAAAGTTTGGTCAACGTCCCCGAAATTAAGTTCATTTCGATCATGGATAAAAGTTATCAATAAGATATCAATTCCAGGGTGACTACTGTGTTATAGTTAGGTAGATGTTGTTCATGATAGGGGTAATTTAATACTTCGTATTTTGTTTCAACGTTTCATTAGATCTACAAATAAACCTAAAGATCAGGTTGAATGAGTTTTCTATTCGATTTTAATTCCCAGATTTCTAATTAATAAACAGTTTAATACACATCTAAATTAACACATTTTAGTAATTAACTTATCAAAAAAAGCATTACGCCTCAATAATCTTTCGACGTCATGACCAATTTAAAGATTTATTAATTGCAATTGTCGATGACTTATATACTGAACCCTACTATCGTTTGTGAGAGAGGAACCCTATCGAGTATTCATAAGTGATAACAAGGTATTAGCTTTGGGCTAATAATTTAACTTTTGGAATGTTGGGTCATGAGTTTGGGCTAATATAAATACAGTAAAAAATAGTTGATATGGGCTAAAAGTTTTATTAATATGTTTGTAACTATCATCAAATAAAACACAATGGATTGTAACATCATACTCTTGTTAAAATGAGATAAATCTCGTACAAGGTTGCTACCTGGAGGTGCACAAAATTGGATTGTAATTCGAACCGGATCAGGTTCTTTCCGATCCCCTTTTTTTTGTATAGTGATGGACAGAAAAAAAAAATATGTAACTGAACAACATTTAAATCGTAGTAATGCTTGTGGTTCCTATTAGTAAAGTAAAACGTATGATTGGAAAATAATATTCAAATCCAAATGAATATACAATTAGTAAACTTTTTTTTCCTAACCGTCTGAACGAGTTTTATACTTCAAAATCGTACGACTCAGACAGATGATTTACATTCAATAATACTAAAATCTAGCACCAAAGAGACCAGACACGTTATCATTTGTCTCTTATGCATTATCATATGCAATAAAGGATAAATATACAAACAGTTCACATGTCCATCTCTGTAGATATTAACAAACGATCCAATAATCAAACTGAGAAAATGATTTAGGCCGGACTGAGGACCGAACTGATGATCTTCGGAACCGAATGGAACTGGACAAGACCAAAAACTGATTTTGCAGTAAAATCAGAAGTGAGAACCGGGTCGGTATAACTCGGTTCGGTTCGATTCGGCGGTTCCACCATTAAACTTACCTTCTCTTAACTACAACAAAAACAACGATACTCGATCCATTCAAATGAGAGGTATGTAGAGGTAAGATGTAGACATTAATACCTCTACCCGAAGGTAGAAAGAAAGCTTCCATATGCCTTAACTCTTAAGTATAAACTAGAAGGGTACCCGCGCAATGCGGCGGCGAGTACCCTGTAACTATATTTTGCGGTGTATGTTATTAATGCATATATAATATATCTTATGCGCATGTATGTTATTCATGTATGTATAAATAAGTATTATTTTTACATGTATGTTTTCAATCTTTTTTTATGTTGTTCTTATGGTATATGTTTGATTTGAATTAAATGTTATTGATGTGCATATATATTTAATAAATTCTGATTTCCTTAAACTGAGTATTGTGGGTTCTACCAAAAAATTTGATTCTACAAATAACTCGCCCTTGTAAGATGTGTAGTGAGAAAATAATATTTACATATACACCCTTTAACTTTAGACTTAAACTTAAAACCCCCTATTGTGTACTTTCACCATAAAAGAAAGCATAAAACAGAACATTTATTTTGTGATGATCGAAGAGAGTATTATTACTTAGAACTCTTTTGTTTGGGAGCCATCAAAATCTTTTGTTTTCAAGTGACATGGAATATGCTACCGATTTTCTTAAGGCCACGACAATAATTGTTAATGTCCGTATCATGATCAAACGGTGGATGGTATCTTTCAAAAACCAAACATCCACCATTTAAATCAGATAATCTGCCCTTTCCTTAATTGGCAGCCATTAGAACATACGTAGCTACACACACAATCAATCAATCGATAATGGCAGAAACTCACAGCAATGGTAACTCCAAATCTTCAGTCAAAATCCCAGAAATTAAGTTCACGAAGCTGTTCATCAATGGAGAATTTGTCGACTCTGTTTCAGGTGCGTTTGTTGTTATTAATTTCAAGTTTTTGGATTACTTATTGAGTTTTTGAAAAAATAATTAAATAGGGAAAACATTCGAGACAATTGATCCAAGAAGTGAGGAAGTGATTGCTAATATTGCGGAAGGAGATAAAGAGGATGTTGATTTGGCGGTAAAGGCGGCTCGTGCCACCTTCGATAACGGCCCGTGGCCTCGCATGTCCGGTTCGGTACATATTTCAATAACCTTCTATGATTTTAACAATTTGTTTGTGTTCATATAAAGTAAGTTAATTCGGGTCGTATTTTCGGGCCGGTTTGAGGAGTTTGTTGGTTTTATTTATAGATTATTTAATAAACTATCCACTATTTTTTAAGTAATTTGACCGAAATCGACACTTGTAATTTGTATATTAACAGGAAAGAGGAAGGATAATGATGAAATTCGTGAACTTAGTCGAAGAACACATTGAAGAAATAGCGAAATTGGACGCAATCGATGCTGGCAAAGTGTTCACTCACGGGATAGCCAGAGACGTTCCTTTTGGAGCCAGCGTGCTTCGGTTGATACCCTAAACTCTAAACCCGCATTTATAATATTCTCATTTACCAAATTATTTGACATACGACACATTTTATCAGATATTATGCGGGTGCAGCCGATAAAATCCATGGAAAAACAATGAAACTTGCAAACCAATTGCAAGGCCACACGTTACACGAACCAATTGGTGTCGTTGGGCATATTATCCCGTGGAACTTCCCTGCGGGGATGTTCTTTTTCAAAACCGCACCAGCCATGGCTGCAGGGTGCACCATGGTGGTCAAGCCCGCTGAGCAGTCGCCCCTTTCCGCTCTCTATTGTGCCCATTTAGCTAAATTGGTAAACGTTATTAATATATGTATCACTAAGTAATAGTTTTTATTTGTAATGATAACTTATGTATAATTGCTATATATAATTCAGGCAGGTGTTCCTGATGGAGTGATTAATGTAGTAACGGGATTTGGGCCGACAGCGGGGGCGGCTATAAGTTCTCATATGGATATCGATTGTGTGAGTTTCACGGGGTCGAGTGAAGTAGGGCGGCTTGTGATGCAAGCTGCTGCCACGAGTAATTTGAAATCGGTGACTCTCGAGCTTGGAGGCAAATCACCTCTCATAATTTTCGATGATGTGGATGTTGATTCAACCGTTAATCTTGCTCTTATGGGTGGTTTTGCTAACAAGGTACGTATAAACTTGTAACGGATGAGTTGATCCGGGTCTTATATTACCATGGGTTATAATTGTTGATCAATTATCCAACCCATTTGAACCATCCACTTCATTTGTCATCTCTACATCTGTTTTAGAATTTTGAACTTTGGTATTTTCTTTATTCGGTATCCTATACTTACGGGTGTTCATCGGGCTGTCTTTGGGTTAGGGCTCTTATCGGGTTGGGTCCGCCGGGTTTGAGATAAAAACAATCCTAACCCAAAAAACCGATCCGATAAGGAATCGGGTTGGTCGGATTTCGGATTTGTCGATTAACCCGATCGGGTTGGTCGGGTTTCAGCTAAGTTAGGATTTTTAGGTAAAGATGAAAGATATATAATATATTGAAGTTTATGAGTTTTGAGTCGATACTTATAATTGTTAATTGGTTTTTATTGAATGGTTTATGGTTATTGATGTAATAATTCATTAATTTAATGATAAAAATATCTTATATTTTATTAGAAAAAAATCTTTAAACTTCAATAGGGTCTAAAATGGTCAACTGGAAACGGATGAAGGTAAACAATCCTAACTCGATACCCGACCCAATAAGGAATTGGGTTGGCCTGGACGGGTTAAAAACCCCGATATCAACATACGACCGAATAAACCCGACCCGACTAGCAAAATCGGGTTCGGGTTTAGGTAGGGCCGGGTTGACCCCTTGGGCACCCCTACTTGTACTTAAATGAATTGTCAACTTAAAAGTCTGGCTAACACAATTTATCATTTCAGGGAGAGTTTTGCGTATGTAGCTCGCGGATCTTCGTCCAGGAAGGAATTTATGACGAATTTGTGACCAAATTTGCGAGAAATGCAAAAGGAATAACAGTTGGTGACCCGTTTGATCCTTCAACTCTTCAAGGACCACAAGTAAGTAATCACACTTAAATCAAATACGAATTATTAATTACAAACCTAACAAAATTAATTAATAGGTCGATAAGGTACAATACGAGAAAGTACTTTCGTATATCGAGCATGGAAAAAGACAGGGCGCGACATTGCTAACCGGCGGTAAACCTTGCGGCGAAAAGGGATATTATATCGAGCCAACAATCTTCACAGATGTAACGGTAAGTTAACTTAAGTCACGGTACACAATTTTCATAAATTTTTACTCGTGTTAACATTTACATCTATATTTCTCAATGAATTCAGGATGACATGCTTATCGCGACTGATGAAATTTTTGGCCCTGTTATATCTGTCATTAAGTTCAAGTAAGTTCGAATTCTGAAATATAATAAAATAACCACGAGTTTCATACTTACAAAATTGAGTTGTAATTAGGAACTCAATTTTATTAATCATCATATTCGGTGGGATATGGTTTAGCTGTAGATATAGAGGTTATTCAAAGTCAGGGCCGGTTCAATGAATTATTGGGCCCTGATAGATTTTTAAAAAGGAGCCCTAAAGAATATCTCCTCCAAATTAAAAGTGTAGCATAAATTGTCCGTTTTTTCTTTAATTTGGCCCTTTAGTCAACTATTTTTCAGTTTTTCTTTGGGCTTACCTTGATTCGAGTATACTTATACATGTATACATAAGTTTTTTTTTTTTTTTTTTTTTTGTTTGAAAATGAGCTCCTAAATTTTGTGAGTTCTGGACGGCTACCCTGGTGGCCCATTCCTAGGACTGACTTGTTCAAAACTTCCAAGTACGAACTTTACTGCTTCTTCATTTTTTATGTTTTTCTATTATAAATTTTGTAGGACGATTGAGGAGGCGATTGCGAGAGCGAATTCAACACGATATGGTTTAGCTGCAGGAATAGCGACCAAGGACTTGAACATAGCAAACACGGTTTCAAGATCATTGCGTGCGGGTATCATTTGGATTAATTGTTATTTAGCATTTGATGCGGATTGTCCATATGGAGGTTACAAAATGAGCGGTTTCGGAAGAGAATTTGGAATGGAAGGCTTATATAAGTATCTACAAGTTAAATCTGTTGTCACTCCCGTTCATAATTCTCCTTGGCTATAATCGCATTTTGTACCAGGAATTTGGTATTTGAACTAATAAGCGTATGTGGATCATATAGTTTTGGGCCAAGCCAAAATTTGGGCATTAAAACGATTATCTTATGATTCTAATGTATTGTGTTTAACGAGTTCCCCAGACCTTTATTTTAATCACTTTTGAGAAATCGACATGAGATATGCTATCTAGTTCCACCTCAAGTATAGTTAAATAGTAAATGCGTTATTATTTGATTGCATGCATAATTACATACTTCGTATGAGTTTGTTTAACTCATGCTCCGAGGATCAAATACATTAGATAAAGAATATTAACGGAATAAAATGTTTCCTAATTTTCAATACAGTGAAGTTTAAATTGTAACGATTCGATTATTCCCATATGTTGTTTTAACGGTTTGTAACGAGTTTGGTGACGACATAACATGGAATCTTCTAGAATAATAATAATCGATCTAGTAAAATTGTGAAAATAAAGTTCCATATAACATACACGTAAATGAAGACGTTTTCCACAAAAATTTCAAAACAAAAACCTAATTGATAAACACATTCTCTTTCACTCCCCCTTGTGCTTTTACGTTTTTACTCCACTCCATCGCTCCATATATATTCACATAAAAAACGTGTGAACAGTTCCTATTTAGTGACTAATTATATAAGGTTTTAAAAAACATAAGACGCGAAATGATGGTATCATCAAGATTTAAACCTTGTGAACCATGGCGGACCATTATGTTTTTAAGGCGACATTTTTTTTATAAATTTTTACTATATATAATGCATTTTGAACCTTTCAAAATTAGGAAAACTTAATTTTCAGTCAACATACTTGCTTTTCCGAGATATATACGAGTTTATAAAAAATATGCATCATGTAGGACTAGAACTTGCGATATTTGCGTTATTAACACAATAATTTAACTAACTAGACCATATGTTCATTACTTGACAAATATTATTTTTATTGATCCCCATAAGTCTTAAAAAGTTGAAATTAACACCATGACCCACTATCCTCGACCACCACCACTATCATCACCACCACCCACCAATTAGTCGCCGCTAAATATATTCACAAGGTAAATGTCGCCGCATTGTGAATGTATCTGCTAGTTTTATATATATACAAGTGTACATCAAGTTGACAAAAAAAATATACATATATTAATTTATATGATAATTCGAAGTTCACAAGTTCACATAAAATATGACAACAAAATTTATAATTATATATGTCATCGTTTTATAAAAACCATTTTTTTTAAAAAAAAAAAATCAAATTTCTTAACGCTCAAAAAAAAACTCACGATGAGACACAGCTTATGACGTTTTATTGGGTTTTATCTTATATCTACTACGAGTGTATTCTTTAAAACCTCATTAATTATTACGGAGTACAAAGTAGGTAGGCCGCCTATATATAAATATTAGTGGTGTTGTTGGTGTTTGAAATCGCCATTAGTTAACTAGTCACTTATCGAATTCAAATTTTATCATAAAAGAGAGAGGGAGAAGATGAGTTTAGTATCCAATGGAAGTTCGAAATCTGCAACCCATGAGATTAAGTATACTAAGCTCTTCATTAATGGCCAATTTGTTGATTCAATTTCAGGTGTTCTTTATATTTTAACCTTCTTTATATAATATAAGATATTTCAATTCAGTTCGATGCTAAATTTTACTACGTATAGGGTTAATTATGGAAATAAAAAAGGTGGTGAATTTTACACCACATCTTTTAATTCATGTGCCACAATAATTGTTTTATATATCTATAGATTCTGTAAAAATATTTGTACATTGTGGTATAGACATCCAAAAAATGTGGTGTATAAATTAATTCTCAAATCAAAATCGCAAAAAACGCCGACCCTTTGCAATCGTTTGATTTATTGTCTAGTTTAGTTAGATACATTTAAATGGCGCGCATATGTTTGAATGACTTCAATTTTTTTCTAAATGTTAGGACACACATTTGAGACGATAAATCCAGCAACCGAGGAAGTGTTAGCAACAATGGCTGAAGGGAGAAAGGAAGACATTGACCTAGCCGTCAAGGCTGCACGTGAAGCTTTCGACAATGGACCTTGGCCACGCTTGTCTGGCGAGGTAAATTTTCATTCAAAAGAGATGATACCATTAAAATGCAAGTGTACAATTTGCTATAAAATTTGCATAGTATTTTGTATAATGTAAATATTGTGATATATAAATCATCTCTCTTATTGTATTCAGTTAACGTTTACAGAACAGTTTTACATAATAAAAAGGTCTTCTAAGGCCTAGAGATTAATTTGGTCTAAATTTTTCTATTTTCACGAAATTGCACAAAATCAGGCACGGCGAAAGATTATGTTGAAATTTGCGGATTTAATTGATGAAAATGGTGACGAGTTAGCGAGCTTAGAAGTAATCGACGGTGGGAAGTTGTTTGGTCCAGCAAAATACATTGAAGTCCCCCTTTCATCAGAAACATTTCGTTACTTTGCGGGTGCAGCTGATAAAATCCGTGGATCCACACTCAAAATGTCGACTAATATTCAAGCTTACACGTTACGTGAACCCATCGGTGTAGTTGGACACATCATTCCTTGGAACGCCCCTGCCTTCATGTTTGCCACAAAGGTTGCACCGGCTTTAGCCGCCGGGTGCACCATGGTCATCAAACCCGCTGAACAAACACCTCTTGCCGCTCTCTTTCTCGCCCACTTGTCAAAACTGGTACACTTAGAAAACAAAAAAATTGTAAATTTTAATTCTTATATATTACTTATTTTTTTATTTTAATAATCGTTAAACGATACCCGTGTATGATGTTCAGGCTGGTGTTCCTGATGGTGTGATTAATGTTGTTAACGGGTTCGGAGAAACTGTTGGTGTTGCCGTTAGTTCCCATATGGACATTGATGCGGTGATTTTTTTATTTTTTTTATTTTTTAGTAATTCATTTAGAAAGTGCATAAATAAAAAAATCTTTTTTACATACAAAATATCAGCGCAACGCCGTTTTTGAATTACAAAACTAATTCTTTTGAAAATATTACTATACAACTCAATACTTTAAGTTTAATGATGTGTGATCAATCTAGGTTACTTTCACGGGATCCACGGAAGTTGGTCGATCTATAATGCAAGCTGCAGCAACAAGCAATTTGAAACCCGTGTCGCTTGAACTAGGAGGGAAGTCCCCTTTCATTGTTTTCGATGATGCTGATGTTGATAAAGCCGTAGAGCTTGCTGTTATGGGAAATCTAATGAACAAAGTACGATATGAATAAAATAGGGAAAATTATATTTCTTCCTACTCATATTCCTATTCACTTCTAAATTTGACATATATACTCTACTAATTCTCTTTAATCATACCGTCCATTGATTTTGACATTTGTCTTAATCTAGTGAGTATGAAGATGGATATGAAGAAATAGTAGGAAGAAATACCACTTCTCATAAAATATTAAATGATGTATAGGGTTAGGTTAATTAGTATAATCAACCTAATTCCTTAAATAGATTAGGGCTCACTAAGGTTTACTAAGATCAAGTTTAATTATTAATACTATATGGCCTAAGCCTAATCTGTCATCTAATATAAAACACTTATTCGATGTTTAGATTCATATTATTCGTATGGACTATACATGACACGTTTATTGAAAAGTGGCAAAACAGTACGGGTTGGTAACGGGTCAAAGTTAGCTCGAGCCGAAATGGATATTTTTTGGTTAGGAACAACCAAAAACAGATTTTGACCAATTTTTGTTAAATTATACTAACCCCGAATCAAAATAAGTGATACACTTTTTATTTAGGGATGGAACAAAATAAGTCATATATTTCCAAATTAAACTTATCTTGTTTGATAAAAAAGTGGGACCATTTCTCCACTAACTATCTACTTTAATAAAATGAAATTACCTTTTTACCTTTAGTTTTACTTTTAAACATAATTAATATCGCTTTATTTAAAAGAAGTGAGACTCATTCTCAACTAACTATCCACTTTAATTTATTTTAAACCACTTTTTAATCTTTTGCCTCAAAAATCATGTTTCAAAAAGTGTATCACTTATTTTGATACGAAGGTAGTATATTATATATATATATAATATATTTGTGATACATAAAATAAATATAGTTACTATTCACTCTAATTTGATTGGTTGATTTATTTATTAACTTTTATTTATTTATCTTATATACTACTATAATGATTTTATCTAAATAATAAGCATAAAATAGTTTTGAAACTTTTTCTAATTAACCATTTAAGAGATATAAATAATTATATTTTTTCAGAAAACTTTCAGTTAGTTTCAAATAATATATTTTTAGATTCTTATCATTATTTATTTACATTTTTAACCCCATTGAAATATTTATCATTTTTGGCTATTAAAAAATTTGACTCTTTTTTCAATATTTATAGCTTTTGAAAAGTATTTTAAAAAGGAATAATTATTTGCAGCATAGTGCGACTCCAACTATATTGAACATCTTACTATATAGAGTTTGAAAGTACAATGTTTAAGAAAATGTTTCGCAAAACAAAATATCTTATTTATTAAAAGTTAGTAATGAGTTACTCATTTCTAAATTGTTAATAAAAACATAATATTGTTTGTCTCAATTTATACATATCAAGTATCAGGGGCGGTACCAAGGGGTGGGCAGGGTGGCCATCTGCCCACCCCAAAATTTTTCCAATTAGTATAAATTTTTTAAGGGTCGGTTCATTTTTTGGCTTGGTTCATCCAAATATACATAATATATGAGCGATAACTAATACACGTCAAACATTAGCTCAGTGGCTAACTCATGTATCTTAAAATATGTAACATTTAGTTTAAATATCTTCCATATACATATTTAATTCTTTTAATCTTTTTTTTCTTTCCCGTTTTAACGTTTCTTTTACTATATTTCTTATTAAAAGTTTCTTTTCTTTTAATTCATTTTCCCCTAGGTTTATTGGTTTAAAAATATTATGCTTATCATTTATTTGATCACATATATATTTTAACCAGTGACATATTAGTCCACATCATCTATGTATGAACGCTTTAAAATTTTACTTGAACGTTTTAACAAAACTGAATACGAATATGAGTTAAAAACATAAATTGTGTATACGAAATCTACCACTATAAAAAATTGTAATCTGTTTTTGTATTACTAAATTTTAAAAATTTTATTCTCGAATTAACTAACACGTGAATTTTGATTTCGACTAATTTCGTTTACGTTTAGACTTTCTTCAAACTAAAACTGATATGATTTGCTTTACGATTTGACTTTAAATAAAATCTCACTCAAAAAACCTGCACTTCAAAATTTTGCCCACCTTTAAAATTTTATCTGGTACCGCCCCTGTCAAGTATTAAGAAAATAATATTCATTCAAACACGATCTAAATGATAACTAATACCTACTTCACATCAAATTTTAAAAATTAAAGAAACACTATTGTTGTAGATTTAATATAATATATATGGTTGTATACCATGTTTTGTTAATATACAAGTACTAAATTCAATAAAAATCAAACCTAAATGTTGACCAAAAGTTATAATTTTTATAAATCCGCAGAAATGCACGGGAAAAAATTACTCGTTTATTTACAAATACTAAACATGATTATATAATTGTATTATTTTAATTATTAATATAGCTTTTCTGAAGGAAAAAAAAAAGAATTTAGGATGCTTTATGCATTACAATAGATTTTATTAGGGGCGGTAATTCACGACACGACCCAAATGTATTTGTTAACATGAAACGAACTCGACACGTAAATAAACGAGTTAGGGTTGAACTTAAATGGACTAGGTTTAAAAATAGTTCCACATGTCCAACCCGTTTATAAACCGGGTCAGGTTCATGTTGGCTTATGTGGAAAGGAGTCGACCCGCCAACTTGTTTAGTTTTATAAGTTTTGTTTTTCATTTTTTATAAAAAATGTGTAAATACTATAAAATCAAAACCCCTCCTACAACATGTCTGTCTGAAAATATTTCAACCTTTAGTTCCTAAATCCTCAAGTCTATTTGATTAGCGGTTAATTTACCGAATTCCTCTAACGATTATCCTTGTATACGAGTCAATTTTTTATTTCTAATCTGTCAACATGCGTCTGACATGGTAAACCATTTAACCCACAACCTTATAAGTTATATGGATCAAACGGGTCGTGTCTAGATTACCTCCTTTCAAATTAGAGTTGAATTTTTTACCCAAAATTCTGATCACGTCGGCCGAGTTTGGGTTGACTGACTCAAACCCCCCAACCTACCAACCCATACCCGTTAGCCTAAACCCAACATGATTGCCACCCTTAGATTCTTTATGACTTTCAACACATTTGACTAGTTACCCAAACTTTGACAATTCGTTAAAAGGTAAAATGTAAATTGTTTTACCGATATTTTTAGAGCATAATAATAACCGATCACAAGCAAATGTGTCGAAGTTGCCACATTTTAGTATTCTAACTCGTTCCACGTACAGGGTGAGATGTGTGTGGCAGGGTCTCGTGTTTTCGTCCAAGAAGGAATCCACGATTTGTTCGTTAAGAAATTAGAAACAATGGTTAAGGGTTGGACAACAGGAGACCCTTTTGATCTCGCCACTCGTCATGGACCTCAGGTGCAACAAAGTTTTTAATTTCTTTTACATAAATCGTTACAAATTTTCATCGGTCCCATTTGCAGAACAATAAACAACAATACGAGAAAGTCCTTTCGTTCATTGAGCATGGCAAGAAGGAAGGTGCCACTTTGGTAACGGGTGGTAAGCCATTTGGAGAGAAGGGATACTACATCGAGCCAACTTTATTCATACATGTTACGGTATGACTGATATCATTTTTTGTGTAAATATCGCTAGTATAATTTGGTAACTAATTATGTGTTTTAATAATAACAGCTCTAGGTTATGGTTAAAAGCATTATACAGGATGAATGTTCATTTAATTAGTATAACTTGGGTTTTTTTGTTTGGTTTTACAGGATGATATGACGATAGCAAAGGAAGAAATTTTTGGCCCAGTCATCTCTGTTCTCAAGTTCAAGTACGCCTCTGTTTTTCTTCTAGTTTCTGTCTAAAATATACTTCAAAAACGTTCAACGTATGATTAGGGGTGTAAACGACCCGATGGAGGTGACTATCAGGAGATTTGGGCTCGACTCGTTTAATAATTATTTGACTCGAGTGGAGCTGAATCAATTTAAACCCGATTAGATATTTAAAATGGGCGGACTAAAGGGCCCAAAATGAAAATCGAACCTATAACTTGAGGATAGGAGCTAAACTTCTAATTTGGCAGAAGAATTTTACTTATTTGGAGAATAATTACTTTAGTAACCCTATTTAAGATTTTGTCCAAAGGCCCAAAATTTAATTGAACTGTCCATTATTATATGGTACCAAAAAATTAACAAATAGAACTTGAGAGAAGTTGATAAAGCTTAATTAATGATTTTTATACATGAAGGATTATACTCAAATCTCATTACCAACATCTATTTTGTAAGTCACAATTTGCATAATACTTCACTCAAATCCACTCGTACTAATAATAACGATCATGAACGCAGGACTATCGAAGAAGTGATCACGAGGGCAAATGCCACAAAATACGGGCTGGCAGCAGGCGTAATGACTAAAAACATCGACATTGCAAACACGGTTTCAAGATCTATCAGAGCAGGTGCGGTGTGGGTCAACTGTTTTCTAGCATTTGACCGAGATGCACCTCATGGAGGCTATAAAATGAGTGGGTTCGGAAGAGAACAAGGGTTCGAGGCACTTGACCATTATCTTCAGGTCAAAACCGTGGCCACGCCCTTATATAATTCCCCATGGCTCTAACCTCCCACAAATTATCGGTTGATCAAATAAATTTACATAACATGTATTTACTTTCTCATCTTACTTTATTAAAAAAATTAATTCAAAGGTTTATGGGTTTGAAATGTATATTTCTTTGTGTGTGTTATTGTTGTAGAGTCAAAAGATTGATATGCTGATTCTTAGAATTCACAACTATTTAAAAACCATATTGATTCATTATGTGATGGATTTAGTCTTCAAAACCAATTCAACTCAGGAATACAAATTTTGGTAGAAAAATAAATTTTTATAAAATCAAAACCGAATGTTCAAGCAGCAACATGAAACCGTATAAATGTATAATAGACCCAGAATTCCGAATTGCCAACAAAGTCCAAAAATTGAAAATAAAAATTTAAAATGAAAATAACTCTTAAAATACAATATTTTTGGACTCGAAAGTTAAAAATGATTACCACCATGTTCTCCTCATTAAAAGCTTGATTTGAGTATTTTTAGGCCTAAAACGAAACTCCGAAGTCCAAGTTATACCCAATTTAGTACAACTCTGTTTTATTTTTACGCAGTTTTTTTACCTCCACAAAATAAATAGGATCTGTATCATTTGGGCCTTATAGAACGATCTGATCATAGCAATTAAAAAAATATTTGACCCGTTGACCGTTGTCTCAGTCCTGAGGTTCAAGTAGGTTTAGATGAATTTCAGCCGTTAATAAATTAATGTATGCAGAGCAATTTTAGGTATCACCATTCTTTCAGGAACTAGTGTTCCAAACAATACCCCTACACGGCTACACTTCACAGGTTATTCTCACTGCTAAAAAGTAAATACTTCAAGAAAATTGTAATTTAAAATTCTCCTATTTTCTGTAAGTATTCATATTGCTAAATTCATTAAATGGGGAAACAAAACTACGACGAAGAAGAGAATGAAGAAGAAGAGGAAGAAGATGATGATGAATACGATGAAGATGACGACGATTGTGATGAAAAAACAGCCAAAATTAGAAAAAGTAAAGAATTGGGGATTTCGTGCATGTTAAACACGGAGGTGGGTGCCGTCCTGGCGGTCATACGGCGGAGATCCGACCCGGCTTCCCAATTCGGGTACCAAGATGATGCCCAAGATTCCACCATACCTCAATCGCTAAAATCATTACGATCGTTAATTTTCAATCCGAGACAATCATGGAAATTAATCGATCCGTCGATCTATTTGTCACCGTTTCTGGATGTCGTTTCTTCCGATGACGTGCCCGCCGGCGCCACCGCGGTGGCGCTCTCGTCAATTTTGAAAATCATGAGACTCGACATGTTTGATAAAAAAACTCCGGGAGCCCGAGAAGCCATGTCCAATGTAGTCACGGCGGTCACCGGTTGCCGCCTCGAGAAAACACACCCGGTAACGGAAGCCGCCGTGATGATGCGCATATTGCAGGTTTTAACCGCCGTGATGAGACACCCGGCGTCGGTTCTTCTTTCCGATCACGCCGTTTCTACCGTCGTTAACACGTGTTTTCAGGTGGTCCAGCAATCGGCGGCCCAAGGTGGTTTGTTGCAGAGAAACGCACGCCACACGTTGCATGATTTGATACAGATTATCTTCTCACGGTTCCCGGAGATTGAAGTCGGTGACGGGGATAATTCTGGATCCGATACCGAAGACACAACCGACGAAACCGGGTCGGGTTACGGGATTCGTTGTGCGGTTGATATATTCCACTTTCTTTGTACTTTATTAAACGTGGTCGGAAATGTGGAAACCGAAGGCTCTTCGGCATTAACCGCCGATGAAGATGTACAAGTTTTCGCGCTAGTTTTAATAAATTCGGCATTAGAATTAAGCGGTCATAGTATACGAAAACACAAAAAGTTACTACGAATGGTACAAGATAATCTTTTTCATCATTTAATCCATTACGGGACTTCTTCGAGCCCGTTAGTTTTATCGATGATTTGCAGCACGGTTTTGAACGTTTATTACTTCCATCGGGAATCAATCCGGTTGCAGCTCGAGGCTTTCTTCTCGTTCGTGTTGTTCAAAACTATAAATCAAGGTTGCTTGATCCAGTTACAAGAGCTTGCACTTGAAGGAGTCATAAACTTTTGTAGACAACCAACTTTTTTAATCGAAGTTTATGTGAATTACGATTGTGACCCGACGCTATGTAATGTGTTTGAAGAGATCGGAAAGAGTCTTTGCAAGCACGCGTTCTTGTCCGGTGGAAGTACTGGCGGCGGTGGTGGCAGCACTCCGGCCGCCACGAGCTTGCAACTTCAAGCTTTTGAAGGTCTCATGGTTCTAATTCATAACATTTCTGATGGTGTTGATAAACAAGATGACGCGAGCCCGATTGGCCCGTACCCGGTTGAGGTTACGGAATATAAACCGTTTTGGGATGAAATTAATGAAAAATATATAGAGACATGGATCGATTCGGTTAGGTTTCGAAAGGCGCAAAAGCGGAAAATGATGATTGCGGGAAGTCATTTTAACCGTGATGATAAAAAAGGTATGGAATATTTGAAAATTTCGAAATTGATATCGGATCCACCCGATCCGAAAGGTCTTGCGATGTTCCTTAGGTACACCCCCGGGCTCGATAAAACCAAAATTGGTGATTTTTTAGGTGATCCGAGCGAGTTCAATCTTAAAGTACTTAAAGAATTTACCGACACATTCGAGTTAACCGGGCTGGTTCTCGACACGGGCTTAAGAACATATCTAGAAACTTTCCGACTTCCCGGCGAGTCACAAAAAATTCAAAGAATCCTCGAAGCATTTTCTGAACGGTTTTACGAGCAACAATCGTCTGAAATCTTCGTGAGTAAAGATGCAGTTTTCATATTATGTTATTCGGTAATCATGTTGAATACCGATCAACATAACCCACAAGTGAAGAAAAAGATGACCGAAGACGAGTTCATAAGAAATAACCGAGCAATAAACGGCGGTCAAGATCTCCCGAGAGAAATCTTATCCGAACTCTTCAGTTCCATTGCAACAAAAGCGATCACGATCTTCGGTCAAACCGGGTCCGTGATCGAGATGAATCCTAGCCGTTGGATCCAACTCATAAACAAATCAAAACTAATCCAACCATACATAATGTGCGATTTCGACCGTCGGATCGGGCGGGACATGTTCGCCGTGATCGCGGGCCCCACGGTTGCAACACTTTCGGCTATATTCGAACACACGGAAGATGAAGAAATCATTCATGAATGCATTGAAGGATTATTTGCGGTGGCCCGAATCTGTCAATATGGATTACAAGATACATTAGACGAACTTTTATCGTCTTTTTGTAAATTTACAACGTTGTTAAACCCGTACGCATCAGCCGAAGAAACTCTGTTTTCATTCGGGCATGATTTGAAACCACGAATGGCGACACTTGCGATTTTTACTGTCGCTAATAATTTCAAAAATTCCATTCGAGGCGGTTGGAGAAGTATTATCGACTGTTTGTTGAAATTAAAAAGACTTAAATTGTTACCTCAATCTATAGTTGATGTTAGTGATTCGGGTTCTGCTTCAGGCTCTTCCTCGAAACATAAACAGGCCGAATCAGAAGCAGTAAATAATGAAGCGGGAAAGATTAATACATCAAATTTAATGGCGATAATTTCTCATTGTTTATCAATGGAAAATATCGAAGAGAATTTAAACCTCGGCATAACTGAATTCGAACAGAATTTGAAAGTTATTCAACAATGTAAAATCGGGAGTATTTTTAGCCAAAGTTCGACTTTACCCCTCGACCCGTTGCTAAATCTCGGGCGGTCTTTGATCTTTGCAGCTGCTGGAAAAGGGCAGAAGTTTAATTCTCCTGTTGAAGAAGAAGAAACGGTTCAATTCTGTTGGGATTTGATTCAAGCAATGGCTTCGTGTAACGTTCATCGGTTGCAATCGTTTTGGCCAACTTATAACGAATATCTTCTAACCGTTATTCAATTTCCCCAGTTTTCGCCGATCCCATTTGCTGAAAAAGCCATTGTTGCATTGATCCGAATCTGCATGAAGCTACTTGCGTCTAAATCAAACGAGAAGCAATCCGAAGAACTCCTTTTCAAATCGATAAACTTGATGTGGAAGTTAGAACGTGAAATTCTCGATATTTGTAACGAGTTTATAATCAAATCGGTTACAAAGATCTTAAACAAGTATCCCACTAATTTACTATCACAATTAGGGTGGAAAACCGTGCTTCATTTGTTATCGATCACGGGCCGGCATTCGGAAACCTACGAACGTGGGGTTGAAGCTTTGATAAATTTAATGTCGCAAGGTACGGGTATTTCCGTTTTGAATTATTCGTTTTGTATCGATTGTGCTTTCGGGTTTGTTGCTTTGAGAAACAGCCCAGTGGATAAAAACATGAGATTAATGGATTTGATGGCGGATTCGGTGAAATTGATAGTCGAATGGTTGAAAAACGGTTATTCTGATCCGAGTAGTACTTTGAACATGAATACTACTACTACATCATCGATTGATGATAACATTCGGGCAGCCGGGCCCACCAATGTGTCGATGAATTTGTTTGTAAAACTCGGTGAAGTTTTGAGGAAAACGAGTTTAGCAAGACGAGAAGAAGTAAGAAACTATGCGGTTAAATCACTTCATCGAACATTCGTAAACGCGGAAGAACTTTATTTTACACCGACGAATATTGTAAATTGTTTCACTTTAGTAATCTTTGCAACGGTTGATGATTTACATGAGAAGATGTTGGAGTATTCAACCCGAGATAATGCCGAAAGGGAAACGAGGAGTATGGAAGGAACCTTAAAGTTGGCGTTGGAGTTTTTGGTTGATGTTTATTTGCAGTTTTTAAGGTTGTTGGTCGAGAGCCCGGGGTTTAAGACGTTTTGGTTGGGGATTTTGCGACGGATGGATACATGTATGAAAGCGGATCTTGGTGCGTATGGCGATTCGAAGATGAAAGAAGTTGTTCCGGATTTGTTGGCTAAAATGGTCAAAACTATGCAAGAAAAAGAGGTTTTGGTGCGAGAAGAAGGGAATGATTTGTGGGAAATTACGTTTATTCAAATACAATGTATTGTGCCTTCACTTAAAGACGAGCTTTTTCCAGATGCAACGGGGTGAATCGACGTATCATGATTGTATTGGTTTGACTTTGACTTTGACCTGAAATGACCAATTGTTGACTCGGCGTTTCAAGATTGAGAGCTTTTGGTTCGATGTAGGATGCTTTTAGTGTATTTGTCAGGATCGATTAACTATAAACAAGTTAATAAACACCTTAGATCTAATTGATTATAGAAGTTGCAGCGGATCAACACTATATCAATGATTAAGAACAATAAACTGTAAGAACAATATGCGAAATATATTAAGAACACAGTTTCACAAAAAGCTTCAATGTATATTATTAAATCACAATACACACGTACGTTTACAATTCGTAAGGAACATACTTATAGTAGTCCTTGAAGCTAAACTATTTACCCTAGTTATTCTAGGACTTGATTTACATTCAAATAATAAAGATATACATTGAAATCTATTCTATAACTATCACTACGAAGATCTCGGACTTGATATCTTCCAAATACGCGTATCAGTAGTAACTGCAATCACCAGTAGTAAATGAGCATCATCAGTAGTAAGTCTGGTGACCAGTAGTAAGTCCAATATCAACGTCAGTAGTAACTACTTAGATCAGTAGTATCTTCAATATGTGCATGATCAGTAGTAACTTAGTTATAGACTTCACCAGCATCAACTATATCAGTAATAAACATTTCTGCCCCATCAGTAATAAACACGATTATTACCAACTGCAGCATCAGTACTAAGTTGATCTGTGATTTACTCCAACAATCTCCCCCTAAACTTATTGATTATCTTTTAATCAATCAAGTTTCTTCTGTTCTTCTTCTTCTTTCTTTCTTCTTTCTAATGTTCTTTGATTTTGAGCATTTCTTTGTGCAATGATGTATTTGCTGTTTCTTTTTGTAAAGTAGTTCAATTTGTTCTGAAACATTACTTCATCATATGGTTTCATCATTGTATTTGAGAATATCTGATACATGGTTTTCTCAGAGTGTGGATATTCTTTTTCATATAAGTATAGCTCACATACTTTGCCTGATTTCTCAAAAAAATACATTTGAGCAGTTGGAATCACATTCCAGGCATACACATTCTCTTCTCTTGTAAATTGTTCTGGATATTTGTCTGGATAAAATGCAGCATCTATCATCTTTGTTAAGTATCCAGCTCCAGATTCTCTCCAAGATTTCTTCTTCATTCTTGGTTTACCAATGATCAATAACTTGATTACATCACTTCTTGAGCATGACATGATCAAAGGTAACCATGCAGTGAATCTCTGTACTACCTTGTCTTCCCTTATAATCTCTATCACATTATTATTCAAAATTCTCCAATTTATGATAGGATTGTTTTGAATGGGAGCAACTGGAAGTTCAAGAACTGGAATGACTTGCTCTGTTTTTGATTTCTTTTGAGCACTTAGTTCTTGAGAGACCATCTTTCTCTTCTTTGTTGATGGCTCCCCAGTAGTAGAGATACTATTATTCTTGATTTTATTTGGACTGATTGGGATGATTGTTTTAATTGGACTTATGGCTTTTAATTTCTTTTCTTCTTCTACTTCTTGTTCAGCCAAGTCTCTTTTCTTTTCAGCACAGTATCTTTCAATTATAGTCATCATCTTCATTCTACCAAATGATTTTGCACTATGCCCTTTTGTTTTTAAGTAATCAATCATATTTGTCTTCTGTTCAAACACATCATCTGTCAGCTCACTTTTAGTCTTTTTACATTCAGAAACTAAGTATTCAAGGCATTGGATATGTTCTTCTTCTACTTTTCTTAGCCTTTTGAATTCTGCCATTTGAGCTTCTAATTGGGAATCTTTTATTGAAGCAGGTATTTGAACAGGTGCTTGTGTTACTTGAGGTTTTGATTTGTCTTGTTTAGTCTTTTTCTTCTTTTCCTCAATGGCTTGATACATAGCCACTTTCTCCACAAATTTTCTGTGCTTTATCCTCCATCTTGATTGTTTCTCTGATCTTACATGGTTGATTTTGTTTACCATGTGATGACCAAGAGCTCTGTTTGGATAATCTTCATCATAAATTTCTTTCCCTTTTCTGATACAAGCTGCAGGAGGAGGTGGAATGTATTTCATATCTGGTACACCTCTGATTATGATTGAAGGAGAGAATAATTTTAGTTGATCTTGTCGAAGTATTTTTGGATGTAGAGGGAGTGAGCATTCATCAACTTCAACCCAGTTCACATTATCATCAATGTCAGGTATGATAAGTGGTTGATCAGGTGTAGGGGGTTTGATGATGATTTCAAATCTTTCTCTCTCAATTAGTTCTGGTAGTTGTACCTCTTCTTCTTCTTCAGTAGTAACCAGAGTAGTTACTACTGGTATGACTTCAGGAGTTACTACTGATAGGGCATCAGTAGTATTTGGTGCATTTAAGTCCTCTTCTTGACTTACTACTGCTATGTCATCAGTAGTAGGAGTTACTACTGGTATCTCTGTTTCAACTTGTTCTTCCATTGTAGCAGTAGTAATAGGTTCATCTTCTGTAACCATCAACTCTGGGCCTTCATCAACTTCTGTTTCCTTTAAATTTAAGAGGGAGGATGCTGCTGCTGCAATAGATTCATCAATCATGGTCTGTATGTTATCCTTCTCCCCCTTAGTGAGCTCAACTGGTGGAGCCTCACTATCATCAAGTTTCTGCTTCAATCTTCTGATGAGCTTTGATTGTTGATGAAGCCTAAGTTCATATAACCTCATTCTTTTGTTAATGGTATTGACATGTCTTTTCATTGCAGCTATAGTTCTTCCTTGATTGTTTGAGTACATAAGACAATTTTGTACAGTGGATTCCAAGGAATCCACTTTAGCCGTCAATTGTTGGATTTTAATACTGCCCTCACTCCATCTAGCAAGATCATCGGGCTCACTAACTGGTACATTGGCTTTGAGGTTTTCCATCCTTTCCATCAATTCAAAAGATCTGCCCTCATCACTTCTTGGTGATTCATTGGGTCTTTTAGACATCCTCTTCTTCCTAGAAGAAGCAGAGATGCCCCCCCTTGTGGTTTCTTGGCACCGGGGTCCTTTGAGTAATTCCTCAAAAGAGTCATCACTCAAAGTTGCCGAGGTTTGGGTCCTAATTATGTTTTCACTGTCCTGTGCACCCACCTTTGGGGCATCAGTAGTGAAAGCCCTCCCCTCATGTCCTCTCTCCTCCTTGGAGGACAACTCTTTGAGTCTGGGGTGTGACTCGATTTGTCCCCTGGTGTCCTTTAAAGATTTCTTTCTTTTGTAAGTAGTGGATATATTTTGGGTTTTGTCTGGTAGGTCTTCCACAGAGTGAAGAGTAGCACTCTGCAGATTTATTTCAAGTTCCTGGGACACATTCAGGACTTCTATATGTGAGGGTGATTGAGTAGCTATTTGGGGTGGTGTTTGGGCTGCATTTGGGGGTGATGGAGTGGGTTGAGGTTCAACTTGGGTAGTATCTATGATTGAACCCTCTCCAGTTAGTGATTGATCTTTGATCATGTTTGGAAACAAAGGGGTTTCCTTCCCTGAAAATTTAAATTGTTTTCTCATATTTGAGAAAACTTTCCTGTTCAACTCAGGTATAGTGAAAATGTTTTTAGGAGTTGACAGGTTTTGTAATTCACAGTTAATGATATGTTGTAGAAATCTGGGATACATTAAAAATTTTGAAGAACTAAGATTTCCCAACATACCCTCAAAGATCATGTAAGAAAAATTGAATACCTGATCTGTACATAAACAAACAACAGCAGATGCTATTGATTTGTTAAATTCATTCCAGGTACTCTTTTTAGGAGAAATACAGTGCTGAATAGTATGTATTAAAAATTTCCATTGTGGGGAGAGAAGACCCTTTTGAAAAGTAACAATGTTTAGTCTTCCCTCATATCCCATTTTCTTTAAAATTTCAGCAATGAATTCCTTTGGAAGAGTAAACAAACCTGCATCATCATGGAGTTGTAGATGGTGTCTGATTGATTGTTCAGTTATTGTTATGTGCTTTCCATCTACTTTAGACTTGATTATTGAAGAGGTTGTTCCTTCTGTTCGTTCAGCATTGGTCCAAAAATCCACCAAGTGCTGTTGATATACCGTCGGTTTTACAGTTAGAGCAAACTGTATGTATGAATTTCTCAAGAACTTGACGATTGGACGAAAGTCTTTAGTTCCGTCTGGATTGCGTAGGAACGCACACATGTTATGGAACTCTGAGTATCTGAGATCGGTTTGAACATTAAGAGGATGTAGAGTTGCCATTGTTGTGAATTTTGCAAGAATTTTGTTACTGACGATTGGTTTTGATCGAAGGTTAGGGTTTATCGAGAGGTTTTTGACAGATCGAGGTGAAGATAATGTTAAACTACACGATTTCCGCCTTTTATATCTTTTGATTTCATCTGCAAAAAGACTAAATTGCCCTTCGAATCATAACATAACGGTTATTTCCATGGGGGTTAGAATGGTAATTTTGTTTTGAAAGACCAGTAGTAATGTAATAAGCATCAGTAGTAACCACAAACATCAGTAGTAACACATGGTTTTGACACCAGTAGTAACTAAAGACATCAGTAGTAATTACTGACACACAAGACCAGTAGTATATGAGAACACCAGTAGTACTGATATACCAGTAGTATTTATGTAAACCTAATACACACCAGTAGTAATGAGCTACCAGTAGTATTTAGTGTACATACCTACACACCAGTAGTACAGACCTACCAGTAGTAAAACAATTAAAAGAAAACTTTTACAACAAAACTTTACACATGATTTTAAGAGCCTTAAGTTATTAAAATCATTCCAATACTGCTAACCAAAAAGTTAAATCTTCCTACATCAAATGCTTTTGTAAAAAGATCTGCTAATTGATCATCAGTATGAATTTTAACTACTTTGATTAATTTCTTTTCATTGCAATCTCTTATAAAATGAAATCTTATTTCAATGTGTTTAGTTTTAGAGTGTTTTACTGGATTGTTCACAATACTAATAGCACTTTGATTATCAATATGAATAGGAGTTTTAAGGATAGAGATACCAAAGTCTAGAAGTTGGTTTTGAATCCAGAGTACTTGAGCACAACAAGCAGATGCAGCTACATACTCTGCTTCAGCAGTTGATGTTGATACATTTGTTTGTTTCTTGCATTGCCATGACACCAGTCTTGATCCAAAGAATTGACATCCACCAGTAGTGGATTTTCTATCTTGACATTCACCTCCATAATCACTATCTGTGTAGGCTATGAGTTCAAAGGGTGAGTCATGAGGATACCATAGACCAAGTGATGGTTTGCCTTTCAAGTATCTGAATATTCTTTTGACAGCTTGCAAGTGTAGTTCTTTAGGTCTTGCTTGATACCTTGCACACACACAAACACTATACATAATGTCAGGTCTAGATGCAGTTAAGTACATCAAAGATCCTATCATTGATCTATATAAGTGTTCATCTACATCCTCCCCCTCAATATCAGGATGTAGGTGTTTGTGTGTTTCCATTGGAGTACTTGCACTCTTACAGTCTTTCATATCAAACTTTTCCAAGATGTCTCTAACATATTTTGATTGATTTATCAAAATACCATCTGATCTTTGACTGACTTGGAGTCCAAGGAAGAAGTTCATTTGACCCATAGAGCTCATCTTGAATTTAATTTGCATCAATTCTTCAAATTCTTTGCACAATTTGTCATTGGTTGAGCCAAAGATGATATCATCTACATATATTTGTACCAGTAGGATATCATCTTTAACTTTCTTTGTGAATAGGGTTTTATCAATGGCTCCTCTTTTAAAGTTATTCTTGAGTAAGTATGATGATAATGTATCATACCAAGCTCTTGGTGCCTGATGCAGGCCATAAAGAGCTTTATCTAGTTTGAAAACATAATCACCATGTTTAGGATCTTCAAATCCTGGAGGTTGGCATACATAGACTTCTTCTTCAATCTTCCCATACAGGAATGCACTCTTTACATCCATTTGATAGACTTTGAATCTTTTGAATGAAGCATATGCTAGGAATATTCTTATTGCTTCAATTCTAGCAACAGGAGCATATACTTCATCATAGTCTATTCCTTCTTCTTGAGTGTATCCTTGGGCTACAAGTCTGGCTTTGTTCTTGATCACTATGCCTCTTTCATCTTTCTTGTTTCTGAATATCCATCTTGTTCCAATGGGTCTTTTTCCTTTGGGTAGAGGTACAAGTGTCCAAACTGCTTGTAACTTGAATTGAAGAAGTTCTTCTTGCATTGCCTCAATCCAGTTTGAGTCCTTCATTGCTTGTTGAATTTTCTTTGGTTCATCCTGAGACAGAAAACATTCATACATACATTCATTAGCAATTAAACTTATATTACACATATTTGCAGTTAAGCTTTTGTTTAATTTGCTTCTTGTTTGTAGTGGTGAGTTAACATCACTTAGAACAAGGTCTAATGGATGATTCTTCTGAGTTCTTGTTGTTGTAGCTCTATCAACCACAAGTTGATTTTCAAGATTGGACTCATTTGTCTCAGGCATTTGATCCTCTAGAGATCCTTCATTGTCATTGATGTCTGATTCATCATCATCCTGGTCAATATTACTGTTGTTGTTGTCTCCATTGAGATCAGTAGTATTGTTGTTGTTACAGTCATCAGTAGTATCTTGAGAATTTAGGTCATTGCTAGGACCAGTAGTATTTTCAGTACTATTACTGGTACCAGTAGTATTTGAATTACTACTGACCTCATTCTCAGAGTTACTACTGCTTTCAGAATTTGAGTTACTACTGACATCAGTAGTAACTATGGGAGCAGTATCAATTACTATGTATCTCATTTCTTCTTGACCAGTATTAACTGATGATGTTCCTTCCTTTTGATTATGACCATTTGGATCACCTGCATTTAAATCCATGTTAAAATTAAAGGATTTGGTTAGATTGTCTATGTTAAATAGCCAATCTGGACCATTTCCTTGCTCATTAGGAACATTTTCATTAAAGGATACATTGATGCTTTCTTCAATTATCCTTAGTCTCTTGTTGAACACTCTGTATGATTTGCTTTGAGTAGAGTATCCCACAAAGATTCCATCATCAGCTTTGCAGTCAAACTTACCAATTTGTTCTCTTGTAATCAGAATAGTACAAGGACACCCAAATGATTTCAAAAAACTTATAGATGGTTTTCTTTTATTGAAAAGTTCATATGGTGTTTTAAAATGTGGCTTCACTATTAATACTCTGTTTTGAACATAACAAGCAGTATTAACAGCTTCTGCCCAAAAAGTGATTGGTAATTTTGAGTCTGCTAGCATTGATCTTGCTGCTTCAATGATGGTTCTATTTCTTCTTTCAGCTACACCATTTTGTTGAGGAGTTCTAGGTGAGCTGTATTGCCTGTCAATACCTTTAAGATCACAAAAGTTAATTAGATTAGCATTTTTAAATTCTGTGCCATTATCACATCTGATGGCTTTAACTTTTTGATCAGATGTATTTTCCAATTTAACAATTAAGTTCTTGATGAGTTCACTTGTTTCATCTTTTGTCCTGAGAAAGAACACCCATGTATATCTGGAAAAATCATCAGTAATAACAAGACAATATTGTTTCTTTCCAATACTCATTACATTTGTTGGTCCAAAGAGGTCCATATGTAAGAGTTGCAAAGGAACAGAAATAGAGTTAACAAATTTGGACTTATGAGAAGTTTTGTGTTGCTTACCTTTTAGGCATGCAACACAATGATGATCACACATGAATTGTTTTTGAGGTAGTCCAATGACTAAGTTTCTTTTAACTAAATTGTTCATGTTCTTAAAATTTGTGTGACACATCCTTCTATGCCATAGTTCTGATTCAGTAGTGTTTGCCTTGGATATAAAACAGTTGACCTCATTTGAAGAAATGAGTTCTCCCCCTATATCCAGGCAATACACATTGTTTCTCCTTGGGGTTCTTAAAACAACATATTTTTCATCTAATATAAAATCAGGAGAAAGAATGATGCACTCAATGTCTGTGAAAAGAATTTTATTCTTCTTATCACATACTTGAGACACACTGACAAGATTGTATTTTAGCTAAGCTACATAAAATACATCATCAAAGGTAATCTTTCCATTTGTAACAGTACCTTTACCTGTGATCTTACCTCCTTTTGGGTTTTCACCAAAAGCCACATACCCACCATCAAAGGACTTGAAATCTTTAAGAATTTGTAGATTTCCAGTCATGTGCCTTGAGCATCCACTATCAATATGCCATGTTCTACCTTCTTCAGGGATCTGAATGCTCTGCACAAGTAAGTAAATGATCAGTTAAGTTTGGGAACCCAAGCTTGATATGTCTTGGGTTCATCCTTTGAAAGATAAGATTTGGGACTAATGACTCTAAACCGTTTTGGTACCCATACCTGATTAGTACTGGTGATCTTATTTACTATTGATCTTGGTCTAAACCCTTGATTTTTATCTTTTGAATATTTTACTACTGATGGACCAGTAGTATTTGGGTATTTGCCAATTTTAAAATGACCAGTAGTGTTTTTGAAAGTTGTTTTGGACTGACCAGTAGTATTTTTGAAATTAGGGTTTTTACCAGTAGTATTCTTGTACTGGTACCATACAGCATTATAATTAGGTTTAACACCAGTAGTGAAATTTGAAAAGTTGTTACTGGTGTTGGAAAACTTAAAATATTGTTTATTTTGATTTGATTTTCCATTATTCTTGAAGTAATTGCTGTTTTTTGGGCTTCCAAATCTTCTGTTTTGCATAAATCTTGGTGCACTTCTTCCAAATTTTGGTGTTTCAACAATTTGAGTTTTATTGTTATTTACTACTGAAGTATCAGTAGTATCTTTTAATTTCTGAGTTCTTGCCTTTTCTTTGGAAGTTTTAAATTCTTTGAATTCTTTACAATTAATTGGATTGAAGTGACAATCCTTTGCTAAATGATTCATTTTGTTACATATGACACATCTTAATTTCTTGTTTTTAGCACCTTCAGGTATTCTTTGATCTAAAAGTTGATTTTTATTTCTTTTATTTCCCCTTTGTAGAATTTGTTGTATATTTTCTGCATCATATTTAGGAGATTCATTTGGACTTTGTGCTGTGTGAAAACTTGTATCAATTGATTTTGGAGAGTCAGTTTGAGAAATTATAAATTCAATTGAGTTTGTGGTTCTGTCATCATCAGAAAAATCATTTGATTCAGATGTTTCAGTACAATTTTCAGATTTAGGTTCATTATGTAATTCATCAATTATTCTTTCAGAACTGTTTTTAAGTGGAGGAATGAATTTATATGGAGGTGGTACAGCATGATATCCCACCCCATGAACAACTTTTTCTGTAGTTTGATTATTAGTTAATTCATCCAAAATTTTAGTACTTCTTTCAAACTTTTTAATTGTTAATTTATTTTGTTCAATTTCAAGTTGATATTCTTCTAATTTACTTGTTAATTCTTTATTTTTTGATTCATAAAACTCCTTCTCATCTACAGCTTGGAGCAGTTCTTCTTTTATCCTTTGATCAACCATCTTGTACACCTTTATCTGATGTTCTTGATCAGCTATCACACCATCAAATTCATGATTTCTTCTTACTGCTTTTGCTAAATCTTCATTTAATTTAGTGTTTTCTTTTTCTAGATTTTTAACAATTTTAACACATTCAGAAGTACATGGTTTAGGTTTTACCTCAGATTTGTTTTCAGTGAAGGCCATTAGAGCTTGATTTTGAGTATGCTCTTCTGCTTGGAAGCTCCAGTCATATCCTTGTCCTTGTTGTGATACAAGGGCAGTGGATTTGGATCTTTTATCTGGCTGAGGACATTCTTTTGCAAAGTGACCAAGGTTGTTACAGTTGTAACATTTGACTTTAGTTTTGTCAAATCCAGCTTTGTCACCTTTGTTGTAATTGAGGCTTGTCCTGCCAGTTCTTTTTAAGAATCTTTTAGTTCTTAGGCTCAGCATAGCCATCTGCCATTTAAGATCCATCTCCTCAAGATCATCTGGACTTAATTGTTCCAAATCATCAGTAATCAGTGCAGTATGCACATGACTAGTGAAAAAAGATTCTCTTGCAGCATCTTCAGAATCTGCAGCCTTTCCTATGAAGGTTTCTTGACCTTGACCTGTACTAGACACAAATGCAGCATTATTAGAAGAAATAGAAGGGTACTTTTGATTTACCTCAGTTTCAAAGACTCTGAGATCATTGTAGAGTTCATCCAATTCCTTTTCTTCTAGAGCATCTCTTTGTCTATATACCACTGTATACATGGCCCATTCTTCACTAAGAGATCTTAGGAACTTCATGTTCACATCTTCTTGTTCCATCTTAACCCCAACCTGGTTAAGTTCACCAATGAGTTTGTTGAATCTGTCAAACACTTGAGTAAGTGTCTCATTAGCCTTTCCTTTGAAATTTTCAAAGTCTTGCTTGAGAACAGACTTTAAGTTCCTCTTTGTGCTCTTAGTTCCAACGAATCTCTTTTCCAGTGCTTCCCATAGCAGCTTTGCATCATCATACTCCACGAAGAGATGTTGATAGTCATTAGGAATGGCCAGTAATAGAGTGCTAACAGCTTTAAGTTCGATGCCTTTGTCTTTCTTCTCCTTCTCACATTTAAGTTTGTCTGCTTCAGTTACAGAGGTGCTTGCTTGACCAGGACCAGTTTTGTTTCCTTCAAGGACGACTTCCCACATGCAGTAATCTGTAATAAGCATGTATTGCTTAATACGATTCTTCCACATCCCAAAGTTATTGGGAGTGAGCATTGGGATTTTGTTGGCTTGAGTGCTTTCATTATTATCAGTTATGATTAATAATGTGTGTGTTTTAAAAGAAATTAAAATTTTTTGTTGTTCTTAACAATTCGTAGATCTAGAACCAATAATCTCTGATACCACTTGTCAGGATCGATTAACTATAAACAAGTTAATAAACACCTTAGATCTAATTGATTATAGAAGTTGCAGCGGATCAACACTATATCAATGATTAAGAACAATAAACTGTAAGAACAATATGCGAAATATATTAAGAACACAGTTTCACAAAAAGCTTCAATGTATATTATTAAATCACAATACACACGTACGTTTACAATTCGTAAGGAACATACTTATAGTAGTCCTTGAAGCTAAACTATTTACCCTAGTTATTCTAGGACTTGATTTACATTCAAATAATAAAGATATACATTGAAATCTATTCTATAACTATCACTACGAAGATCTCGGACTTGATATCTTCCAAATACGCGTATCAGTAGTAACTGCAATCACCAGTAGTAAATGAGCATCATCAGTAGTAAGTCTGGTGACCAGTAGTAAGTCCAATATCAACGTCAGTAGTAACTACTTAGATCAGTAGTATCTTCAATATGTGCATGATCAGTAGTAACTTAGTTATAGACTTCACCAGCATCAACTATATCAGTAATAAACATTTCTGCCCCATCAGTAATAAACACGATTATTACCAACTGCAGCATCAGTACTAAGTTGATCTGTGATTTACTCCAACAGTATTCATTGTCTGATATATGAGAAATGAATATCAAGCAGTTACGGGATAACTATTTTTGCTTAAATACTACATGTTGCTATCAAAAATGTTTGTATTACATGTTCAGTTCATTTATAGACCTAACAATTGTCAAACCTTGCATGACCACTTTAGTGACAGCTTCTTAATGAAATGCTTGTTAACCGTTCATAAAGAAATTAATTTCTTAATAAATGAACATAGACATAAAAATCTGCCCGTTGGTATTTGTCTATTTTTTCGGTTAAGCTTAAATAAACGAATGTGAACAAGTTTCGTTTGTTTTTGTTTGCTTTGTTTACGGGCAGTGTGAGTGTGTGACCTTATAGGGATTTAAGTAACAGATTTAAATTTTTAATGGGCTAAAATCAAGATTTGGGCCTCAGTTCGTAGATGTCACATGAAGTATATTAAATAATGTTCATCTAATAAGCAACTAGCTTTTACAAGTAAGTTTAAGTTATAGATTTTAAATTATGCCTCAACATTATTAAGATATTGTCCAAGCTTAGTTCACTAGTTTTGTTTAGATAGCATATTTTAAAGATTATTTCTATGTGTTTTTAACCATTGCAAAATAACTTGGTTAACCGTATTTATTTGTTTTATCATTATTAAGTGGCATCAAAATATCCACTTGTTAGTCAATAATTACATTAAACTACATATAAAGTCAACTCCTGCATTTACTTTGGATTATATATCCCATAATAATGTAAAGCTAACTTGTTTGTTTCTATTGCACTCCACCCCCCCCCCCCACCCCCCCACAACACACACACACACACACACACAAACCTTTGAAGAAGATCATTACTTAAATATAAATTTTGCACCGTCGCACATTACCAAGTTATGAGTGTTTTATGTGCTCATATTAAGTTGTGGATATGCATTCAAAGAATAATAATATCCATTCTAAGCATCAACTTGTATTATTACATTACCATGATGTAATTTACATATTGTATTCTAAATTAACCATACATATTACTCCTCTTGGCATTATTTTGTGCACCCTTTCATTCAAGCGTACCCTTTGCTGAAAAGAAGAGCCACATTTTCATTTGAGAGAGATAGTAATGATTTTTGCTAAATTTTCTTATTTATCTTCCTATTGATTTGATAAATACAAGTGTCCAAATCAAACGATGAAACTAGAAAAGAGAATTTGTGAATTTTCACATGTCGATTATTTTATGAGTATAAGTATCAAATATGAAGGTTTAGTAGGAATAATACAATTTTTCTTTGATTATGCAAAATATGTATATGGGCCCAAGGCCTCTAGTGGGGAAACATGTATGTTTGTTAACATCATAACTTGATATTGGTTGTAGCATAGACTTGTGACAAAATATTTTAAATCCAAATCAATATATAGCTTTATAGTATATATTAAAGGATTACAGCTTTACGTCGTTAATTGATAGACTGGTTTGTTTTTTCTACTCAAGTTAAATGGGTTTTCAATCGGGTCTTCTTGAGATCAATCTTAAATGCAAATCCAATTCTTTGTTCTTTAAAGTATGATTTTTTATACATCTTTCAAGTGGGAATTTTATATGTTTTGAAAATTTATAATACGAAGTAATAGGTTAAAAGGTGGATACTCCACAAGAAAAGGAGATGTTCCAAATAAGACCACCAAATTCTGAAAATTGACTTTTGTGCTCTTTTGTAATTTGCAATGTTACATGAGCAACTTTCACTACTTGCTTTCATTTTCTGCTACATTCTTTTGACTTTTGCAGCAGCCAAAAGCCGATTAACAATTGTGACACATGCGTTTAGGTCCACGTAGGTTGAGAAACGGCTTCGAGGTTCTATCATGTTGATAGAAAATTTGGGTCCCGTATAACTACATTTTACTCTGACATCCGATTAAATCATACTAGCAAGACTTGGGTTTTGACTGAACCAAACTAAATCTGAAAATATGTAATCGAACACCCACTGAAACCGAACATAACCAAAATCGAAAACATCTATAGGTTCGGTTTTTTGTTTTGTAATTTCATTATTTTCGGTTTCTTTAATCGGTTCGGTTTTCGGTTTTGTTATTTCATGATTTTTGGTTTCATTCCTATCGATCAGGTCCTCAGATAGGGGTGAGCATTTGGGCCGAAAAACTGACACGAAACCAAACACCCACTGAAACCGAACATAACCAAAATCGAAAACATCTATAGGTTCGGTTTTTTGTTTTGTAATTTCATTATTTTCGGTTTCTTTCCTATCGGCTTCAGTCCGGTCCTCGATAGGGGGTGAGCATTTGGATAGAAAAAACTGAAACGAAACATGTAATCATTTCAGTTTTAGGTTTAAAAAATTAATCATTATCAGTTTCAGTCATATTGGTTTCGTTTCGGTTCGTTTGTTTTAACACAAATAATAAAGGTGTTTAAAAGTTGTAATCTATATCTTTGTCATAAATATTATTAATGAACTTATGTAATGAAAAGTTAAATAAAAACTAAGGATTTTCTAATATGTACCAAAAAAATATCATAATAATATTAAATAGTTTTTATGTCCCTGCATTTAATTCGTTAAAAATTTCATTTTCAATTATGGTAAGGGTAAAACCGGTATAACACAAAACTATTAATGACTCATTAATATCATTTTTACTCTAATTAAGTAGATTTCAGTTTAATAAATGTCGTTATCGTATCCCTATAAGTACACACTAGCAGGTTACCCGCGCAATGCGTCGGCGGGTACCCTGTGACTAAATTTGACGGCGATCAAGTATTGGGTGGTGACGACGGTAGTGATAGTGGCTGCTGGTTGTGGTCGTGCGGATGGTGGGATTGATAATTTTTCTCTTTTGGAGGATAATTTTTCTAGAGATGAAATTAAAAAAGCGGTGTGGGATTGTGGGATTGAGAAAGCACCCGGGCCGGACGGATTTACTTTCGCATTTTTAAAAAAATATTGGGCCATTTTACAAGATGATCTTTTTAACGCGGTATATGATTTTGAAAATGGTGGGAGTTTGAAACATGGTTGTAATTCGTCTTTTTTCACTCTTATTGCTAAGTGTGAAATTTCATTATTGTTGGTGGATTTTAGACCGATTAGCCTCATTAGTAGCTTCTACAAGATTATTTCAAATTTTTTGGCTAATCGGTTAAAAATAGTAATTGGTGATTTAATTAGTTGTGAACAATCGGCATTCATTGAAGGCCGGAATATTTTAGACGGGCCGTTAATTTTAAGTGAAATCATTTCTTGGTGTAAAAAAACAAAAAAACAACTTTTGATTTTCAAAGTAGATTTTGAAAAGGCATATGATTCACTTGAGTGGGATTTTTTAGATTCGGTGATGGCTCAAATGGGCTTTGGGGTAAAATGGAGGGATTGGATAAAAAATTGTTTATCCTCTACTAGAGCATCCGTTCTCCTCAATGGTTCACCAACACAGGAATTTGATATAAAAAAGGGACTTAGACAAGGCGATCCTATGGCACCTTTTCTTTTTATTATTGCGGTAGAAGCTATCCACGTTATTATGCTTGAAGTGGTCGAAAAAGGTATTTATCATGGTATTAATTTACCACATAAGGGACCGCTAATATCTCACCTTCAATATGCTGATGATACAATTTTCGTGGGTGAGTGGTCCTCGATTAACGCAAAAAATATTTCCCGAATTTTAACGTGTTTTAACCTAGCATCGGGTCTTAAAGTAAATATGAAGAAAAGTAATTTGCATGGTATTGGTGTGTCTGATGATGAAATTAGTAGAATGGCCAACCGTATTAATTGTAATGTGGGTTCTTCCATATTTAAGTATCTTGGTTTGGTAATCGGGGCTTCCATGAATAAATTGGAACATTGGGATGCAATTATTAATAAATTCCAAAAGAAATTATCGGTTTGGAAATCTTCCACACTTTCTCTCGGTGGAAAATTAACTCTTGTTAAATCGGTTCTCGGTGCCCTTGGAATTTATTATTTCTCGATCTTTAAAGTACCGGTAAAAATTTTAAAAAAACTTGAATCTATACGGGCAAACTTTTTTTGGGGGGCTAAAAAAGGGGAACGTAAGATAAATTGGATTAGTTGGAACCAAATTCATTATCCAATAAAATCGGGTGGGCTAAATGTTCCTAGTCTAAAGGCTCAAAATATAGCATTATTATGTAAATGGTGGTGGAGGCTTAAAATTGAAAATGAATCCCTTTGAAAAAAAGTAATAATTTCTCTTCATAATTTACCCAATGTCATAACTCCAAAAGCCAAATTCTCGGGGGTTTGGAATAATATCATTAAGCTACGTTCGTCTCTAAATGTTTTAAATATCCCATTAGATTCGTGGTTCCAATTATCACATGTAGATGTGCATCAACCGGGTACTTGGAAATGGGCTCTTGCGTCGGACGGAAGATTTACGGTGGCGTCCGCTAGGAATGCGATAGAAAATTCTATGAATGGGCAACTAACCGATGTGAATTACCCCTGGTTGCGTACTGTTCCAGTCAAAGTTAACATTTTTTTTTTGGCGTTTATACCATAACAGATTACCGACATGCTATAATCTACTAAAACGGGGTGTCCTATTAAATAGTGCAGTTTGCTCTTTATGTGAACGTGAAATAGAAAACGAATCACATTTATTCTGGGATTGCAAGATGGTTCGGATTGTATAGGCTGAATTTTGTAGATGGTGGGGTATCGATATTACCCGAAAGCAATGTTTGGAAGATCTGCTCGCATGGAATGATCGACCACTGTTGTCAAAAGTCAAGGCGAATCAATACCACACTGCTTTATTTACAACGGCGTGGGTAATATGGAAATTCCGAAATGATAGAGTGTTCAATAAAACCTCGAATTGCATCTCGACGGTTTTGTCGTCAGCTCAATCTTTATTTTTCTTTTGGATTAAAAACAGATCGCGGTAACTTGGAGATGTTCGGAATGGGGATTATGGTGCTCTGATCCTTTAGCACTATAATGGTATCGAAAGAACTAAGAATGGTTAGGATTTAAGGTGCTGCTCGAGAAGGAAGTTTGATACTTATTTTGTTGATAAACGTTGGTGACCAACTACTGCTTAGTATCAATATGTTTAGGGACGTGTTTTCATGATTATGTATTTTGTAATTTCCTTCTGTTTGTATATCTCGTTTTGTAATTTGCTAGTTTTTTGGCTAGCTCTCGGTTGGTAATATATTCTTTGGGTGGTCCTCGGGCGGGTGATGACATTGCCGAAGCTCGATCCGTTGCCCCCTTTTTGCTGTTCAAAAAAAAAAAAAAAGTTTAAGTTTAAGGACTTCTATACTTAGTAGTCCTAAACCCTTTAATAAGGAGTAAGATTAGCAAAATCCAAAAACTAATATAATAACAATGATATAAAAGTTGAATTTTGTCATAAATATTAGAAATAAATTCATTTAATAGAAAACGTTATAAAAGCTAATAGATCTTCTTAAAATATATACTTTGATGATTTGATTTTTGGATTTTTGAATTGTTCTGGAAAAGAACAAAATTCTTTATGTTTATTTAATTTTAATATATATTAGTAACATATATGCCAAATAATTTATATGAATCTAGTATTGTCATTTAGTTTGACATACTTGTCCTAACTTATCTAGTTGGCATCCTACAAAATACAAATTTTCAAGCTCTCTATTAAACTTAGGCTTATATAGCATGAAAATAGTTAGACATTCAACCTCGTCAATGTCGTTGATAACCTTGACATAGTCTGAATGTATGATAGACATCTAATTTACTTATTTTCTGTCTATGACGCCCGTGACATATACGTCATCGACAACATCTTACATCAATCTCCAATACCACTAGGCCACAAGGTCGTTGGGTTCACAATACCAATGTGTTAACTACCATATTGTTTTTCTATGATTTTTTAATGCTTTGAAAACCCATAATAAAGAGAGAATTGTGGTTGAGAGGCTTGAAATCTGTCATTATGTATCTATGTATCCATATCAATTATCATAGTGGTAGCCACATGTATATCCATTGATAACGCAAACCTTGTAGGACTTGGAGGAAGTTGGAAGAACAATATGCCTAGGATTTTTCCTCCAATTTCCCCAGGGAAATTTAACTTTTGGTTCTACTAAGAATTATTATCAACGAGCATGTAACCGCTCTTGAGATGAATTTACATAGTATATAAATCATATTTATAAATTAACATATTCATAACACTAAATTTTATAAAATAAATAAAGAAAAACATTATTAATGTACAAAAAGACACAAAAAATATTATTTATGTACGGTTAATAATATTTTTTTAACAACAAAAAGAAAGGCAACGGATCGAACTTCGGCATTGCCATCATCCCCCCGAGGACCTTCACTTATATTAAAAAACGCGAGAATCTAGCAATTTGCTAGACCAAAAAAAACAAAATTACATAGGGTTCTTTAATCAATCCACCCAAGAATATCTAATTTTATGATTTCTATGGGTGAGCCACGAAAATGAAAATAATCTAATACTATCAAATTTTACGATTTTTATGTACAGTTAATAATTAGTAATACTTCCTTAAGAAAATATTATTATAATTAATTACACTACTTTTATCTTTGTATTTCTTCTTTAATAATATTTTATATTTATATTTGATCATATGTACAAAGTTTGAGGATTCATCCTTTACATAACAATTTCACAAAAGAGTTTACATCAATGGAGGAATTTAATATAAAAATGTGATTATTATACCACAACTTTTATTGCATATACCACCAATCATTATTTTGTATAATTGTACAATTAGTTATAAAACTTGTATCATGTAATGTATAATCTGATCAGAAACATCACCCAAAAGAGAAATATAAGCATGACGATTATGGAACTAACCTTAAAAGTTTAATGGTCAAATTTACAAAAAATCTACACATTAATGTCTATACCGAGGCACGTAAAATGGAAAGTATGTTGTTAGTTATTACCAATCACATTGATACTGCCAGAAAAATAGAGGACATGTACACATTTTTTAAAGCAGATATAATAGACATAACAAACACATTGTATGGCTCTTTATAATACATATGGACATCGAAAATACATTTTATAATGAAGGTATTCTAATTATGCTTAGTGGAAGTTGTTAGAAAAGTAATTTCACCTTTGGAAAATTGTAATACCTGTCGGAAATTGGAAATTGCTCGTGAGCCAGCAGGAACGAGATAGTTCACACCCACGGGCTGGCGTACCGTGCCACTACTCATTTTTCTTCCGTATGGTACAATTTTTAGATTTTTTTGTGGTACAATTCTACAACCGACTTAAAAAAATACTCAATAACACAAAATAATCTTAAAAAAAATCTAGTATTAATTAATAGTTCAAACCCAAAGCCCAATCTAAAATCACAACTTCTTTAGCTTTTATGTTTATTAAATTAATAGTTGTCTTGTATATTTCTAAAATTAGTTCTTGTAGACTTGTTGGTGTATCAAAATGATTTTTCTGTAATAATTACTTATATTAAGTTCATTTTTATTTTGGTTGGACCTCACAAGTGGGCACATCCCCCTTGACCCCTACATTTCAATCGTACCAGCATCATTTTAAAATGTTATTGCTGGTAAAAATCTCTAGTTCTATCCCCATCAGTATTCAAACGTATAACTTAAAACAAAGTTTAAAATTATTATAGGCTTTTAATAACATACATGTTATTATACGTTAAACATAACTATCTCAAGATTGATTGATAATAAATGATATGTTGAATGTCCGCGAGTAGTTGAAGTATCATTATATATAACCAATAAAATTTAATTTAAACTACCATATACATTTAAGTATTTCTAATACTCAATGCCCTTGTAGCCTAGTTATATTAAAAAATGATTTAAAGTGTTGTACATGATTAATAAATCATGAGTTCAAATCCCGTTCTGGATAAAAAATAAAAGTAGATTAGATATCGTTCAATTTTTTTTTATAAGTATTTCTAATAATTTTACATGAATTTAGTAATAAACAAATACAAAATTTCTGAATTTTTCGTTATGATTTGCAACAAATTACCTATAATAGCATTTTTAATGGGAAAATATTAATATTCATCTAAGATACATAATATTTTTTTCCTTTTTCTTTTAAATGTAGTGCTATGCATATATTAATATATAAATATGATTTATATCTTTATAAATCCGTCACGAAAGACGGACATATGTTCGTCGTAAAGAAAGTTTTGGGATGGGGCACCTCAACTTTTTTTCGTGTGCACTATAAATGTACAAATACAAAGACAACCATAGTTGAGGTTGTTGAAATAGTTACACAAAGCCAAAGCAAAAGAATTCCAAATTTAATAGGATAGAAATAAGTACTAAGGAAGGTTTCATCCCATTCACATTTCAAAAAGACAAACATCCCACGTATGTTTTAACCGAGGAAGGCTTATATGGAATTAAAAGACAATTATGTTTCCTTCTCTTTTTAGCAACCTACTAAAGATTTTAATTGTTTTCATGTAAAACCTTTGAATTAAGACATAAAACATTGAGTCCTGTTAAATATTACTTCGTACTTCTTCCGGCCCACAAAAAACTTCCCATTTGGTTTTTGCACAAGTTTTTAGGTGATAGTTAGTGGTGGGGTCATTGATATTACTTTTGATAGTTAGTGGATATTAGTGGTGGAGTCTTTAGTAATAATAGTTTTTTATTGTGTGGAGCCCATCAAATGTGGGAAATGAGAAGTTTTTTGTGGGACAAAAATTTAAAGGCAAATAAGAAGTTTTTTGTGGGACGGAAGGAGTATTATTTATCTTACTAATTATCTGATAATATAAATGTGTAAATCAAATAATAAAATTATGAGATAAAATTAATGAGTTGTTTGTAAATGCTAACAGAATTTTAATATTGTTTCTATATTGTTGCAACGTTGACACTAGAGCAAACCATTCACTTGTAACTCTACTACATAACTTTGAGCCCATCACTAGCTAGGTTTAGGTAGATCTGGATCTTATGGTATGCGTTGAGCAAACACTACTTGAAAACTTTCCGTTGAGATGTTCCAAATTGGATAAGAGATGAACTGGTAATGTGCTTATAAGAGTCTTAGGCTACTCCTTTTACAACCAATTGGTTTTAAGATGGAACCCCACAAACTTACACTTTCGTCTCCTCACGAACAAATTTTAGAAGAATTCTTTTAACGAATTTTCCACATTAACCTTCGAAAGCAACTTATAAGAATCCGGATCCACTTTCCAACGGTTTGCCGACGGATATACAGCGAAACATATTCTCTCACAATTCCATATTTCCATGGGAAAAATTAAGTTTCCCACAGAGAACAAACTGTTAAAAATTTCAGATGGAAACGTGTGGCTAATAAATTATGGTTTTGTCTTTCTTTTGGTTTAGGAAACGTTCCATATGTAATTCGTAAGAAAAATGGTACCTTTGCCATAGACATCCATCAGCTTTTTTTAGGGTTTTGCTAACCATTACCCTTAAGGTGATGGTTAAAGGTAAGAATGTACAAGTCTTGAAGCATAACTACCTCGAGATGTTATAAAATTTAGGAGGCAGTTTTTTTTATGATTAACTTACAATAAATTAAAACTTCTTTTTTTCCCTTAACTATTGCCCTAAGGGCTCTTGTTAACATTTCTCTTTTTTTGTTATTATTATTAAAAAACAAAAAGGAAATATATTTTGCTTATAGTATTTTGTAGGAAATCTTCATTTAAAATATAACAAATTCCCACGTGTGTGTATTTTTTTAACACCAATATCATAAAAGAAGCGGTAATGAGAAGTGATGCATATCCAATGACGGAAAAGCGGATCCTTTATTTATGGAAGATTATGATCGCACTAGAAAACGGGTTTTACTAAAAAAGGTCATAACTTTCAGATCGATTGATATTTTAGGCCCATTCGAAAATTTGGACCATATTTAAAGTGTATTTTGTCTAATGAAATAATCAGTTCATGATTTTGCAAAAAATGAGTTTTTTCTCTCCAAAATTGTTCTTTGTGTTAAACAGATTTTGAAAACCATTTACACGGTATTTCTCAAATCAACGTGGTTTGTGTAGAATTTTCCCGGTATTCTTGTAATCAACGAGTCTAATCTATTCTATCTATTCTTAGTCCACATCAAGAAGCTAGGTGTTGAGAAAATAAATACAGTAACAATTTTTTAAATGAATACTCGGTGAATTAACATCAGTGATTTATCACGGGTTATAGGCTAGTATACTCTCTAATATAGTAATTTTTTCCGGTCCCGGCTTGGGCCATTGTAAGAAATTAAAAAACTCGATAAAATAGTAAGATTATAATTTTTTTTGGAAGATCCCTTTATAATTTTCGGTCCCAAAAAAATTATAAATTAATAACTTATAGAAACAAAAAAAATATATATTATACTTTATTGAAATATGATCCAATAGTTGTCTGTTTTCCTTTAAAGTTCAAGTCTACTTGGCACTTATTGTATCCAATGCAATCTTAAGAGATTAATTAGACTTTTTGTGTGGTGTGTATATATATAATTACTTAAAAACTCTTTAAATTAATAAATATTAATTTATTGATAAATTAATAACTCTCTAAATTAATAAATTTCTCCAATCCTTAAATTATTAATTTCAAAAGGTTTTATTGTATAAGGTTATTTCCGGATTATAAAAAACATTAATGATAATTCTCTTGTAAGATTGAACTTCCAGGTCATTATATGTGTATCTACTTTCAATTTCATTGATTTGTAACCTTACAAAGGAGAGTTTGATTTACTTGAAGATGAACGGGTCTCGAGGTCGATAATGTCTTTCTGAAGAGGGCCGGAGGAGGATGGGTGATCACATCATTTCTAATCAAGGTTCTAAAAAATGCGCCATGGCGTGAGGCGCGATGTCGACGTTACGAAACAGATCATGGCCGCTAGGTTAGGCGTGACGTGAGGTAAAACGTGATAAGGCGCGATAAAACGTGCATTATGACGAGTTTTTGTAAGGCGGCTGGAAAAATTGATTATTTTTTTAAAATGATGACATATAATTATAAATTTGAATGTAACACTTTTTATGAGTTCTATATATGAATTGTTATATAATCAATAGATCTATAAAAATAATTTAATTTGATATACGTCTTTATGTAAATTATATATAAAAATTTCCACGTTAAGTCATGCCTTGAAAACGCTATGGCTGTAACATCCGTAAATTCTCAAAGGTATTACTAATATGTAGTTCTAACTATATTAATTAATGAATATAAATCTTATGAAAGGTATATAATTATCATCCATATTATTCTCATAAAATAAATATTTACATGTTTAATATGTGGAAGAATACATGTATTTTTATATGTACATTTAAAAATATTAAAAGTCCATCTTAATTTATTAAACAAAATTTAAAGAAATTAATAAAGAAAATATAAATATGTGATTGGTCGATTTGGGTGGCAAACATGGATAACTGAGCCTTTTTGCATGAGAACTTGAACCTTGCATGCAATTTTTCTTTAATCATTATAAGTATCTTTCTCTCATTGGTAGAAGGCCCAATCATGACATTGGGAATATGAAAATGAAGAGTGTGGTTTTAGGTATAATATTGCAATCTTCTGTAATCATTATAAGTATCTTTCCCTCATTGGTAGAAGATCTAATGATGACATTGGGAATATAAAAATGAAGAGTGTGGTTTTAGATATAATAGTTACAATGCATGCAATCTTCTGTAATCATTATAAGTATCTTTCCCTCATTGGTAGAAGATCTAATGATGACATTGAGAATATAAAATGAAGAGTGTGGTTTTAGGTATAATAATTACAATGCATGCAATCTTCTTTAATCGTGATAAGTATCTTTCCCTCATTGGTCAAAAGTATAATGATGACCTTGGGAATATGAAAATGAAGAGTGTGGTTTTAGGTATAATATTTATCATGCATGTAATCTTCTTTAATCATTATAAGTATCTTCCTTTCATTGGTTGAAATGACATTGGAAAGACAAATATGAAGTGTGTGGTTTTAATATAATGATTAATGAGTACCTATGTAATGATTATTTGTCATCTTAAACAAGAAAACTCCCCTATAAATACTAGCAAGTTTTTTTTGTAAATTCTCATCACTTTTCACCACCATATTCAAATATTAGATTGTTAGCTTTGAGTCTTGAAAGTGTTCTAAAAGAGTAAAGCAAGATCAAACGTTTTCAAACAAAGATCAAAGGTTAAGGTGAGTTCATGTGATAAATTTTGTTTTGAAAACTGAGATATAAAGCTATTATAAAACTTATGTTGATTTCTAACCTTTTTATGAGTCTATATGAGCAAGTGTTTGTTTTTTTATAAACTTAAAGCATCGTATGTGCGTCATTGGGTTGAAATGGCACGAGATCTCAATATGTGCAGAATGAATGAATGTGGTAATGTTTTTATAAACATTTACCGGAATGAATGTGGTAATGTTGTGTGAACATTATCGGAATGAATGTGGTAATGTTTCTATAAACATTTACCGGAATGAATGTGGTTTATATACACCAAAAATATGATATGATGTTCTCCCGAGGAATGACAATATGTGTATTACGATGTCTTGCTTTAAAATGTTGCTCATAACCCTTGTCTCACTTAGCTTTCAAGCTAATTATTATGCTTATGTCTCAGGTTAAGTACAAGAGTTGGGTGCACGTATGAATAAAACAAGAATAAAGACTAGCATTGCATGCCTTAAGTTATTTGTCGTATTTGTTTTTTTTAAAATATGTATTAATGAACCATATTATGGTGGCACCTATGATATGATATTTTCCGCTACATGATTATTATGTTCTTCTATAGTTATGAAACAACACATAAAAAGTGCCACTTGTTCATGTTAAAATTAGGGATGTCACAAGTGGTATCAGAGCCAGACCCGGACCGATGTGCACAACGGGGGCGTTGTGTCCCAAAGGGGGGAGAATTGTAAGATTCATCCCACATTGGTTGGAGAGGGGAACTAAACACTCCTTATAAGGGTGTGGATACCTCTCTTAGCATGAGGCCTTTTGGGTGGAAGTTGTCCATACCAAGAACAAAACCGTGCGCCGGTGGGCAAAGCGGACAATATTGTGCTACGGGGTTCTGGGATGTTACAAGTAACATTATCGGAATGAATGTGGTAATGTTTTTCTAAACATTTACCGGAATGAATGTGGTTTATATACACCAAAAATATGATATGATGTTCTCCCGAGGAATGACAATATGTGTACTACGATGTCTTGCTTTAAAATGTTGCTCATAACCCTTGTCTCACTTAGCTTTCAAGCTAAAGCTAATTATTATGCTTATGTCTCAGGTTAAGTACAAGAGTTGGATGCACGTATGAATAAAACAAGAATAAAGACTAGCATTGCATGCCTTAAGTTATTTGTCGTATTTGTTTTTTTTAAATATGTATTAATGCACCATATTATGTTGGGACCTATGATATGATATTTTCCGCTACATGATTATTATGTTCTTCTATAGTTAAGAAACAACACATAAAAAGTGCCACTTGTTCATGTTAAAATTTGGGATGTCACAAGTTGGTATCAGAGCTAATAGTTTAGGAGATTTAGGAATAAGTTAGAATCCTAGACCTAAACTAAATAATAGTATAAAAGCATATAAATACAAAATGTGTTATTTGCAATTATTTGGATATGTCATGAAATATATATATAAAAAAAACAAATTTACATAAAAAATTATATATATAAGAATCTTTATACCTACGTGACATTATATATATATTTTCTTTCTTTTATGCTTCAAAGGTTAAATTATATATTTTCTCAAATTGATTTATTTTTATCCTCTAGTTATACTTTATTGTTTTCTTTGTAACCTTAAAGGTTTTTTTTAACCCATGTCATTTCTTAGTGATAGAACTAAAGAAAGTAATTAATAAATATTTATTATTTTCGTTTGACAAAGAGTTGCATAAAGAAAAGAAAAAGATTGTGGCTTAAATTTTAGACTCATGAAAGTATTATTTATTTTTTTCTAACAGTTAAAAAAAAATCATTTTTTTCGTAGGGGTTATTAGGAGGAGATACATAGCTCTATATCAGTGTCACTATCTTTCATATTAATACCTTAGGCACTGAAATTTTCATGGGTAGAATGACTATAGGAACCTCTAGTTTTAAAGTTATGTATTAAAAACACCTATTATGACCTCAAGAGTTTTTGGTTATTATGAAATTTTTTTATTATTATCGATTTATGCACTAATTACATTTCAAAACTTGAAATATTTCTAAACACTCTCTTATTCTTCACTAATCTATTTACTTGATATAATACACAATATATAAAATAAATAAAGTGAGAAGGAAGATAACTTAAGGTTTTTACTTGTTATATATAAGATACACCTTAAATATTATATGATAAATGATTCATTTCAAGTCTATTGTACAACATGAAAAGTGATGATTAAAGATACTAAATCTATGATGATTTATTTCCATGAATTAACTAGTGATTAAAAAGGGAAAATGTATGTATGTATGCATAGTTGTTTAGTTTTGCTTCATCTATGCAACTTTATGAGAATTTTAATTCAAAAAAAAAAACAAATAATAATATTAAAATTAGAACACTTCTTGATATAAACTATATAAGACTCAAAGAAATCAAAATGATTTTTACGTGGTTAGTTAATGATTATATGTTATGAAAGTAACATGTATATGAATAAGAATAAGTAGTAGTTAACTCTATAAGAGTATATAAGTCTTTATTTGGTGTGACAATAGAACTTAAGAATGTCAAACGTACACCAACGAAGAGCGGGTTCCATTCAACAAGATGAAAGACAAGATCAGGAGGCAAGTGTTGCTCCAATACCGAGACGTGGAAGGCCAAAGAAACAGAAAGCTGCTACTGACATTGGACACACTCCAAACCTCGCTGATGAGGTTGCACAAATAATGAAGGCCACTATGCCTACGTTTATCGAACAAACAAAAGAAGTAGCAATCGAAGCCGTGAAGGAAGCAATTCGACAAGAAGCAAAAGATAAAGAGAAAGAGAAAGAAGGGACTGGAGAGAATGAGCTCAATACTAACAAACCAAAAACCACCAACGGATGCAGCTATAAGGAGTTCACTAGTACTAAGCCATCCGAGTTTGATGGGACTAAAGGTCCAGTAGCCTTAATTAATTGGTTCGATAAGTTGGAAAGTTGCTTCGAGACTTGTCAATGCTTACCTGAACAAAAAGTAAGATTCGCCACCACCCTCCTCAATGATGGAGCATTGCATTGGTGGAATACTGAAAAGAACGTACGCGGAATCGCAGAAGCGTCGGCTATGTCCTGGGACGATCTAAAGAAACTAATGGAAACTAAGTATTGCTCAAGGACCGAGAGATCTAAGCTTGAGGCTGAATTCATGAAATTGACTCAAGGGAACGATACTGTTCCAGTATACACCAACAAGTTTACAGAATTATCAAGGTTTGCTGGTCATCAAGTTGCTACTGAAGAACTGAAATTCGAGCGTTACATCTATGGATTGCGTTTGGATATAAGGAGATATGTAGAAGTTACGATGCCGGCAAATTTTCTACAAGCTGTTGAAATTGCTATTGTTGCTGAGAGAAGTACTGACAAGAACCGTGAAATAAGGCAAAGTTATAAAAGGAAACACGATGGGTCGAGTAGCGGCATTAGAATGGGAGAGTCGAACTCGAATCAAGGAAAAAGTTTGAGCTGCAATATATGTCATAAGATTCATTCAGGAAAATGTTTGGCGGGGAGTAATAACTGCTTCAAATGTGGTAAATCGGGACACCAAGCTAGAGATTGGAGGGGTCCCGAGACTAATAGCTGTTATGAGTGTGGAGCTACTGATCACATTCGTCCACATTGCCCTAAGTTGTAAAAAGGAGGTCAAGAAGAAAAGAAGAAGGAAATACCCAAGGGTCGTGGACGTGCCTTTCATATGACTCTTAACGAGGCAAAGGAAAACCCCGATGTGGTGTCAGGTATGTTCGTTGTTTACAACATATATGCACACGTCTTATGTGATTTTGGTGCTTATAGATGTTTTCTATTTAGTACATTAGGTGAAAAGTTAAATAGGGCTCCTAAAAACCTACCAGAAAGGCTTATGATATAAACAACCAACGGGGACCAAATAGGTGTAAATAAAGTATTTAAGGAATGCACGATCTCATTAGGAGGCACTAACCTGATGCTTAACTTGTTTCCAACGCATATAAACAAATTTGATATAGTTACAGGAATAAATTAATTAGCTCAATACGAAGCAAAAAAATAATAATAATAATAAAATATTTGCCATAATATAAGAATTAAAATTAGGACGCATTATGGTGAAGTAATCTGGATTCAAGGAGATAAAAAGAGAACACACGTCGCCATGATTTCATTCATAATAGCAACTAAATATTTAAATTTAGGGATGCCATAAGTTTACAGGGCGTTACTATAAAGGTCCACAAGCAACATGGGAACTAAAAGAAGAAATGAGAAACATACACCCTTATTTGTTTCATTGAAAATTTCGAGGACGAAATTCGGTTAACGGGGAGAGAATTGTAACATCCGTAAATTCTCAAAGGTATTACTAATATGTAGTTCTAACTATATTAATTAATGAATATAAATCTTATGAAAGGTATATAATTATCATCCATATTATTCTCATAAAATAAATATTTACATGTTTATTATGTGGAAGAATACATGTATTTTTATATGTACATTTAAAAATATTAAAAGTCCATCTTAATTTATTAAACAAAATTTAAAGAAATTAACAAAGAAAATATAAATATGTGATTGGTGGATTTGGGTGGCAAACATGGATAACTGAGCCTTTTTGCATGAGAACTTGAACCTTGCATGCAATTTTCTTTAATCATTATAAGTATCTTTCTCTCATTGGTAGAAGGCCCAATCATGACATTGGGAATATGAAAATGAAGAGTGTGGTTTTAGGTATAATATTGCAATCTTCTGTATTCATTATAAGTATCTTTCCCTCATTGGTAGAAGATCTAATGATGACATTGAGAATATAAAAATGAAGAGTGTGGTTTTAGATATAATAGTTACAATGCATGCAATCTTCTGTAATCATTATAAGTATTTTTTCCTCATTGGTAGAAGATCTAATGATGACATTGAGAATATAAAATGAAGAGTGTGGTTTTAGGTATAATAATTACAATGCATGCAATCTTCTTTAATCGTGATAAGTATCTTTCCCTCATTGGTCAAAAGTATAATGATGACCTTGGGAATATGAAAATGAAGAGTGTGGTTTTAGGTATAATATTTATCATGCATGCAATCTTCTTTAATCATTATAAGTATCTTCCTTTCATTGGTTGAAATGACATTGGAAAGACAAATATGAAGTGTGTGGTTTTAATATAATGATTAATGAGTACCTATGTAATGATTATTTGTCATCTTAAACAAGAAAACTCCCCTATAAATACTAGCAAGTTTTTTTGTAAATTCTCATCACTTTTCACCACCATATTCAAATATTAGATTGTTAGCTTTGAGTCTTGAAAGTGTTCTAAAAGAGTAAAGCAAGATCAACCGTTTTCAAACAAAGATCAAAGGTTAAGGTGAGTTCATGTGGTAAATTTTGTTTTGAAAACTGAGATATAAAGCTATTATAAAACTTATGTTGATTTCTAACCTTTTTATGAGTCTATATGAGCAAGTGTTTGTTTTTTTATAAACTTAAAGCATCGTATGTGCGTCATTGGGTTGAAATGGCACGAGATCTCAATATGTGCAGAATGAATGAATGTGGTAATGTTTTTATAAAATTTACCGGAATGAATGTGGTAATGTTGTGTGAACATTATCGGAATGAATGTGGTAATGTTTCTATAAACATTTACCGGAATGAATTGTGGTTTATAGACACCAAAAATATGATATGATGTTCTCCCGAGGAATGACAATATGTGTACTACGATGTCTTGCTTTAAAATGTTGCTTATAACCCTTGTCTCACTTAGCTTTCAAGCTAATTATTATGCTTATGTCTCAGGTTAAGTACAAGAGTTGGATGCACGTATGAATAAAACAAGAATAAAGACTAGCATTGCATGCCTTAAGTTATTTGTCGTATTTGTTTTTTTTAAAATATGTATTAATGAACCATATTATGTTGGGACCTATGATATGATATTTTCCGCTACATGATTATTATGTTCTTCTATAGTTAAGAAACAACACATAAAAAGTGCCACTTGTTCATGTTAAAATTAGGGATGTCACAATAGCCCATCATGACTCGTCATGTCTTGAGGTTTGATGGTGCCGTCACGCCACACCTTACGCTTTCTAGAACCTTGCTTTTAGTTCACCCCTTTTCATTTTGCCAATTTTGACTTTGGTGTCGGAAAGAGCCGAAATCCTCATGGTTTATCGGAAACGCCCCAACGAGTAATACTCATTGGTTCACAGTGACAAACTAGGTTTTTCGGCTATTTGAGGGTTGTTTATGGTCCGCAAATGACATATTTTTATGAACTGGTTTTATTTAAACTTTTATTATTAGGCGTTATTTAGTCTCGCATTTTCATTTTTATTACGGTTAATACTTTCGTTCTAAACTATTCTTTTGTGCTTAAATACCATTGGTGGCAATTGGGTTGGATTTGGGTTAGTGAGTTCGAGTTGTCGGGTTGGAATCAGTCAACCCGAACACAACCTGTTAGAATTTTGGGTTAGAAAATTCATCCTTAACCGGATTCATTTAAACCAAGGTTACTCATACCCGACTCGTTTGACTCATATAACTTAATAGGTTTGTGAGTAAAATGGGTTAGCGGGTCACACCCAGGTTGGTGGGTCTTATCTGTAATCAATTTTGTTATGAAAATCTGGCTAAAATTTAAGAGCATGGAAAGGTCCGGAACCGGATTAATCCGGTATATCCTAGGAGAAGGTGAACGGAGTGAGGGAAGCCCTCGTAAGATGAAGGAGTTGAATGGTCAAAGCTTAAGCAAGAGTTTAGTGGTTCTATTTATAATATTTACATAATTTTGAAAGAAAAAAAATTGTAAAACTAAACGGGTTAGCGGGTCGACTTGTTTATACATAAGTCAACTCAAATCCGACATGGTTTATAAATGAGTTGAATGGGTCGACCTGTTTTTGACCAAAACTTATTTATGATCAACCCAAACCGATTTTAATCACGCCGGGTTCGTATTCGTGTTAGGATTTATCACCCCTACTAAATACCTAATTCATTTATGGTTTTAGATACAATGAGTTCGAAAAGGTCAAATCTTTGATGATTCCATCATGTTATTTTATAGTATTTAATAAAGGATTATCCATATCGTGAATCTGTTTGCAGGCTTATATCCTAGTGATATTGATGTTTGATGTAAGGTGTTGGTCATGACCTAATGATCATATGTTCAAGTCCCACTGTGAATAAATTAGAGTAGATTAGATGTTATTAGACCACTCCCAACATTGATGGAAACCGACGCCGTCAGTTGTTGCCAAATCAGAGCCACATCAGCTCACCCTCTAACAGACACTAAACTGGCGTACACATGCTAACAATACATCTTCCCTTCAATTTTTTAGACCCACCATTAGAAAATACACACACAAAATACCCATTTGGGCCCCACCCCACCAACTCACGCCACCCTCTCCTCCGTATTCAAACTCACGATAACAAAGTGGCGGCCTAACTGGCGGGTCCGTGCCAATGGTGGGGATGGCACCAGTTTGGAGAAGTCTCCAAGAGACGGTCTTGTTGGCAGAGGTCTTAATCATTTATGTTTCTTGTTTTTCGTATTGTTTGTGTTTGACCATAGTTGATGGCTTGATGCATTAGTTTACCGTACTGTTTCTAAGGAAAAATGTTTGAACAACATGCGTGTAGACTGCTAGTTACAAATTTGGATTTTTGTATAGAAAACGATTGTATGCCAACCTGTCTAAAAGTTTTGGCAACAAACATTCATAATTTCATCTAACATTGATTGCAATTCAAAATGTTATAATATTAACATAAATGAAGTGAACTTTTAGTTATAAATTATCATACTTGAAACCAAACGAGTATGTAAATTTAAAAATTTTATTATTTATTTTCTGATGTCCATATTCTACAATTAGATTTCTCCATCAACACACATATACGTAGTTTAATCTGCAAAATGCAGTATAGAAATAGCAACCTTTTATACTTTGACAAGTAACCTCTAATAACCACCAAAATAACAAATTATGAAGATAGCTTACTACAAAAACTCTGATTTCCCTAGGATATTGACGGATTTCCCATGAATATATATTTTATTATAAAAATGTATATGTGGAAAATAAGCTATTTTAAGAACAAAATCAATTGTTATTTTGAAAAAGGAATTGTAAAACAAACAATTATATTAAGTCACTAGCTTATCACCAATATTAATTAGATTGTAAATTTTAGATGCGACATCTTTTTTTCTCAATACATGATGACGATGCAAAGATAAATTAATGCTATTATGGAACGAACGATAATTGCAACTGAAATTTTACAAATATACAAACAATGAAATATACTAAATATTTTGATGAATACTTATATTTAGTTTGTAAAATAAATTTTAAAATAATAGTGATAATGCGAATTTGATCATAAGATGTCACAAGAAGAACGGACCTGGAGACAATTACTTTCAGGGTTAGCGGGCTAAAGTTGTAACATCTAAAACTTTTAGCAAATTTTAGTAAATTATGAGAACGGCTGAACGGGTAAGTATGATTGTCATCTTAAACACATGTTAAAGTTTTTTTTTCTTTTTTAAAATGAGATTAACATATATAGTGGTATGTACCGTATGTGTAAAGAGGTAAAACCCACTTTAAACCTCAAAGTGGGCCCAATACATGTATTGATGGGCCAACACATACATTAGTGTTTTACTTGCAATTGCAATTTACATACTGTATTATTTTTATGTACTATCATATCTACAAATGCAATTTGGGCTAAAAGTATTACGTAGTATGTGTTATATTGTTGGTTTGGTATTTTAGCATTTATTGTTATTTGTGGATTTTCTTTCCACTAAAATTTACATCAATCTTGAGGAGTAATTCTTATAATAAATAATAGGGAAAAATAAATATGTAACTGTCAGATATCTAACTTCAAGTGTGTAATTACCTAAAACTATGTAATTTTGATTAATACACTTAAGTTTTATCACATAACCCCATTAGTGTATCAAAACCCGTCTAAACCCAACCCCTAACCGATCAAAACCTGCCTGCATAAACGATACTGTTCAGTTTGAACTTCACAGCCGATTATGATAGTTATACACTCATTATCTCATAAAGTATATATTACTAAGTTTCAGAATTTTTTGTTCAAAAAATAAAAGTAAGTAATTATGTAAAATTCAAAAGGTAGACAAATGGTCAAATAAAAGTCAAAATCAACTTCATTAATTTCAATTTGATGCTAATTAATAGTGGGTAAATTAATTAAATTACATATTTATCCACAATCTGCATTTATCCAAATCTCGATTCTCTTTCCATAACCTTCTATATATAAACCCCATTCCCACCACCTTTTCCAATATCCCTTTTTCTCTTGAAAATTCTCTCACTCAAATGGCGCCGGCGGGAGGAATTACCGGAGAAACATCTCACAAGGTGAACTTCGCCACCCCTCGAAGCTTCACGAAAGCGTTTAAATCCGATCTGAAAGAAACCCTTTTCCCTGATGACCCTTTCCATGACTTCAAAGGGAAACCATTGCCGATAAAAGCTAAAAAAGCCTTACAATATTTTGTTCCAATTTTCGAATGGCTTCCTAAATACACCCGGAAATTGTTTATGTATGATCTTTTGGCCGGAATCACCATTGCTAGCCTCGCCATTCCTCAAGGCATCAGCTACGCAAAGCTCGCTAGTATTCCCCCAATTGTCGGTTTATGTAAGTTTATTTCTCATTGTTACATGCACATTATAAAACGCTTTTTTTAATAATGCATTTTTTATAAACCTTTAGCAAGTTAAGAACTAGAAGGTGAAAAGTTACAACATTGTTATCGAAGTTTATTAGAATTACAACACCCGTATAACTAGTTTACAGACAAAACTTTTTCCCCTAATTGAAAGCCAAAAAAGAGAAGAAAATAATTAAAAGAAAAAGGAAATATGATTTAAAAACAAAGAAAAAGAAGATTATACGCATATAATTTCTATGATTCATTGTATTAAATACTTCTATTAACTACCAAAAGTTAAAATATGTAACGTACATAAGATGATAAATAAATTGATTTCCATCCCAAAAATAAAAGTTAGAGATAATCACCAATAATAAACAAAAAATGTTATTTATTCCGAAAATAAATTTGTGTACGATCGGTATGTATTTTGTACGACTTAGATGTTTTTTTGTGCGACTAGACAACTTTTTGTGCGACTAGACAACTTTTTGTGCCATTGATGTACGTACGACCAGATATTTTTTTAGCAACCAAACAATTTTATATATGACCAGATGACAATTGTAAAATTTTGTATGGAGTAGCACGATCTATTTTAAAATGTTTTAAAACTGAAGTTTTTTTTTTTTTTTTGTAATTTTAAATTTTAGTAAGCTTACTTTTTGAAATCGCCCTAAAAATTATTATCAAATTACAAATTTTACCATTTTCACATATTTTCTAGGAGTCTCCACTTCATCAAGGTCGTTACAACTTATGAAAAAGAGACTTGAAAACGTACAAAAAAACCACGTTACAACATGTTGTGATTTTAATTTTACGATACATACGTACATTTTGTTATGTGCAGATTCAAGTTTCGTACCCCCGTTAATCTACTCGGTATTCGGGAGCTCCAAACATCTAGCCGTTGGAACCGTAGCTGCTAGCTCGTTAATCATAGCTGCGACCATCGAAAAAAAAGTGGACCCAATTAAAGAACCGCAACTCTATCTTAATCTTGTCTACACCGCAACACTCGTCTCCGGTGTAACTCAACTGATTCTTGGTGTTTTCCGGTGAGCTAATTGAAACACATATGAAATCTTACTAAGATTAACGGCTTAAATTATAACAATATATCATTCTTTAATTATATTATATATTGAATATTTAAACAGGTTGGGAATATTGGTGGATTTCTTGTCACATTCTACAATTACTGGCTTCATGGGAGGGACAGCAACACTTATTTGCCTTCAACAATTAAAAGGAATTTTGGGTTTGAAGCATTTTACTACACATACTGATATGGTATCGGTTATACGAGCTATATTGGATAATAAGAAAGAGGTATAATCTAAAACATGTTTATTTCGCTATAGGCATAAATTAAAAAGATAATACTGTTGTCTACTAAATATTTCTACACATTTAATCAATACATATGTCCAAATTAAATAATAAGATTAGGATAGAGGATTAATAAATACGCCAAAAATCTTATAGCTAAGATAGTGACTGTTTTTACCAGTTTTATGGTTCTTTTACCAGTTTGATTCTAAAGCGCGTCTAACTATGAAAAGATGGCGACTGTATTTAGTGTAAACGTATGTTTTGTCATAATCAAGGTTTTATAATAATGTGATCGTATGATAACTGTAATAGTTAGTTCTTATTAATTACTATAACAGTGTATTAATTAAGAAGAAATGATATTTAGTTGTACGATTTGATTCTGCGTATAGTCGTGCATACTTGATAAGATGACATGTGTAATCTTTTAATATTATCTATTCATTTTGACACGTGTATTCATCTAATAAGTAGGACTATGAGTAAGATTAAATACCATTACTCTTAATTAAGATATCTACTTATAATTAATTAACTTTCTAATTTTGTTTTCCAGATAAGATGGGAAAGCACGGTCGTAGGTGTAATTTTCTTGGTATTTCTTCAGTTCGCAAAATTTGTGGTAAGTGACATAAATTGAAAGTTTTTTATAAGTTTTAAAACGACAACGCTTTAAGTTGTGTTTATGATTGATTGATTATTTTTTTATGGTTGATTGATTTGATGTATATAATTATCAATCACATATTAATTATATTGAACAATAAGAGTGCAACCATGCTAAAGTATTTAATTCATTCTTAATTACAGCCATTCAAAATCTTTTTCTATCTACAAAATTCTTTAAAAGGCCAATTCTAGTTAGTAGTTATAATTCATTGTTAACACATTGAATTTTATTGCATGATTTCGTGCTGCTAAAGTTGCAAAGTTACCACCATATAAAAAGAATAAAACGTGTAAATTATATTGTATGACGTCACAATAGTGCTGGTTTGGCATGCCGTTGTTGACGTTGAATATCTTTAAACTTGAGGCCCTATCGACATTGCTAAACTCAGCTTTTCGCTAATCATTTTGACGTCATAAATTGTCTTATCTATTTATTTTTGTTTCATTTTGATGCATAATTTTGTCGGTTAACACATGAACCGATGATTTTCAGAAGCAAAAGAAACCAAAGTTATTTTGGGTGTCGGCAATAGCCCCAATGGTGGTCGTCATAATTGGATGCGTATTTGCTTATCTTGCCCATGCAGAGAAACATGGCATCGCAGTTGTAAGTTTCATATTTTCAATCTCCCAAATTTTAACATGTAATTGAAACAAATATTACTAAAACAACAATTTCTATTGTCTCTGAATTTTTAGACAAAACAACATACCAAATGACTTGTAGTCTAAAGGTATAATTAATAATGTAACAACTAACACGTGATTGATCATGAATTCAAACAGGGAGTTAATTTTCGTACCACAAATATTGATTCTATACCACACTGTACAACTTTTTCTGCAGACTGTACAACTACATAAAGCATTGATTGTGGTACATGAATTAAAACATATGGTGCAAAAATTACTACTTATTCAAATATGATGTAGATATAGAATTAGCTTAAAAAGTGTGTGTTTTAAAAATTATAATTAAACTCTTCAATTCATAATGAAAACAAAAAAGTTTTATTTCACCTTTAATCCGTTAACTTGTTGGATTTGGCAGGACTATAAGTCATCTCTTTGACATGTATTTCATTTGATGGGTCCACATAGCACCTTAAAAAATGTATCCAACCAAATAGCTTAAATATATACTTCCTCTGTTCATAATAAGTAACACTTTCTTTTCAAAGGTAATTTAAAATAAGTGATATATTTTAAAAAATTACCTTATTTAGTAAAAAAAATGAGGCTTAAACCCACTTAGTATCTATTTTAATATATAAAAATGACATTTTTATATTTATTTTTATTTTTAAACTTTATTAGCCTTACTTTATTCATAATGTGTGAGATATATTCTTCACTAACCATCCAATTAATTTAATTCTTATTATAATCTTTTGCTTAAAAAATCGTTAAAATAACAATATCCAACTTATTTTGATTTCGACGAATATTAAGAGTTTGATTGGACCAAATGTCAAGATTTATAGTGAACTTGAGTCGAAAGAATATGTATATATCATATATCAAATGATGAAACTCCTGGGTTCCCCTTTTTGAGTTAGTTTTATTTTATGTAAAATGTTAATTTACAGCAATAGATCATAAATCATTTTTAAAAGTCATATACGTGATTTTTTGAAAATACAGAAAAACGGATTTTGAAATTGATTTTAGATTATCGAAACACTTCAATAAGTTGATTAATATTTTTCAAGTGACTATAACACTCTCCTTAGGCGTGTATGCTAGGAAGTCTAATTCTTTCCACCAAATTGTTATTTTCTTCATAATTGGTAGAATACCACAATTTGTTAACTGTCAACCATCAATCACAAAACAAAATAAGAAATGATGTTTGGAATAACCTGACAATTATATGCATTTGGACTATGTTACAAAAAAAGATTATTGCTTATTAAACACGCTAAATTACTTTTTTTGCAAACGATAAACGTTAAAATAAATAAGATGAAAAAAGAAATATATCTAAATTTTTATCAAATACACTCTATTCTATTTAAGTAATTTTTTAACAACAAATATTGTAACACTACTTTTATAATGCATCCACAACAACCATATTATGTGCATGTGTCGTGTCTGTATGCAGAAATGTGATAAATATACAAAAACGTGCATTATGTGTATATATGTATGTGGCGTGAGTATAAAGGAATTGTGCAAATATGTAAAAATAATATGCATGTATCAACTAAATATGTTGCAAATGATGTCTAGCTCAGTTGGATTGATGCATGGGTTTTACTCTCATATAAAGCGTGAGGTCGGGAGTTCTATTCCTGTAAACACTTCTTGTGGTGCCAAGTATTGGGGATTTTCCCAGAAAATCCCTATGAGGGCTGGGTTTGCCTCGTAAAGGAGCTCGAACCTGAGGGTGCTCGTTGAAATATTGCGAGTAGGCTTCCATTGATATTATTTGCCGTTTCAAAAAAAACTAAATATGTTTAATGCAAACAATTTTTAAGTTTAGCATTTGATCATGTGCGTTATTCCAATTTCCACAATGTTTAAAGGGTATTACTAGAAGCCTCCAACTTTGAAAATCTTTTTCCATGTTAATAGTTCTTATATTCTTCTACGGAAGTTACCCGTAACCACTTTTAACAATGAATCTCTTTTTACATATTGTTGGTCCATATTAATTTGTTATATATAGAAGTAGGATCGAGTGATTACTCTTTTTCCGGTGAGGACTCTGAGGCTAAATCCTAGCCTTTAATTCAACAAAATAAATGGTTCTGATTGAATATGAAGAAATGGAACACTGGTATAAATTTAAGGGGGGTTTATGTAAAGTTTAGCAAAGTAGAGGGTGGAAAAACCAAAATATAAAGGGTTAAAATGGTCATTTACAAACACTCCCTCTCTTTTGGCGCCACATGACATTATCTCATTGGTGGGTTTTATTTTTAACACCCAAGTTTGTATTTCGGCCATAATTTTTTTTTTCTTTGTAAAAAAAAAAAAAAACTAAAAATGTCAAAGTTCTTATAATTAAATTTTCTACAAAATGAGTATAGTCATGAAATTTTAAAAAAAAAAACGGATAAAATATTGGATCATTGTGTTAATTTTGGATCATTGTCATAATTTTGGATCATTTTGTTATTTTTGGATTATTGTTAATCATGCATAAACATAATTTTGTATAAATAATTAGTCAAATAATATATCATATATAATTTTAGATCATTTTGTTCATTTAGGGTCATTTTATTTACTTTGTATTATTGTTAATTTTTGGATCATTTTGTTATTTATGGATCATTGTCAATTTTGGATAATTTTTTCAAATTTTCATGACTATACTCATTTTGTAGAAATTTAATTTTAAATTTTTTGACATTTTTAGATTTTTTATTTTACAAATAAAAAAAAAGTTATGGGCGAAAAACGAAGTGCGGGGGAAAAAACTCCTTCCAATTATAAGAGGACAAGTGGCAAAAGGAGGAAAGGGGGTTTCGAAAATGACTTTTATGCCTTTTTTTAAGATAAGTGGACGGAAATTGTCCTCGTAGTCCTCACCGGGTTTTGAGTCCTCATCGGATCCGGACCCGTTATATATATATGAATATGAATATTAAATTTATGATATTTTATTTATAAATCTCAATTACTTATATAGATACAGCTCGATCGTTGAACCCGAGCTCTTACACGAGGGCGTGTTTGCTACTTATCTAGTACTTATTTGATGTTTTGAACCTATAGGCTATAACTCGTTAAAACCGATCGATACTATTATTTTTAGTTATTTAATCCACTGTTCTGACTTACTTCATTTGGAAAATACAGGTGGGTCACTTGAAAAAAGGAATTAATCCTTCTTCCCTTAAAAATTTGGATTTTGATCCCAAATATATCTCAGTAGCGATTCAAGCAGGACTTGTAACAGCCATGATTGCTCTTGCTGTAAGTACATTTATTATTATTACATTTTTTAATAAATATTAAAAAATGAAGCTTTACAGATACGCCTCAAGTAGTCAACTTTATACACTATATGTGAAAAGAGTGCCGTGTGCCGACTATAGGCTACCCGAATGATCATCTTGAGATTTATTGGCTTGTAAAGTAATTCGAAACCAGATTACAATTAAAAAAAAAATTCAAAACAGTACACTAAAAGTCAAAGATAGTCAGTTGAGTAGAAAAGTCGTTAAAGTGAAAAATAGTCGGTTAGTCAACAAATACTCACTAAAAGTCATAAGAACCGTCACTAAAAGTAAAAGATAGTCAAATTTAAAGTGTTTTACCTACTCTTAAAAGATATAGGTAAAACTCCGGTATGTAATAAACCTGTAATCACATAAACAAGGGTAATATATTTTTAACCTTTCGTCACTTTAAAAGTATTAAAGTTAGGGATCTAACTGTAATTTTAGAAAACTGTGACGCAACTCTTGTTTTATAAAACTAAAAAATAGAAAGCAAAAAATTGGTCTTTCTCAAGTATCGAACCTAGGTCGAATTGAATGTATTGATTTTACATAGCATCTACGTACTACTAAATGTCGTTTTTAGTATTGGTGATAATGTTATCTAACTTGTTATTATTATGTAAATTAAGGACAAAAGAATTATTTAGAATATAATTTGGGGTCTTGCAGGAAGGAATAGCAATTGGAAGAAGCTTTGCCATAATGGAAAATGAACAAATTGATGGTAACAAGGAGATGATAGCTTTTGGTCTCATGAACATTATTGGATCCGTCACTTCTTGCTACCTAACTACAGGTTTTTCTTCTTTCCAATTATATGCTTTCTACGCTACAAAGAATTACTCCCTCCGTCCCTAAATAAAGTTCCCATTTGTGTTGGGCATAACATTTTAGGAGATAGTTAGTGGTGGGGTATTTGGTAGGGGTGTCAAATTTGTACCAAACAAAACCAGCCAACATGCTACCAACCATACCAAGTATAGTTGGTAGCCAATATATTGGTAGCCAACATGTTTGGTTGGTAGTACCGTACCAATTGTGTAATCATGGTACGGTAATGGTACAAAATTTTTAAATACCATGGTATACCGTACCAACCAAGATATATATTATATGATTTTTAGTTTAGTATATTATAACAATCTAGCAACCTATTTTCCCAATATTCCGATTAGATATTAAAAAGTATACGATATTTTATTTAAATTATAGATGTGCCCAAAACATATCTCTGAAACTAATATAATATAATAAGACATACTTATTTTATCTTTGAAACTAAAATTATCTTTGAAAATATAATATTTTATCTGTACATTCATACAAATCAGTGATTCAGTTACGACAAGATAGCTACATCTTTTGTTACTTTATCGTACTAGATTATGTTTATATAGCACGTAACATATTACATCATTTTGCTTATTTTGTTCTATGTTCGGAACACTTGTTAATATATTTAACTGGTCGATAATGATAAAATATCATTGTTCTTTTGTTATTAATTTTTTTAATTTCATATGAGTTAGTGATGTTGGTATATACCATTACCAATTTGTACCAACCAAGATTGTTGGTAGCCAAACAAATTGGTACCAAGTAAACCTGGTATGGTAATGGTAGCTAAATCGGTGTACCAATTATAGTTGGTACGGTACACGGTATGAAGAAAATATACGTGGTACCGTACCATGTTCACCCCTAGTATTTGGTATTACTTTTGATTAAAATATAAGGTTTGATTGGAGAGAGAAAGTGTTTTAAAGAGATAGTTAGTGGTGAAAGTATTGGTAATAATATTATTATATTAAGTGGGCCCCTTATGTTTGTGAAATGGGAACTTTATTTAGGGACAAAACTTGAAGGAGAAATGAGAACTTTATTTAGGGACGGAGGGAGTATTATTTACACCACAATTTTATTTTATATACAGTACTTGTATAGTTTGCTATAAACAATGTACGTTATGATGCATAAATAAGTTTTTAGAATAACAAAAAAATTCCATTTAACATTGCCAAAATTACTAAAAAAACATGATACTACGTACTATCGAATCTCGTGTTAAACTCGCCCTTTTTTTCAGGACCTTTTTCAAAAACCGCAGTAAATTATAACGCAGGGTGTAAAACACAAATGTCTAATGTCGTGATGTCCATGTGTATGATGCTAACATTATTTTTCTTGGCACCCCTCTTCCGTTACACGCCTCTTGTTGCTCTTTCGGCCATTATCATGTCAGCAATGCTTGGTCTCATTGAATATGAGAAAGCTTACCATCTTTACAAAACCGACAAGTTTGATTTTGTCATTTGCATGGTCGCTTTCTTTGGTGTTGCCTTTATTAGCATGGACGTTGGCCTCATGTTATCGGTATATCGTTATTTCTATTTTTTTTTATGACTGTTTGATTCTTATGTTTTACATACTTACAAAAATGATACATATCGATTTTTTTAATAGGTGGGATTAGCATTACTGAGAGCCCTCTTATATGTAGCTAGGCCAACAAGTTCGAAGCTTGGCAACATACCAAATACTGATTTATATTGTGATGTAGAACAATATCCCGGTGCCACCGGCATTCCTAAAACCTTAATTTTGCAACTTGGTTCTCCAATTTACTTTGCAAATTCTGGTTACATGAGAGAAAGGTATGTTGCTTCATAACCAGGGGTGTCTTTGAGGAGGTGCAGGAGGTGCAACCGTACAGGGCTCATATTTTATAGGGGTCCAATTTTTATATATATCTTATATATATAATATTAAAATTTAAGTCAACTTAATAATTTAATAAAAAAATAAATTAAAAAGTCCAATTTTTTATAAAAATCTTGTATTTAGGGGGCTCATTTTCGTGTTTACACACAGGGACTTTAAAATCTCGGAGACGCCCCTGTTCATAACATAGAATTTTAGAAGTTTGAATATCAATATCTAACTCTTTTCTACATGATTTTGGAATATTTTGAAGGATTTTGAGATGGGTCAGAGATGAAAAGGCTAATAAAGATTCTCAAGGAGATGATGTTGAGTACGTTTTATTAGACTTAGGAGGTAAGATGGAAATATTTTTAGCATATCCTAACAACTTATGTTCTTTTAAACCATGGTCTATATATAAAGTAACTAGAGTAAACTATTTCAGGTTCTATGTATTTATATCAATTTATCTATTTATTCTATCATGTTTAACACAAGAAAAATTATAATGTTTTTTTACTAGTTTTTTTTTTTACTTTATAATACTACTTATATAATAATTCACATATGAAATTCAATAAACTTTTTTCTTAATGTCATCATTTGATTTGCATATTTGTATTAATCAAATGAGTAAAAGATAAATATGAATATTTAATAAGAAACAATATTATCTCTCAAGTCTGACACAATTATACTTGTCTTATTCATTTATCCAGGGGTTACATCTATTGATATTACCGGTGTCGAAACCCTAGTTGAAATTTGTAGAAGTTTAGAGGTCAAAGAAATAAAGGTAATTGACAAATTACAACTTCATTTTCTTTTCTTTTCTTTTTTTCTAGTTTGAAGCAAAAGTAATATATTATGATTATTTGGTCATTAATTATTTTTGTAAACAGGTTGTCATTGTAAATCCACGACTCGAGGTTATGGAGAAGTTGATTGTTACGAATTTCATAGACAAAATCGGGAAAGACCGTGTTTTTCTATCTATCGAAGATGCAATTGAGGGATGCAAGTTTTCACTCACACGACCGAAGGATTTTGGTTGCGAGGAACATTAAATGAAAAGAACATGTATCTATCATTTGTGTGGTTAATTGTAAATGCGTGAATCGTTGTTGCAATACAAAAGATTGCAAGAATCTTAGTAATATAAGTGAATATTTGGAAATTTATTGTTGAAAAGGTTTTTAGGGAATGTATTAGAGATTTTCTTCGTAGTCGCGTGATATAAATCCATCTTATTATAAGATTTATAATGAGATAAAGTTTCAAAATGTTATTTAATCAAATCGAATAACAATCTAATTACATTTTGTGACATATCGTTGATTTTGCAATATCTTGCAAAGTTATTTATATAGTAACTTATTATATTGATTTAGATGAATTTATGGATCTTATTCCGATTAACTTGTTTAATGGGTCAAACTTTATTCCATTTATACCAATCCTTGACTAATTTGCCTTATCTCATGATACATTAGGGGCATTTTAGTAATGTATTTAAAATCAATTAAAGGTCTCAACTCTCAACCCACTTAATTAAGATTGAAAAAAAAGAAGCCGTGTATCAAATTCGCCAACTCAAATCTGAATAGACTGAATTTGCCTCGTATAAGATATGCATCTTCACATTGGATTTTTTGGTGAGCATTTGAGCCAAAAAAACCGAACCGAACCGAAAACCAAACGAAACCGAACTGAAACGAAACCGTTAACATGTTATTAGTTCGGTTTCGGTTTTGAAAATTCATTGTTTTCGGTTTCGGTTCAGTTCGATTTTTGAAAAAGAATGAGTATTTGGCCTAAAAAAACCGAACTGAACCGAAACCGTAAACATGTAATCGGTTCGGTTTCAGTTTCGAAAATTCATCATTTTCGGTTTCAGTTATGTCGGTTTGATTCGGTTCGGTTTTTGTACCGAGCTAAAAGAAAACTTGAAATTATATGTAACTATACTTGGATTTTTTTAATGTCGTGCTTTTTTGTTTAACATTTTTTTATTTAATGATTTTTATGTAATGTTTTATTTATTAATGTTTTATTATTATTATTATATTTAACTAATGTAATATATCTATTTTGTTTAACTATAGATGGTTGTGATGTGTCAAAACTCAAAACTCAAAACTAATGAGTTATGGATGACATGTTTATATGAATTTGTCAGTTTTTTGTTTATGGTGAAGAGAGTAATGTAGGTTGATATGTTAAAACTGATTAGTTATGATTTATGAATGAGTTAAGTGTGGAGAGAGTCTAAATAATGGGAGAATACTTTTTTAACAAGATGATGTTAATGATCTTAAAAAATAAAAAGGTAAAGAAGTCATTTCGATACATTAAAGGGAATAGTAGTTAATGTATGTGGACATCATTACCTTCTACTAAATGAATATATGCTTGTCAAAGTAAAAATCCTATCCCTTATTTTGAAACGGGTGAAGAATTATATTAGGAATAGGATAACAAAAAGAAATCCACACAATCATTTTCAACTATCCATGAAATAGGAATCCATAATTCTCATTTTCTAGTACAATGGAGTATGGACTTGATTTTTTTATTTCTTGTAGTCCAACTGAGAATCAGGAAATGAGATAAAAGCCCATTATGCTTCAGAAGCCCAATGGAATGAGTGTTTACAAAATAAAGGATACAGATTTCGGGGAATTTTTTTAAAAAATAGGCTTGATTTCCTCTGGGTTTTCACAAATAGGCTCGTTTTTTTACGTTTTTCAAAAATAGGCTTTATTGAGTCTCCGAGGCCGGCTTCCCCCTCGAAAAAGTACTCCCCGAGACCGGCTTCCCCCTCGTCTGACACGACCCCTGACGCAAGTACTCACCGAGGCCGGCTTCCCTTTAAAATGCCTCTCCGAGGCCGGCTTTAGGCCATTCCCATATTCAACCCTTAATTCAACATCAACCATTGAATTGCAGCTGCTTCTTGGAGATGATGATGCATTCTTGTCAAGATCTCCTCTCAATTTTCTCCTGGAATTCAAAATTTTCAACTTTGAATCTTCTTTTCCTGCAAAAATAATTCATACCCAGATTATTAATGATCACGATTGAATTTTTAATAAAAAAAAGAACATATTTTTATTAATCAAACATGAATTTGAACCTTCTTGATGATCTAGGAATTCTAGAATAGAAATAGGACTTGAGTTTTCAGAATCAGACTCTGTTTCATCTTTCTCTAGCTTTTTCTTCCTTGATCTTACTCTTGTACCACACTCTGTTTCACACAATTTCTTCCGAGTGGGTTGAATATGGGAATGGCCTAAAGCCGGCCTCGGGGAGGCATTTTAAAGGGAAGCCGGCCTCGGGGAGGCATTTTAAAGGGAAGCCGGCCTCGGGGAGTACTTGCGTCAGGGGTCGTGTCAGACGAGGGGGAAGCCGGTCTCGGGGAGTACTTTTTCAAGGGGGAAGCCGGCCTCGGGGACTCAATAAAGCCTATTTTTAAAAAACGTAAAAAAACGAGCCTATTTGTGAAAACCCGGAGGAAATCAAGCCTATTTTTGAAAAAAATTCGATTTCGGGGTATAATAAGTAATCGTTCAAAACTTAAAGAAGCAATATACTATTGTTGGCGAATTTGACCCGATACAAAATCCAACTTAAAACCAATATGAAAATTTAGAAATTATAGTTGAGATAAACAAGTTTCAGGTCTACTCAATTGACCCGTTTATTAAACTGGTTAAGTTCAGATTGATGATAATATGAATGGGTCGATCAGTTTATTAATATGTTTGATCTGTTTGACACATTTAAATGGCTAACATGTTAACCCGTTTAACAAATGAATCGTGTGACTCATATTAAAGTTGAAAGTTAACATGTTAGGGTACATAAATCTGACTTGTTTTTATAAATAGATCAAATTCAGATTAAATGTTTCTGACCCGTTGATCTGTAAACCTAAACCAAGCTAGAATTGTCACCCTTAATTTTCTTTCATATAACCAAAATTGTTTAATCTCCACATTCTCAAGTGAGGCGGACTCTTTTTTAATGCTGCTTATTAATGGAATAAATAATGAATGCTAGATAACTAGACAAAACGTAAACAAAACGTCAAAATTTTACACACGCACCCCTGTCAATTCCCCTTCAGTTTTTCTGCAACAAATGAAGTTCGTTTAAACTTCTAAAAATGAGTTCTACAACGTATCTGTTTTATTACCATGTATATACGCATGAAAGATATATGCGGTTCTGAGTTCTAATTATGTATTAGACAAATACATATGCTTTCAAATAATATTTGATGATAGCCAAGTGGTAAAAGTTTTGGAATGACTTCTTATATAAGTTAACTAGCCTATAACCCGTGATGAATCACGGGTGGCTTGTAAAAATTCTTTGAATTATTGTATTAAAATGTGTCTAATAAACGTTCAATGTCAGACCTCAACAAAGAATTACAATCTAATCAAATATCTAAAATGTCACTTAACAATACCAAAATGGGGTTATTATCATAGCAAAGTCAATATCAAGTTGTCATGATAACAATAAGTGTATAGATAAACTAAACCTGTTATTCAAATACAATTTTCAACATAAAGTCGATCAATAATTAAATGATTCAAATAAAATGAATTATGAGATTGTAAACATATAAATACAAAATTCAAGACTTCCGGCGTCTATGACCCGTTTCGATTTATTGGCAACAGTTTTTTAACCCGTTTGACACGCTATCATACAACCCAAAATGACTTGTTTTCATAGAATACATATTATAACTTATAAGCAAATAAAGAGAATAAGTAAATAACAACTTGATTACCTCATCACCAAATAGTATCTCACAATTGATTTTTGAACTTAATATCTACAATAAAAGTGTGGCAATTAAATAAAGGTGGTGATAAATATACCACAACTTTTAATGGTTACGCCACAACTATTGCTTCAGGAGATTGTACACTTAGTTATAAAACTTGTACATTCAACATGATACAATTTTGTACTAAAGAATCATACATCATGTGTAAAATATTTTCGAAAACTAACCCGTGGTTGATAGCCTCTTTGGTATTTACATCTACAAATAATATTTTCCCACATTCATAACAATATCTGAAAATTAATCATCAAGGTCTCAATGATTAAATATAATGTAAATATATAATTACCAATTAGATTGACCAATATATTTTATTACCTTAAAGTGCCTTATAATTTGTTGCAGCATGCGAAACCTTGGTGATCTGGTCTTGTACATAAACTCATTTGATTAAATATTTTGTGCAAAATACAAACAAAAGTTGGTAGTTGTTTAAAAGTAATAAATAATATTGCCTAAACATAACTTCCAAATAGTTTTTGACCCGTTCCCTTCTTAGAGCATCTCCAATGTTTAAGTCACTGCAAAGACTTATTGAGATTGACACCTAAACTTTCCACTTATTGAAAAATAAGCTTTAAAAAAGCTTTTGATCCAATGACAAGACCCATTAGAAATAAAATGATTTTTATGGCTTGTGATTTGGGTTCTTTAGCAACCATACTATATTCTTCATTTCATTCAGGATTCAAATTCTTATGCTTACAATGTCTTTTTTTACGAAAGTTTAGTCTCAGTTAGTTTTATTTTCACATAATGATCAGAAGCACCTAAAAGATATTTCTTTTTCAATTTCATTGCTTTCAAAACCTTCACATGAACAATTCCTAAAGATTTCTTTTATATCTCTGCTCAATCTCAAAATTAGTCACAACATTGACTTTTACAAAGTCAAAATTGCACAAGAAACGGATATGAATATAAACGTACTTAGATGGATCCAATATTTATACTTCGAGAGTTCTAGGCCAAAGATACACCTTGGCAACTTGATATTTGATTGTTTACTGCACGTGATCATTTGTTTTTAAAAATGAAATGTTAATAAATTGACATGAGGGTAATATAATTAATTAATTATTACAAAGCTAATAGAATACTTACTTCAACAAATCTATACAATCCAGGAATTGACATAAGGTCAGCCCCGAAAAGTCTCAGCCCAAAATCAACATGTGGCTGCAAAAAGAAGAGAAAAAAAATATATATATAATCAATATTAATAATATTTGATCAGCCTGCAGCATTCAAAGAGATTGTGGAACGGTCTGGAGAAATTAAAAAAAATGAATTTCAACCTTATAAATAAACAATCAACAGATTTTGAAAGCTGTGAACTCAATATCAACAAAAAGAGCACATACCCATATTACAAATTAGTAATCCCATTTGACTCATTACCATGTCATTCCTGCGTTTTTGGAATTTTGGGAATACAAAGAGTAACTGGCCTTTTTTGTGGAAAAAAGTAATAACCGTTTATCATAAATTCCGGGATTTATGATGTTTCCACGGTTAAATTGAAAATCTGAATTAATTAATCAAAATTAACAAACTTTCCGAAAACGGTTAAATGGAATTTTAAATAGAAGTGAAAATATCAAATAATGAATTATAGAGATTGAGCTGCATAAAATAAACACACACTGCCTTTCGCTATTATTCTTTGTATTGAATCATTTTGTTGAACCAACCAATTGGTGTAGCAGAACTCAAAAGACATATGAATTCTACATGAGGAATAACATGAGTAAAGATGTCTCTTGAACAGACTCAAATTTAGATTTACCTTTGAGGTGTATATGCCACATGCCAAATATAACGTTTGTTGACGGGTAAACGTTTAAATAAGTAGCTAAAGACGAAACTGGCCCTTTGTTTGACTTCTTTGCAGATCTGCAGCTTCAGAAGGTATTAGGATTTAGGATCATTACTGGGAAGATGTTGGACCTACAAAACATAAATGTCAAATGTTATCCTACTCATATATCAAAAAGAAAGATTCTTGAACAATGTATCCCCATTTAAACGATATAACGGGTTACATGTATAGCCCTTCTACAGACATATAAGTCATAACATATTCATGTAGATCCATTGATAGTCTTCCTTCTTGATTGTATTGCCCAAGTTGACCTACAACGGAAAACTCATTAATTGAATCCAACATTCTAAATAAAGATCGTTTCAGTACACAATCAAATTATAAAACTCAGTTTTAATTTGGTTAAAAAATTACAACCTAACATGCTCCTTATAGGATCGAGATTAAGTTTGGTTGAGTAAATTAAGTTTACCCTTCTCAAATTTTTACGTGCGTTTACACAGCTAAAAATACATGAATCCTTCAATATTTTTAACATAATCGGGAATTAATATAAACCCAGATGCAAACGAAGACGAATTTGTTAATAGATGAATATAAACCTTTTATCAGCCGCCATGGATTCAATATAAATATGCGATAGAGGGAGAGAAACGTTTCAGAAAAATGGAAACCAGACCAACATTGATTAAATAATTACACATTTTTATTAAATCAGTCGTTAGACTAATTTAATTAGTTGAGTGTACGTAAATCTTCTCTCTTCCTCAAATCAACTACCATGGCTTGTAATTCTCTCCTTTTCTTCAAATTCTTCAACACATTTCAGTAGTTAGTATCAACAAAGAACAATCACACAAATATAAAGTAATCATAATACACACATGCTTTGGCAATTTAATTCATTACTCAAATTAAAACACAATATAATTAAACAGATTTATAAAATTCAAATCAAATGACCACAAATTGAGCGTACTTAATTCATAATACTCAATTAACAACAACACAAACCCTAAAACCTAATTTAATTTTGACAACGATCAAGATCGGTAAAGACATATAGTAATTACTAACCTAATAACATCCAGGCAAAGAAGAGATTTATTCTGATTGTAGATAAAATCTGGTGGAAAATAGATCAGAGACCCAACCTTGGCTCTAGGAAGCATACCGAACTTAGACACAACAACAATTAAGATGCTTAAAAATCGGTGATGGTTGACACGAATTAAACAATTGCGATGCTTGAGAACGGGTTGAAAACATCTTGATGAATCAGCAATTGGTTGAATCGGTGATTGAGCAGTGAACCGTATAGAAGAAGACGGTGGCGGTGGTAACCGTGACTCTCAATTTTGGAATTGAGAGTGAGGGTTTATTGAAATTGTTTTGCAACGTCCGTGATTTAATGTGATATTCAATTTTGGAATCGAGAGAGAGAAACGGCCGGCAAGAAGTTCGAGCGGACGTGAGAATCAAGCAGAGAAAGAGCGGACGTGTACTTTACCTGGCATTACCTGGCATTATACGTGGCTTTTTCATTTCAAAAAATCTTTCATTTATTATATATAAAGATGAGTTCGATGTCTTAGGATTCATCGCAAAGAACGAGTCTAACTATACTTTGGATCATTTATGTTTCTATAACCTATTAATATTGCCCACATAATGAAGTTTACCATACGCAATGAACACTGAATCTCGAGAGACTAGTCGAACATTCTCGTATCACCATATTGTCTATTTGTAAGTATTCTAGTCGAATATTCTCGATACTTTCGAGCTCGACTCGACTCAACTCTACTCTACTCTGTTATAGTATAACGTATTGATGAACTCAGTATTTTTAAGCTCGCATGACTCAACTCAGTACTTCCCGCTCGAATCGATTAAAAATCATAGTAATTATAAAAATATGCATATACATAAAGATAAAAACGTAAAATAACACAAGCTCGATTAGGCTTAAGAGCCTTACGACTGAGTATTATCATACTCGAGCTCGTCTCGAAAGTCTGCTCGAGTAGCTCTACTCGACTTAAATCAAGTTTATTTCGAGTATTTTCCGACGAGTAACTCACGAGTTAACTCAACTCTTTTACACCCATACTTATATTCATATGAAATGTTACGTGTCTTGTGATAGTTTGCAACGTCAAGATTTCTTAAAACTCTAAAATAAGTATCCTAGTCACTTTTTTTACTGATCGAATACGTTTTTTTTCTTCATAAAACGAGTGCCACGTTAGACGAAATCAACCTTCATTTTCCTCTCATGCTATCCAATTCTCATACTGCTCTTTTGGGGGCCAAAAAAAGGTCGTATACTGCTACTAATTACTGAATAAATCAACACGATCCTCACTCCAATGGATAAAAAAATAATTTCTACCCGTATATCACTTTTGAACTTGTCAACACAACTTTATCCACGAGCCGATTAGATGTGGATTAAATCCTATTTTTAGAACTTTGTATAATTTCTGAATCTGTCAAAATTTTCCCCTTCATCTCAACTTACAACTAAATAGCAGCCTAAATTACGTTTTTTTATCCAAAATCCCCATTTTTTTCTCCTTTTCCAACTAACCTTCTATAAATACCAAATTTCGATCTCACTTTTTAAACATCAATTTTCAGTTATAGCACGTACTCTTTCACACACACAAACAAACACACCTCATTTTTAGTACTACATGATTCCGATGGAGCCGATGAAGGGGGGAAACGATGCCGGAAAGGTGAATTTTGCGGCACCGAGAAGTTTCCCGACGGCGTTCAAGTCCGATTTGAAGGAAACATTATTTCCCGATGATCCGTTTTACGATTTCAAAGGGAAGACATTGCAGGTGAAGGCGAAGAAAGCGATACAGTATTTTGTTCCGGTGTTCCAATGGCTTCCGAATTACAGCGCCAAGGTGTTTATGTATGATCTTTTAGCCGGAATCACCATTGCCAGCCTCGCAATTCCGCAAGGAATCAGTTACGCTAAGCTCGCGAATATTCCTCCGATCATCGGTTTATGTAAGTTTCTTCCCCCATTATTGCATGCATAACGGTGTTCTGTATATTATCATGAAATATGCAAATATTAAGTGGGCAATTAAACCTATTTACCTGAAAATTAATTAATTATTACAAAGCTAATAGAATACTTACTTCAACAAATCTATACAATCCAGGAATTGACATAAGGTCAGCCCCGAAAAGTCTCAGCCCAAAATCAACATGTGGCTGCAAAAAGAAGAGAAAAAAAATATATATATAATCAATATTAATAATATTTGATCAGCCTGCAGCATTCAAAGAGATTGTGGAACGGTCTGGAGAAATTAAAAAAAATGAATTTCAACCTTATAAATAAACAATCAACAGATTTTGAAAGCTGTGAACTCAATATCAACAAAAAGAGCACATACCCATATTACAAATTAGTAATCCCATTTGACTCATTACCATGTCATTCCTGCGTTTTTGGAATTTTGGGAATACAAAGAGTAACTGGCCTTTTTTGTGGAAAAAAGTAATAACCGTTTATCATAAATTCCGGGATTTATGATGTTTCCACGGTTAAATTGAAAATCTGAATTAATTAATCAAAATTAACAAACTTTCCGAAAACGGTTAAATGGAATTTTAAATAGAAGTGAAAATATCAAATAATGAATTATAGAGATTGAGCTGCATAAAATAAACACACACTGCCTTTCGCTATTATTCTTTGTATTGAATCATTTTGTTGAACCAACCAATTGGTGTAGCAGAACTCAAAAGACATATGAATTCTACATGAGGAATAACATGAGTAAAGATGTCTCTTGAACAGACTCAAATTTAGATTTACCTTTGAGGTGTATATGCCACATGCCAAATATAACGTTTGTTGACGGGTAAACGTTTAAATAAGTAGCTAAAGACGAAACTGGCCCTTTGTTTGACTTCTTTGCAGATCTGCAGCTTCAGAAGGTATTAGGATTTAGGATCATTACTGGGAAGATGTTGGACCTACAAAACATAAATGTCAAATGTTATCCTACTCATATATCAAAAAGAAAGATTCTTGAACAATGTATCCCCATTTAAACGATATAACGGGTTACATGTATAGCCCTTCTACAGACATATAAGTCATAACATATTCATGTAGATCCATTGATAGTCTTCCTTCTTGATTGTATTGCCCAAGTTGACCTACAACGGAAAACTCATTAATTGAATCCAACATTCTAAATAAAGATCGTTTCAGTACACAATCAAATTATAAAACTCAGTTTTAATTTGGTTAAAAAATTACAACCTAACATGCTCCTTATAGGATCGAGATTAAGTTTGGTTGAGTAAATTAAGTTTACCCTTCTCAAATTTTTACGTGCGTTTACACAGCTAAAAATACATGAATCCTTCAATATTTTTAACATAATCGGGAATTGATATAAACCCAGATGCAAACGAAGACGAATTTGTTAATAGATGAATATAAACCTTTTATCAGCCGCCATGGATTCAATATAAATATGCGATAGAGGGAGAGAAACGTTTCAGAAAAATGGAAACCAGACCAACATTGATTAAATAATTACACATTTTTATTAAATCAGTCGTTAGACTAATTTAATTAGTTGAGTGTACGTAAATCTTCTCTCTTCCTCAAATCAACTACCATGGCTTGTAATTCTCTCCTTTTCTTCAAATTCTTCAACACATTTCAGTAGTTAGTATCAACAAAGAACAATCACACAAATATAAAGTAATCATAATACACACATGCTTTGGCAATTTAATTCATTACTCAAATTAAAACACAATATAATTAAACAGATTTATAAAATTCAAATCAAATGACCACAAATTGAGCGTACTTAATTCATAATACTCAATTAACAACAACACAAACCCTAAAACCTAATTTAATTTTGACAACGATCAAGATCGGTAAAGACATATAGTAATTACTAACCTAATAACATCCAGGCAAAGAAGAGATTTATTCTGATTGTAGATAAAATCTGGTGGAAAATAGATCAGAGACCCAACCTTGGCTCTAGGAAGCATACCGAACTTAGACACAACAACAATTAAGATGCTTAAAAATCGGTGATGGTTGACACGAATTAAACAATTGCGATGCTTGAGAACGGGTTGAAAACATCTTGATGAATCAGCAATTGGTTGAATCGGTGATTGAGCAGTGAACCGTATAGAAGAAGACGGTGGCGGTGGTAACCGTGACTCTCAATTTTGGAATTGAGAGTGAGGGTTTATTGAAATTGTTTTGCAACGTCCGTGATTTAATGTGATATTCAATTTTGGAATCGAGAGAGAGAAACGGCCGGCAAGAAGTTCGAGCGGACGTGAGAATCAAGCAGAGAAAGAGCGGACGTGTACTTTACCTGGCATTACCTGGCATTATACGTGGCTTTTTCATTTCAAAAAATCTTTCATTTATTATATATAAAGATGAGTTCGATGTCTTAGGATTCATCGCAAAGAACGAGTCTAACTATACTTTGGATCATTTATGTTTCTATAACCTATTAATATTGCCCACATAATGAAGTTTACCATACGCAATGAACACTGAATCTCGAGAGACTAGTCGAACATTCTCGTATCACCATATTGTCTATTTGTAAGTATTCTAGTCGAATATTCTCGATACTTTCGAGCTCGACTCGACTCAACTCTACTCTACTCTGTTATAGTATAACGTATTGATGAACTCAGTATTTTTAAGCTCGCATGACTCAACTCAGTACTTCCCGCTCGAATCGATTAAAAATCATAGTAATTATAAAAATATGCATATACATAAAGATAAAAACGTAAAATAACACAAGCTCGATTAGGCTTAAGAGCCTTACGACTGAGTATTATCATACTCGAGCTCGTCTCGAAAGTCTGCTCGAGTAGCTCTACTCGACTTAAATCAAGTTTATTTCGAGTATTTTCCGACGAGTAACTCACGAGTTAACTCAACTCTTTTACACCCATACTTATATTCATATGAAATGTTACGTGTCTTGTGATAGTTTGCAACGTCAAGATTTCTTAAAACTCTAAAATAAGTATCCTAGTCACTTTTTTTACTGATCGAATACGTTTTTTTTCTTCATAAAACGAGTGCCACGTTAGACGAAATCAACCTTCATTTTCCTCTCATGCTATCCAATTCTCATACTGCTCTTTTGGGGGCCAAAAAAAGGTCGTATACTGCTACTAATTACTGAATAAATCAACACGATCCTCACTCCAATGGATAAAAAAATAATTTCTACCCGTATATCACTTTTGAACTTGTCAACACAACTTTATCCACGAGCCGATTAGATGTGGATTAAATCCTATTTTTAGAACTTTGTATAATTTCTGAATCTGTCAAAATTTTCCCCTTCATCTCAACTTACAACTAAATAGCAGCCTAAATTACGTTTTTTTATCCAAAATCCCCATTTTTTTCTCCTTTTCCAACTAACCTTCTATAAATACCAAATTTCGATCTCACTTTTTAAACATCAATTTTCAGTTATAGCACGTACTCTTTCACACACACAAACAAACACACCTCATTTTTAGTACTACATGATTCCGATGGAGCCGATGAAGGGGGGAAACGATGCCGGAAAGGTGAATTTTGCGGCACCGAGAAGTTTCCCGACGGCGTTCAAGTCCGATTTGAAGGAAACATTATTTCCCGATGATCCGTTTTACGATTTCAAAGGGAAGACATTGCAGGTGAAGGCGAAGAAAGCGATACAGTATTTTGTTCCGGTGTTCCAATGGCTTCCGAATTACAGCGCCAAGGTGTTTATGTATGATCTTTTAGCCGGAATCACCATTGCCAGCCTCGCAATTCCGCAAGGAATCAGTTACGCTAAGCTCGCGAATATTCCTCCGATCATCGGTTTATGTAAGTTTCTTCCCCCATTATTGCATGCATAACGGTGTTCTGTATATTATCATGAAATATGCAAATATTAAGTGGGCAATTAAACCTATTTACCTGAAAATTAGTACATTTGTGTTGAAATCTAATGCTAATTACAGATAAATTACCTAATTTTAAGAAAAGTAAATCTGAACAGAATTCACTCGCAGCATGTATTCAAGTGTTTTTATAACCTCATAAAGTAGGTTAATTTTAAAAGAATATGGACCACTGATTTAGTAATAATATTTGTAATTATAATAATACTCCATATTAATAATTTTAGGAATTCAGTAAAAATACCAAAATAATGATCCACCTTGCTATTTTCGTATGTGATATACGAGTAATAGTTGTTTATATTTAAATTATTCAAAAAGTATCTATTTTTAAAACAAAATGCATTAATTGTACATTCTAGAAAAGGCAAAGCAAAACTGAGAGTATTTACATTAACGAAAGCTGCATTATGAACATTTCTTAAATGAGTTTTGCTATTGTTTCATACTAAGTATTTATTAATATCTTTCTATTCATTTCATCAATTCAAGTGTCCAAATAGAAAATGGAATTAAAAAAATAATTAGTGGTTTCTACATGTCAATCATTTTATAAAAAGGATAATGGATTATAAAATTTAGAAGAAAGTCAGAAAGCAACAAATTTTCTTGTTAAACCGCATATTTTGTCTAGTTGACGGTTATTTTGGGATGAAGTACAACTCAATCTGACCGTTTTGACCTTAAACCAACTCATTTTATGTGCAGATTCGAGTTTTGTTCCGCCTTTAATATATGCACTTTTCGGGAATTCAAAACATTTAGCAGTTGGAACAGTTGCTTCAAGCTCGTTAATCATAGCAGAAGCCATTGAAAAAAAAGTGCATGAAGCTGATGATCCACAACTTTATCTTAATTTAATCTTCACCGCTACACTAATTTCCGGTGTAATTCAGCTGATTCTTGGTGTTTTCCGGTGAACTCATCGATACACACAATATATAATTTCAAGTTTGATTATAGATAACTAATTAATGTAATTAATTATATATATTAAAATGTAAACAGGTTGGGAATTTTGGTAGATTTTTTGTCACATTCTACAATTACTGGATTTATGGGAGGGACAGCATTAATCATCTGCCTTCAACAACTTAAAGGCATTTTTGGTCTGAAGCATTTTACTTCACATACTGATGTTGTATCTGTTACAAAAGCAATCTTTAAGTATAAAAGTGAGGTATAATAAGGCATTTTTCAACAGTTATTTTTTCTCTAACTCATCAGTTTTACATCAGTAACTAAGGCTAAATTCGTAAAATACCAATGTAATTTCACACCTTTAATTATGAAATAAGTGATAATTTTGAAAACTAAATAAGGTATATTATTTTTTTCGAATGTGATAAAAAAATCTTAATTGTTAAAGTGTAAATATACGTTGTTATTTTGCACAATTAGGCCTATGTACAGTCAACAAAATATGCAAAACTCGACATAATTATAAGAAATTGATATTTTTTAAGTTCTTTATTTTTTTTACAGATAAGATGGGAATGCACACTAATGGGTATAACTTTCCTAATCTTTCTTCGGTTAGCAAAATGGGTGGTAAGTAACACTCAAATATGTTCTAATGTCGTTAAACTATTTGTATAATTTCTTGTCACTAAATATGCATATTTTTAATTTATGTCTTTGAATTTTTTTTATCATATGATTATAAAATGGTTATTCAGAAGCAAAAGAGACCGAAGCTATTTTGGGTATCAGCTATTGCTCCTATGTTTGTTGTTGCATTTGGATGCTTTTTTGCTTATGTGGCACCTGTGGAGAAATATGGCATTACAATTGTAAGTTAAAGAAAAGGATTAAAATTGATCAGTTAATCCATTTTTACTTAATTTTTGTTATCTAATTGGTTGTTCTTGAACTGAATTTGAAGAACTGATTACAGGTTGGTCCCTTGAAAAAAGGAATTAATCCTCCATCTTTGAAGAATTTGGATTTTAATCCAAAATATATATCAGCACCTATTGAAGCAGGAGTTATAACAGCCTTGATTGCTCTTGCTGTAAGTACATCTCTTCTTAGTTTATCATAAATTACATTTAAATTAATATTAAACAACCTTTGTTAGCAATAATTCATTTTCATTGTCATTTGAGTTCAAATTTGCGTATTTATTGACCATATTATAATTCAATTAATTATAATAGAAATTTGTGATTTTGTAGGAAGGAATAGCGATCGGAAGAAGCTTTGCTTTGATGGTGAATCAACAAATTGATGGTAACAAAGAGATGGTAGCTTTTGGTCTCATGAACATTGTTGGATCTTTAACCTCTTGCTACTTAACCACAGGTTAATTCTTTTTTCTTTACTAAATGTTTTTCACAGCACTAAAAATGAAAAATAATTTCATATCTCAACTTTTTATTTGTTTATTTATTCCAGGACCATTTTCAAAAACCGCGGTGAATTACAACGCAGGGTGTAAAACACAAATGGCGAATGTAGTAATGGCATTTTGTATGATGTTAACATTGTTCTTTTTGGCACCAATCTTTAGTTACACTCCTCTTGTGGCACTTTCGGCGATTATAATGGCGGCAATGCTTGGTCTCATTGAGTATGAAAAAGCTCACCATCTTTACAAAACCGACAAATTTGATTTCGTCATTTGTATGGCTGCTTTCCTTGGTGTTGCCTTTGTTAGCATGGATGTTGGCCTCATGTTATCGGTATATAATTATTATTATTATTTTGAACACTTTTTAACAATTTGATTCTTATGTTTCATATATAGGGGGTGTTCACGAATCGAGCTTTTAACGAGCTACTCGAGCTCGAGCCTATACTAATTCGATCTCGAGTCGAGCTCGAACATAAAACAAGACTTGATTAATTTCACGAGCCGAGCCTTATAATTTAATACTTGACTCGGCTCGTTCGATAGCTCGTTTAATCTCGAGCCGAACGAGCTAGACGATCTTCACGAGTCGATCCTAACGAGCCGAACAAGTGTTTTATACAATAAGTACAAGAATATAATAAGGGTGTTAACGAGTCGAGTAATTAACGAGCTTTTCGAGTTTGTAAATTAGTTATTTACAATAAATATGGAATCATAAACGAGTATCGAGCTCGAGCTCGAACACTATATAAATATTCGAGCTCGAGCCCAATTTAAAAGCTTATTTGAGCGCGAGCTCGAGCTGAGTAATTACTAAACGAGCCGAGCCCATATTTCCTAATATTTGACTCGATTCGAATCGGTACCACCCCTATTCATATATGTGGGTAAAGAGGATTCTATTGCTGATACGTGTCAGCACTAGATTCCTTCGATACACGTTTAACTTTAAGAATATTCTTTTACATGATTTTGTGACTTATATACTTCCTCCGTATCAAAATAAGTGACACAAATTGGCTTACACATTTTTTGAGGCAAAAGATTAAAGTAGAGGTTAAAATAGATTAAAGTACATAGTTAGTGGAAAATGTGTCCCACTTTTCTTGAATAAAGTGATATTAATGAGTTTTAAAAGTAAAAGTAAGGGTATAAGGGTAATTTCACTTTATTAAAGTGGATAGTTAGTGGGTATGGGTCCCACTATTTTTTACCAAATATGGAAAGTTTTTAAAGTGTGTCACTTATTTTGATACACCTCAAAATGGAAAGTGTGTCACTTATTTTGATACGGAGGAAGTATATATATATATATATATATATATATATATATATATATATAGGTGAGCGTTCATGCGAGAACTAATATTTTTGCGAGAACTGCGAGAACTGATTTTAGCCATTAGATTAGTATATGTGTGGTTAAGATCATCCCCTATATATATATATATATACATAATATTAATTTAAATGTAATTTATGTCAAATACATTTTAGCTCGATTCGTGAACACCCCCTATATATATATATATATATATATATATATATATATATATATATATTTTCTAATGAAAAATATTTCCTTTATAGGTGGGGTTAGCTTTGATTAGAGCCCTTTTATATGTAGCTAGACCAGCAAGTTCAAAGCTTGGAAACATACCAGATACTGGTTTGTATCGTGATATAGAACAATATCCTGGTGCCATTAGCATTCCAAAAACCCTAGTTTTACAACTTGGGTCTCCAATTTATTTTGCAAATTCGGGTTACCTTAGAGAAAGGTATAAATCTTGATTTTTATCATTTTCATATGCGTAAGTACATAATATAATTTTTTGAAATTTAGCTTTCGGATGTTAACTTTTTTTTTCCTCCATGATTTTGTGATCTTTTTGAAGGATTTTGAGATGGGTTCGAGATGAAAAGGCTAATAAAAAAGATTCAGATAGAGATGATGTTGAGTATGTTTTGTTAGACTTAGGAGGTAAGATCCAATGGATTTTTTATTATATTTAATCACCTTATGTTTATTAAATTAGAAAGCGTGGTAATTAAACAAATTTTAAAGAAAATCCATTAGTTGACTCGCAAAACGAGTCTGAATCTAGATTATCCAAGAAAAACTTTGTTTAAATCATTTTTTAACTTACGGGTATTTATCTAGGTGTTACATCTATTGATATCACCGGTGTTGAAACCCTAGTTGAAATTCGTAGATCTTTAGAAGTCCAAGAAATCAAGGTAATTGGCACAACTCAATTCATAATATTCTTTTGTTCACAACACAGATACCATTTTTTTAATTAATTTTGATTCTTTTTTAATGCAGGTTGTCATAGTAAATCCTAGGCTAGAGGTCATGGAAAAGTTGATCGTTACAAATTTTGTAGACAAAATTGGGAAAGAGCGCATTTTTCTATCGATTCAAGATGCAATCGAGGGGTGTAAATTTTCACTTTCACAATAAAACGATTGTAGTATTGAAGATCATTAACGATAAAACAAAGACTTTGACTTGTTTGTATTGCACGAATTAGGTGAAAAGTTTATCTTCTTTGTGGTTAGTTGTAAATGCATAAATCGTTGTTGCAATACAGTAGTTTGTACGAAAACAAATAATTAGTAAATCAAAAATTTTGGGAACACGACGTTAAATGTTAATGTCCAAAAAGTGGTAATGTAGTAGACTGCTTTTAAGTTACTAATGATGGTGTTATCATTATTTCTCGTATTATATAAAACAATATATTAAAATATAGGTTTTGCTAATGACAGCCCTATGGGCGACAACTAACATGCATAAAAAGTTAGTACATTGATTAAAAAATTATAAAATTCAGGGGTTGTCTTTTGTGTATTTTGCCTTCTTAATGACAGCCCTAAGGGCTATCATTAGCATTTTCCTTAAAATATTAAATAATCTATACGGTTATCCCAAAACCTCGTATTTGAGAATTGAGATCAGTGTTTTGGGTTTCCATAAACGATTTGACAAAGCCCAAATTTTGATCGGTTGTCAAATTCTAACAGTCCAGTAGACAATGATCAGTGATTCCTCATTTCCTCGGCTAGCTAGTGGCCAGAAAAAATAATAGATTTATTAAAAAAACATTTGGGGTGTGATGGTAATTCAATAGGGTGATTTTTAAACCACAATTTTTATTAAATGTATTATCATTGCTTAGTTTGATTGTACACTTAGCTGTCAAACCTATAATGTGTGGTGTAGGCATTAAAAAATTTTGGTGTAAAAATGAAATGTGCAATCACCACATCATCCCCAAGAACCGCATTCCCTAATTCAACAACTAAATAACTTTTTAAAAGTTAATTCCGGTTATAAGGGTTCTCCGGATGACCGAGCTTTGATCGTAATGTACACGACATAATTGTTGTCGTGCCTGTTTCTAGACTTTCCTCTTGTCATCAGGTAATATTTACTGAGATAGTGATCGAACTCGTGACCTTCAAGAAGTTATTTGGTAACACTTACCATTAAATTTTCACCAATTCACCATATAAAAAAGTCTAAATCCTTCAATGTGCAAAAGTTGCGAAAGTCTTTTTCGTAACGTAGATTTATAGTAAAAAAGTATCATTTGTTAATACGTTCTTCTGCTACCAAAGTAAACACTGACTAGAAAAAGGTCCTCTATCAATTCAAATGAATGCACTATGTTGGATCAAATTTGTATTGCAAGAGAAACTACCCCTCTAGCTTTTTACACTTGGTTTTCTACACTCTATGAAATTATAACTGTAGCAACTCCTGTAAGAGTTGTACCCAAATCAGAAATATCCCTTTTCTATATCTATACAGAGAAGTTTCTCCACTCCTGATTAAAAGTATAACTGTTAACATCTCATATCCCTTCTTTGACAAAAAAAAAAAATCTTAAACTCAAAAGAAAGTACAAGCTAGACGGAGTTTCAACAACGCTATCACCCCGAACAAGCAAACTCATATTTTTGTCTGATTAGGTATCATTGTTGTTTGTTATATAACTTTATGCAAAATGTGGTGCTTGAACCACACTGTCAGGATCGATTAACCCAGAAGGATTAATTAATCACAGATCTACAAACTATTAGAAGTTGCAGCGGATCAACACTTATAGTTTAATTGATTAAGAACAATGAATACTGTTAATGAATACGAATGTAAATAAGAACACAGTGATTCACAAAAAGCTTCAATGTATATTAATTTGATCGATCAATACACACGTATGTTTAGAATTCATAAGGAACTATATATACTAGTCCTTGAAGCCTAAATTAATAACCTAGTTATTCTAGGAATCGATTACAATTGAATTTCATAAAGATATACATTCCGTAACTAACTATGCTAGAATCTCGTATGTGATCAGCACCAAAAATAGAACGTCAGTAGTATTTGCTGTCATCAGTAGTAACTTTGAGATCAGTAGCATCAGTAGTAAACGTAGTTCTGCCCCATCAGTACTAATCTTCAATATGCTTGAATCAGTACTAACTGCAGCATCAGTAATAGAATGATATACCTGTTTTATATCCCAACAATCTCCCCCTAAACTTATTAATTCTCTTTGAATTAATCAAGTTTCTTTTTGCTCTTCATTCTTCTTAGCATGTTCTTCTAATAGTTTAGCTCTTCTTTGTCTGCCTTCAAGTGTTCTTTGATTTTGCAGCTTTCTCTGAGCAATGATATACTTGCTGTTTCTTTTGATAAAATAATTAAGCTTGTTATGGAACATTACAGCATCATGGGGTTTCATCATTGTGTTTGTATACAACCGATACATTGTTTCTTCAGAATGAGGATATTCCTTTTCATACAAGTATAGTTCACAGTTTTTGCTTGATCTTTCAAAGAAATACATATTCACTGTGGGTAGCACATTCCAAGCATATACGTTTTCTTTGTTTGAGAATATTTCAGGATATTGTTCTGGATAAAATGCAGCATCTATCATTTTGGTTAAGTATCCAGCTCCTGAATTCTTCCATGACTTCTTAGTCATTCTTGGTTTGCCTATGATCAGGACTTTAATGATATCAGCTCTACTACAAGACATAACTAATGGTTTCCAACCAGTAAATCTTTGAACTGATTTGTCTTGTCTAATGATTTCAATAGCATCACCAACCATCCTCCAATTTATGATTGGATTATCTTCAATAGGAGCAACAGGAGTGTCAAATACCTGTATTTCCTGTTTCTTTTTCTTTCTTTGTTCTGTTTCAACTTCATCTCTTTTTCTCTTCTCAGGAGGTATTGAAGATTCTCCAGTTGTTGGAATTCTAGTGAGGATTGTCATGGGATCTATTTCAATTAACACTTTTTCCTTTTCAGCTTCAACTTCCAATTCAGATAATTCTTTCTTTTTGACAGTACAATATTTGTCTACTATTGTAATCATCTTTATTCTACCAAAAGATTTAGCACTATGTCCCTTTGACTTCAAAAAGTCAATCATATTCTTTTTCTGTTCAAATATGTCATCTGGTAGATCAGCCTTTTCCCTTTTACATTCGGCTACAAGGTCTTCAAGACAATTTAAGTGTTCTTCTTCTATCTTTCTATGTCTTTCAAATTCTGCTTTTTGACCTTCTACCAGGACTCCTTCTATTTGTGGGATTTGTACTTCAGCTTCTTGACTTTCAGGATTATTTAATTTTTCTTTTTCAGCCTTTTTCTTGTCTTCAAGAGCTTGAGTTTTAGCAACTTTTCTCAAGTACCTTATCCTGTTCACCGTCCATTTATCTCTTTTAGCAAGTCTGACATGGTTCATTTTGTTGACCATGTAGTGACCTAAGGCTCTGTTTGGATAATCATCATCAAACTTTTCTTTTCCTTTTCCAATACAGGCTGCTAGAGGAGGTGGAGTATATTTGTTATCAAGAACAGTGGTGAACACAATTAATGGAGAGAATAGATGAATTTTATCATCTGGAAGTATTTTAGGGTGAGGTGGAAGTTCACATTCATCAACTTCATACCAGTTCACATTGTCATCAATGTCAGGTATGACAAGTGGTTGTTCTGGTGTTTTAGGTTTTGTAACAATTATGAACTGTTCTTTTTCAAGAAGCTCTAGAATTTCTTCATCTTCTTCTTCAGTAGTAACCAGGGTGGTTGCTACTGGTGTGATTGCTGTGGTTTCTACTGGTGTGATTGCTACTGTTTCTACTGGTGTGATTTCTACTGGTGTAATTTCAGGTTCATACACCACAACTTGTTGTTCTTCATTGACTACTGGTGAGGTTGCTATTGGAGTTACTACTGCTAGGGCATCAGTAGTATCCATAAACTCTTCTTCTGGTGCATTTACTACTGGAGTTTCTTTTTCTTCAATAGGGTCAGTAGTAACAACCTCTAGATCCTTGTTTTCTTCAATTTCCATTGGATCAGTAGTCTCAATGACTTCAGTAGCAACATGTGAGTTTATTTGTTCTGCAGTTTGTGATTGTTTTGCAGACACAAATACATCCTCATCCAGATTTTCCATTTCTTTATACAGGTTTTCATTATTACTTTGACCTGTTTCACCATGGACCTCTTTTAAGTTTAGAAGGGTTGCTGCTGCTATTGATTGATCAATCATCTCTTGAATTTGATCTTTCTCCCCCTCAGTGATCTCAACTTGTTGAGCCTCACTATCAGCAATTTTTCTTTGTAGTTTCCTGATCAAATTTGATTGTTTTTGAAGCCTAAGCTCAAACCTTTTCTGTCTTATGTTCAAGGTATTGATATAATGCTTCATGTAGGTCATGGTTTTTCCTTGATTGTTCAATAGAGTCAGACAATGTTGTACAGTGGTTTTAAGGTTTTCCTTCCTATCCGTCAATATAGTTTGTTTAATACTGCCCTCAGCCCATTTGGGTGGATCATTGGGCTCATTTGGTACATTGGTTTGAAGGTTTTCCATCCTATCCGTCAATTCAGTTTGGTCAGTTCTACCCTTATCACTTCTTGGTGATAAATTGGGTTGTTTGGACACTCTCTTCTTCCTAGAAGAAGCAGTAGTGCCCCCCTTGTGGTTTCTTGGCACCGGGGTCCTCTCAATAACTCCTCAAATTCTGATTCATCACTGAGAGTTGCCGAGGTCTGGGTCCTAATTATGTTCTCACTAGCCTGTGCACCCACCTTTGGGGCATCAGTAGTGAGAGCCCTTTCCTCATGTCCTCTCTCCTCATTGGAGGACAACTCTTGGAGCCTGAGGTTTGACTCAATTGGTCCCCTGGTGTCCTTTAAGGAAGTTCTCTTCCTTTTATAAGTTTTAGAAATGTGTTTGGCTATGGTCTGGTCTTCCTCAGAGAGAAGAGTAACTCTGGGGATTAATCTCATGTACCTGGGACACATTCAGGACATCTGTTGGTTCATTTAATTGAGTGGACTGAATGGATTCTGTTTGGGCTGTATTTAGTTGTGGAGTTGGTTGGGGTTCAATGGGGTGACTTGAACCTTCTCCAGTTGGGGGATGATCATGGATCATGTTTGAAAATAGTGGAGTATCTTTACCAGAAAAATTAAATCTTTTTCTCATATTTGCATAAACCTTTGTGTTTAACTCTGGTGTAACAAAAATGTTTTTAGGAATAGAAAGATTTTGTAATTCACAATTTATTATATGAGTTAGGAATCCTGGATACATTAAAAATTTTGAGGATGATAAATTTCTAAGCATTCCTTCAAAAATCATATTTGAAAAATTGAAGACTTGTCCTGTGCTCAGACAAACAATAGCAGAAGCTATTGACTTGTTGAACTCATTCCAAGTGCTTCTTTTTGGAGAGATGCAGTGTTGAATAGTATGAACTAAAAACTTCCATTGGGGTGAAAGAAGACCCTTTTGAAATGTTACAATATCTAATCTTCCTTCATACCCCATTTTTTGTAAAACTTCAACCAGATCCTCCTTTGGTAAAGAAAACATACCTGACTCACCATTGAGTTGAAGATGGTGTCTGATTGTTTGTTCAGTTATAATAATAGACTTTCCATCTACTGTTGATTTGATCTTGGACATGGTTGAATCTTCAATTCTTTCAGCATTGGACCAGAAATCAACCAAGTGTTGTTGATATGCTCTTGGATTGATGGTGAGAGCAAACTTTATATATGAGTTCTTTAAGAACATTACAATAGGACGAAAATCCTTTGTACCATCTGGATTTCTCAAGAAAGCACACATGTTGTGGAATTCGGAAAATTTCAGATCAGTTTTGATTTCGAGTGATTTTCGGGTTGCCATTTGGATTGATTTTGATCTTTTGTTATGAATCTTTCATAGAGAGTGGTCGTTTTGACAAGAATTTCAAGTTTGTGAAAGGAATTGAGTTGTACTGATGCAGGATTTTGATCGGATTTTGCAGAGATTAGGGTTTAGCGTAGGGTTTATCGAATCGAGGAGAAGATAATGCTAAACTAATCTCAGTCTGCTATTTATATTTTTCGATTTAACCTACAAAAAGACCAAAATATCCTTCGAATAATAACCCAACGGCTATTTTCATGAGGGTCAGTAATGTAATTTATGTATTTTCCAGATAACGATCTACCAGTAGTAACTAAGTGTCAGTAGTAGAAACATCAGTAGTAACCATTGTTTTTATAATTGACCTAATTCTACTGAGAAACCCTATCAGTACTAAATTATAGTAGAAGCATACAATCCGTAGAAATAAATAACCAGTAGTAAAATAAATGAAATTGTACAAAACACTTTACAAATGATTTTCTTTTGGGACTTAGCTTATTAAGATCATTCCAATACTGCTGACCAGAAAGGTGAATCTTCCTACATCAAATGCTTTTGTAAAAAGATCCGCCAATTGATTATCAGTATGAATCTTCTCTACTTTAATTAATTTCTTTTCATTGCAGTCTCTTATGAAATGAAATCTAATTTCAATGTGTTTTGTTTTAGAGTGTTTTACTGGATTATTTACAATACCGATGGCACTTTGATTATCTATAAAAATTGGAGTTTTAAGGATAGAGATACCAAAGTCTAGTAGTTGATTTTGAATCCATATTACTTGAGCACAGCAAGCAGATGCAGCTACATATTCTGCTTCAGCAGTTGATGTTGAAACATTGGTTTGTTTCTTGCATTGCCATGATACCAATCTTGATCCAAAGAACTGACATCCACCAGTAGTAGATTTCCTATCTTGACATTCACCACCATAATCACTACCAGTGTAGGCTACTAGTTCAAATGGTGATGCATGTGGATACCAAAGACCAAGAGAGGGTTTTCCCTTCAAGTATCTAAAAATTCTTTTGACAGCTTGCAAGTGTAATTCCTTAGGTTTTGCTTGATACTTGGCACATACACAAACACTATACATAATGTCAGGTCTTGATGCAGTTAAATACATTAGTGAACCTATCATAGATCTGTAAAGGTGTTCATCTACATCCTCCCCCTCAACATCAGGATGTAGGTGTTTGTGAGTTTCCATTGGAGTGCTTGCACTTTTGCTGTCTTTCATTGCAAATTTCTCTAGAATGTCTCTAACATATTTAGATTGATTGATTAAGATACCATCTGATCTTTGATTGATTTGGAGTCCAAGGAAGAAGTTCATTGGACCCATTGAGCTCATCTTGAACTTGATCTGCATTAGCTCTTCAAATTCTTTGCATAGTTGATCATTTGTTGATCCAAAGATGATATCATCTACATATATTTGGACCAGTAGTATATCATCTTTGACCTTTCTTGTGAACAGTGTTTTGTCAATGGCACCTCTCTTAAAGTTGTTCTTCAGTAAATATGAGGACAATGTGTCATACCAAGCTCTTGGTGCCTGATGGAGGCCATATAGAGCTTTGTCTAGCTTGTACACATAGTCATCATGTTCTGGATCTTCAAAACCTGGGGGTTGGCATACATACACTTCTTCTTCAATTTTTCATAAAGGAAGCACTTTTTACATCCATTTGGTATACCTTGAATTTCTTATATGAAGCATATGCCAGAAATATTCTTATGGCTTCAATTCTGGCAACAGGAGCATATACTTCATCATAATCAATTCCTTCTTCTTGTGTGTATCCTTGGGCTACAAGTCTTGCTTTTTTTTGATCACTATACCCCTTTCATCTTTCTTATTTCTGAAGATCCATCTTGTGCCAATAGGTCTTTTTCCCTTTGGTAGAGGAACAAGAGTCCATACAGCTTGCAGTTTGAACTGAAGAAGTTCTTCTTGCATTGCTATGATCCAGTTTGAATCTTTCATAGCTTGTTGAATCTTCTTAGGTTCTTCCTGTGACAGAAAACATTCATACATGCATTCACTAGATATTAAACTTATGTTACAAACATTTGAATTTAATGAAGGATTAAATTTGCTTCTTGTCTGCATGTTTGAATTGACATCACTTAGGACTAGGTCCAGAGGATGATTCTTTTCAGTTATGGTTCCAGGGATTTTGTCAACAGAGATTTGAGAATCTTGATTTGACTCATTTAATTCAGGAATTTGTGCATCTGTCCATGTTTCTTGTTGATTGTTTGTATTTTGTGGAGTTTCATCATTACTACTGGTGTCAGTAGTAACGTTCTCTTCATTGACCTCAGGAGGATCATTGTTGTTACTGTCATCAGTATTGAGTAGATCGTCATCACAAATCTGAGGTTCGGAGTTACTACTGGGATCAGTAGTATCTTCAGAATTTATGTTATTACTGGTATCAATGAAATTAGGGTTACCAGAGTTACTACTGTCCTCAGTATCAACTGTGGGACCAGTATCAACTAAGATATATTTCATGATTTCTTGCCTTCCACTTGATGATGGTCCTGCTAGTTGGTTTTGATTGTTTGAATCTCCTGTATTAAGCTCATAATTGACATCAAAAGATTTGGTTAGATTATCAATATTAAACAACCAATCTGGACCATTTTCTTGTTCATTCATCAGATTTTCATTAAAGGATACATTTACACTATCTTCAATGATCCTTAGTCTTTTGTTGAACACTCTGTAAGATTTGCTTTGAGTTGAGTATCCTACAAATATTCCATCATCTGCTTTGCAGTCAAATTTACCAATTTGTTCTCTTGTAATTAAAATAGTACAAGGACAACCAAATGATTTTAAGAAACTTATTGATGGTTTTCTTTGATTGAAAAGTTCATATGGTGTTTTAAAGTGAGGCCTAACTATTAATACTCTGTTCTGAACATAACAAGCAGTATTAACAACTTCAGCCCAAAAAGTTATTGGTAATTTTGAATCTGCAATCATAGATCTGGCTGCTTCAATGATAGTTCTATTTCTTCTTTCAGCTACACCATTTTGTTGTGGAGTTCTTGGTGAGCTGTACTGCCTGTCAATGCCCTTAAGATCACAAAAATCAATTAGGTTAGTATTTTTAAACTCAGTTCTATTATCACATCTAATTGCTTTCACTTTGAGATCTCTTGTATTTTCCAGCTTTATAATCAGATTCTTGATCATTTCACTTGTTTCATCTTTGGTCCTAAGAAAGAAGACCCAAGTATATCTGGAAAAATCATCAGTAATAACAAGGCAGTATTGTTTCTTTCCAATGCTCATTACATTTGTAGGTCCAAAAAGGTCCATATGTAAGAGCTGCAAAGGATTAGAAATAGAATTGATTGCTTTGGACTTATGAGAAGTCTTGTGTTGTTTACCTTTTAAGCATGCAACACAGTGATGATCACACATAAATTCTTTTTGTGGTAGACCAACTACTAAATTCTTTTTAACTAAATTATTCATATTTTTAAAATTTGTGTGACACATCCTTCTATGCCAAAGTTCTGATTCATTTGTGTTTGCCTTAGATATAAAACAGTTGATCTCATTTGATAAAATGAGTTCTCCCCCTATATCCAGGCAATACACATTGTTTCTCCTTGGTGTTCTTAAAACAACAAATTTTTCATCTAAAATAAAATCAGGAGAAAGAATGATGCACTCAACATCTGTAAAAAGAATTTTGTTCTTCTTATCACAGACTTGTGAGACACTAACCAGGTTATATTTAAGCTCAGCAACATAAAAGACATCATCAAAAGTGATCTTACCATTTGATATTGTACCTTTACCTGTAATCTTACCTCCTCTAGGATTTTCTCCAAAAGCAACATATCCTCCTTCAAAAGACTTGAAATCTCTAAGTATTTGAAGATTTCCAGTCATGTGTCTAGAGCACCCACTATCAATATGCCATGTTCTACTGCACATAAAGTAAAATAATTAGTTAATTTTGGGAACCCAAGCTTGTTTTGTCTTGGGTTCATCCTTCGAAGAGTGAGTCTTTCTAACTGAATGAGCCTTGTATGCAGTTTTTTACTTAGTACTGATGTTCTTAGTTACTACTGATCTAGGTTTATACCCGTAGTTTTTGGCTTTTAAAAATTTTACTACTGATGGACCAGTAGTGTTTGGGTAATATGAATTTTGAGCATAATCAGTAGTGTTTTTGTAATTATACCAGACAACATTGTAATTAGGGTTTTTACCAGTAGTAAACCTGGAATAGTTTCTACTGTTGTTTGAAAACTTTGAATATTGAGGAAACTGATTTTGTTTTCCATTGTTTTTGAAATAATTACTTCTGTTTGGACTTTTATACCTGATATTTTGTACAAATCTTTGTGCAGTTCTTCCAAATTTAGGAATCTCAACACATGGTTTTTTAAATTCTTTTTGTTTTGGTTTTTCCTTTTCTTTTGTTTCTTCAATTTGTTTTAATTTTAAGGCTTTTTCTTTTTCTTTGTTGATTTTGAATTCTTTAAATTCTTGACTGTTAATAGGATTGAAGTGACAGTTTTTAGCTATGTGGTTAACCTTGTTACAAATTAAACATGATAATTTTGTTATTTTTGCACTTTCAGGTTTTCTTTGTTCTTTTAACTGATTTAAGTTTCTTTGATTTCCCCTTCTTAGAATTGTAGGTATATTTTCTGAATTGTATTTTGGGGATTCGGTTTGACTATGTGTTGTGTGAAAACTTGTATCATTTGATTCAGTTGTTTGATCATCATCAGAAGATTCATTTGATTCATTACTGGTTTCAGTTTCAGTTTGACTTTCAATTTTTAAATCATTTAAAACTCTTTCTGTGCTTGATTTAAGAGGAGGAATAAAATTTGTTGGAGGTGGGACTGCATGATATCCCACTCCATGAACAACCTTTTCTGTGGTTTGATTACTAGTTAATTCATTAACAATTTTAGAACTTCTTTCAAATTTCTGAATAGTTAGTTTGTTCTGTTCTAATTCCATTTGACATTCTTCTAATTTGATCAAAGTTTCTTTTAGTTTTAATTCAATATGTTCTTTTTCATAAGTAGTTTGTAACAATTCATCTTTTATTTTTTGATCAGTTATTTTATAAATTTTAATTTGATTTTCTAAATCAGCTATACAACCATTGTATTCAATTCTTCTATTTTTGTTTAGTATCATCTCTTCAAGTGTTTCTTTATTAAGTTTTTCTAATTCTTTATATGCTTTAATACATTCAGGAGTACAAGATTTAGAATTTACCTCAGTAGTAGAAGGATCAGTAGTAAAGGCCATGAGAGCTTGATTCTGTGCATGTTCTTCTGCTTGAAAGCTCCAGTCATACCCTTGTCCTTCTTGAGATAGTAAAGCAGTTGAATTTGAGGTACTGTTTTTGTTGTAGTTTGATCTTTGGTCTTTGTTTGGGCATTCTCTGGCAAAGTGACCTAGATTGCTACAGTTGTAGCATTTGACCTTGGTTTTGTCAAATCCAGCACGATCACCTTTGTTGTAAGACAGATTTTGTCTTCCAGTTCTTTTAAGAAATCTTTTGGTTCTTAAGCTCAGCATAGCCATCTGCCACTTGACGTCCATCTCTTCCAAATCATCAGGATTGAGTTGTTCTAAATCCTCACTAATCAATGCAGTGTGCACATGACTAGTGAAGAATGATTCTCTTGCTACATCTTCAATACCTGCATTCTTTGTAGTGTCCTTCCCTGTTCCTGTACTTGACACAAAGGCAACATTGTTTGAAGGTAAATTAGGGGATTTATTACTTACCTCTGATTCAAACACTCTTAACTCATTGTAAAGTTCATCAACTCCTTTTCTTCTAGTGCATCACCTTGTCTATATATCACAGTATACATAGACCATTCTTCACCTAGAGACCTGAGGAACTTCCTGTTGACATCATCATTGTCTGGTTGGTAACCAACTTGATTCAGTTCACCAATGAGTTTGTTGAACCTATCAAATACTTGAGACAAGGATTCATTCTTCTGTCCTTTGAAGTTTTCAAAGTCTTGTTTCAGAACAGACTTCATGTTTCTTTTTGTGCTCTTTGTGCCAACAAACCTCTTTTCCAGAGCCTGCCATAGGTTCTTTGCATCATCATATTCAACAAAGAGATGTTGATAATCATTGGGAATGGCAAGCAAAAGAGTGCTTAAGGTTTTGAGCTCGATCCCTCTGTCCTTCTTCTCTTTCTCACACTTGAGTTTATCTACTTCGGTTGAAGTGGTGGCTGTTTGAGTTTGAATAGTTTTGTTGCCTTCAAGAACCACTTCCCATATGGAATAATCAGTAACCAGCATGTATTGCTTGATTCTGTTTTTCCACATCCCAAAGTTGTTGGGAGTGAGAATTGGAATCTTGTTTGCTTGAGTACTTTCATTGTTATCAGACATGATTAACAATTTTGAGATCGAAAGTATGAAACTTTTTGTTGTTCTTAATTCGTAGATCTAGAACCGTAAAGCTCTGATACCACTTGTCAGGATCGATTAACCCAGAAGGATTAATTAATCACAGATCTACAAACTATTAGAAGTTGCAGCGGATCAACACTTATAGTTTAATTGATTAAGAACAATGAATACTGTTAATGAATACGAATGTAAATAAGAACACATTGATTCACAAAAAGCTTCAATGTATATTAATTTGATCGATCAATACACACGTATGTTTACAATTCATAAGGAACTATATATACTAGTCCTTGAAGCCTAAATTAATAACCTAGTTATTCTAGGAATCGATTACAATTGAATTTCATAAAGATATACATTCCGTAACTAACTATGCTAGAATCTCGTATGTGATCAGCACCAAAAATAGAACGTCAGTAGTATTTGCTGTCATCAGTAGTAACTTTGAGATCAGTAGCATCAGTAGTAAACGTAGTTCTGCCCCATCAGTACTAATCTTCAATATGCTTGAATCAGTACTAACTGCAGCATCAGTAATAAAATGATATACCGGTTTTATATCCCAACACACACCAATCCTCCCTTCCATCCATCCAATACACAAACTAATTTAAGTACCACTAGACCTTCATCTTTGGGATGTGGGCTTCACATGATAAATGCTTTGTCTCCTTATACCTCCTCCATTGATAGATTTTACAATCTTAACACATATTTTTTTATATTAAAATAAGTGAATCACTTTAAAGTTTACGTTTTTTGAGGCAAAATAAAATAATAAAATATTAGTAAAATTAAATATGGTAATTAGAATAGATGACAAAGTTAAATATAGGAAGATGACAAAAATAGATGGGCCCACACCTTTAATGATGTTTAAAGAGGAATAAAGTAAGGGTAAATGAGTAATTTTAAATATAAAAACTTATCAAATAAGATAAACTATTAAAGTGATTCACTTATTTTGATACACCCCTAAAAAGAAAGTAATTCACTTATTTTGATACGGAGGAAGTATAAATCAATAATTTACGTCGTTAATTTTTAATTAGTTTTTAAAGATATTAAAATGAAAATACACAACTATAAACTCTCCGAAATTACGTTTAAGTAGTATGTTTTGACTTTTGCATCATACATGTATATTAAGTTTTATGGATATATACTGAAAATCTATGTAATTAGCGGACGTTTGTTTTGATTAATTGTCTCTAATCCTACACAATTCCAAAATACATTATTCGTTGTCATTAAAATCTTTTCCAAAACCTTATCAATTCAATTATGTTCCTTAGATAAACTAACACATTTGAATATTTTGTATGTATCTTAATTATGTTCTCTAATCATCATTAACTTCACTTTATTTAAAAGGAGTGAAACTCATATACCACTAACTATACAATTTTGTACCATTTCTTTATTTTTTTAACGCCAAATTTATTTCTCGAGTCTAGCAAATTACTAGACTAAAAACATTAAAAAGGAAATTTAATCCAGTCAACCTAAGAAATCTTGCGTTTTAGATTTCTATGAGTTAGCTATGAAAAAAATAGAATAATATTATCTACTCTATCTACTTTACGTATTTTTCCACTATAAAAAATCTTCGAGGTTTGCTAACGCCAAATAATCCAACATGTAGTAAAACCAATTACTTTCAACTTTAGACGTCGGAGGTTTAGGTTTGCGATTAACATTTCTTTGTATTTTTGTTGCAAGCTTTTTGCTAGTCATATTTTATAGTATATATAATTATAGTTTCCTTGGGTTGGGGAGAGGGTAATAACATTACCGAAGCTCCATTTCTCTTCCCTTTGCGTCATTCAATTTTTTTTTCTAATCTAACTTTTATTATATTTATAAATCTCAATACCCATAAAACAATGTATCACTTTGAATAAGAGGAAGTAGATGACGAGAAAGCACTTGTGAATACATCAAATTACCCGTGGGGAAATTGAATAGTTGCTAGGTACCAAACTCCACCGCCCACTCTAAATAGTAAAATTCTTAAATCACACAACAAGCTACTTTATTTTTTATTTTATTTTTTTGGCTATTTGTTTAAAATGATGTATATATATATATATATATATATATATATATATATATATATATATATATATATATATATATATATATATATTTTGAAACAGCTTTTGAATTAAACTTAAAAAACTAGCAAGAAGCTAGAAGAAAAAAACAATTCAGTCAATAATTACATGGTAAAATAAGCCACTCCGACCACGAAACTCTAAACTTGCTATTTCTATTACAAATCCAACTAAACGAAACTTCCTTTATCGCATCAACCAACATATCTTTTCTTCGATCCCCGTTATTAAAGATAACCGCATTTCTATACCGCCACAAGATCCAAACAACCGTAAAACAAACCGCTTCCACAATCAACTTGCAATGCCGACTTCTATTGCTCGAATAGACCGATTCCAACATGTCATCTAAATCTTCCATGTCAACATCCAACACTTGAAGCCAATTACCAATAGCTCTCCAAACACTTTTAGCTACATTACAATTCCAAAATATATGATCCACATCTTCCATCTCGGCTTCACAAACTTGACAACTAAGATCATCAATCTGAACACCTCTTAAATCAAGATTTTGCTTAGAAGGGATCCTATTAAGCTTCACTTTCCACACCAAAATGTTCACTTTTCTAGGAACAAGAGAATTCCATCGTGTTTCGATCAAACACATGGGTAACAATCTATCATCAAGCCAGTTCCTCGTCATTTTAACTTCGAATATACCGTTATCACCAATCTCCCACCACCATTTATCTGGGACCTGAGACAAGTTAAAACCTTGTATTTGAGCCTGAATCTCCTTAACTTGATGAGTCTCACGCCCCCCCCCCCCCCCCCCGAATACTCCGAACCCACTCCCACACCACCGTACCCTCTTGGATGCGATCGGAAACTGTACAAGCCTTATTAGCCTCCAATCTAAACAATCTCGGGTACCTTACTCTATACGGAACTGCGTCTGCCCATGCATCGTTCCAGAAACTCGTAGTCATGCCATCCCCTACTCTTTTCTTTAAATATGACAACAAGTCCACCCCAGAAACTTTACTTTTGTTCAACATTTTAAGTAGACTAGCCCATGGCCCATTTGAACGAGTATGGCCAAAATAAGCGTCCAACCCACCGCCATCATCATATATTAGACGAATAACACGAGCCCATAAAACCTCCTTATTGTTCACGAATCTCCACACCCATTTCAACACAAGAGCAATATTAAACGCTTTCAAACTTCCAATATTAAGGCCACCATTCTGGTACGAAGCCAACACAGAATCCCATTTCACCCAATGAATCTTCCGCTGATCTTCATTACCACCCCAAAAAAAAGAAGCTCTCAATCGTTCCAACATAGAGCCCACATTCTTCGGCATTATAAACATGGACAAATAATAAATACCCAAACCACCCAACACCGTTTTTATTAACATCGACCTTCCTCCTATCGATAAAGTTGTAACCTTCCACCCCGACAGTTTCTTTTTAAATCTATCAATAAGGCTTTCCCAATTCTTTTTTCTAGACATTGACGCTCCCACCGGAAGCCCTAGATAAATTAACGGAATTGTACCTTTGCAAACCCCAAGTCGGTTTGCCATGTCATCGATATCATGATCCGTAACTCCAACTCCATACAAATTCGACTTATGCAAGTTTAGCTTCAACCCGGACGCCATATAAAAATAGTGAAGAACAATAATCAAATTTTGCATATTATTACCCGACCACTCCCCCAGAAAAATAGCATCATCCGCATATAACAAATGAGAAATTGACAACGATTCATCTTTTAACTTAACCCCCTTGAAAAATTGATGATCTTTAGCTTCCTCCATTGCCACATGAAGGCCTTCCATGGCAATAATAAATAAAAAGGGCGACAATGGATCGCCTTGCCTTAACCCTCTCTCTAAATTAAACTCTCTAGAGGCATTCCCATTTAAAAGAACCGAAGCTTTAGAAGAATTAAGAATTGCCTTAATCCAATTCCTCCACACCTCCGGGAATCGCATAAACTCCATCATTCTATCCAGAAACTCCCAACTAATCGAATCATATGCTTTCTCAAAATCGATCTTCAACACCATAGCACTTTTCTTTCTTTTTTTATACCATGCGATGATCTCGTTAACAATCATCGGGCCGTCTAAAATTTGACGACCTTGAATAAAGGCCGACTGCTCAACACTAACAATAGAATCCACCACCAATGCAAGTCTTAGAGCTAAAACTTTTGCCACGATTTTATATTGAACACCAATAAGACTGATCGGCCTGTAATCATTAACTGAAAGAGGATTAATAACTTTTCTTCTTTAACAGTGGATAATGATATGACTATCACATGATCAAATTTTACATCTAGTTCTTACCCCATCTGTAGGATTTTCATATGATACTCAAAATAATATTTATTTATATTTGTAAAATCATAAATTTATATACTTAATAATTTTGATACTATAAGTAATTTGAGTTGTAAAATCAAGTTGGTAAGGTTATAGATTACTAATCTGCACATTACAATTTTTGAGAAAAAAATCAATATAAAATAAAATGAGGTTAAAAATATAAGTATTCAAAACCTAATATGGTAAAAGACTAAAACTAAAAGAGGAAAAAAGGGTCAAAGTTGGTAGCTAAAACTTACAAAAAAATGGTCCTGGCACTATTCATTAAGTTGGTAAATTTATATATTTATATTATACAGTAAACACTCTTTAAATTAATGATCTAAGGATCAGAGAAATTTATTAATTTAGAGAGTTATTAATCTATCGATAAATTAAAAATTATTAATTTAAAGAGTTATTAAGTAATTATGTTGAACATATCAAATAAAAATACAAATTAGTCTATGTCTTTTAGAACTTTAAATAAACTTGAACTATGATTAGTATACTAGCAGAGTATCCGCGCAATGCGGCGGCGGGTACCCTGTAACCATATGTGCGTTAGCGATATTGATGGTGGTGAGGCAGTAGTGGGTGGTGACGGTAGTGATGGTAGTGTGTGGTGGTATGTAGTTAGGACTATCAAATCATGCTATCATTTCGTGTTTTTGGGTAACACAACACGACATGAATTCGTTCAACACGAAAACAACACGAAGTCCTGTTTTATTTTGCTAACACGAACACGACCCAATTAAAAAACGATAAACACGACAACACAAAATAAATAACAAAATAACAACTTTCTTACTTAGTACATGCTAAAAACCTGACAAACACGACAAGATTATAACATTAGTTTTTAAATGTTCCCAAAATCATATCTGTAGTATCAATTTTGTGTTAATCTCTGAACACAAACACGACACGACACGACTTCGTGTTTGTTTTACACAACACGAACACGAGTTCAAATTTCAATTTCATCCTAGTTTCATTTCGTTTCGTGTATTTTGTCGTGTTGTGTTAGGTTTTGACAACCCTATATGTAGTGATGATAGGTGTTGGTTGGTGATACGAGTTAAATGGTTAATAAAAATAATAGATTAATAAATAATTGCAGTCAAATAATCAATTGCTCAATTGGATAGAGCTCAATTGTAACATAGTGGAGGATTATGCAGATATGACATTTTAATAAATGCAATTAAACATCATATACAATGATTCAAATCTAAATATGTGTCATTAGATACCAACCAAAAGTTCAAATATTTATACTTAATCTTGACCCCAACATCCCAGACTATGAAGTTGATCTATATAAAAAAGGGTGTACCAATCGTAGGTATTGTTTTCAGGATATCACCAAGCTTGAGCTCGTACAAAATGGTTGTCTTACTAGTAGCATCAAGACCCACAATCAACATACACATCTCTTTTTGATGTAATTGACCCGTTGATTCAACGAATACGGGGATAATCTAACCAAAACCACGCTGATTCAAAATTTTCGTTGGATTGCCTTCATATTTCATTCAATACAAAGAACACAATTCATTAAATTGAAGTGTTGCGTCTATCTTTTTATTTTGAATGGTTATGTTTTGTTAATTGGTGTTTTTTTACCAAAACAACAACAAACTTTTTGTTTAGAGTTATTGTCTTTGATTATATGTATGAAAACAACAACAAACTTTTTGTTTAGACTTCCCTTGAATTAGAGTTGTGCCTTTTTCTTATCTCAATAGTGATACCCGAAGGCAATCGGTAAGGTCGAAATACTTTACTGTGAAAGTGATTCACACGATTTAAATGTTTGTCCGGTAATCTCAAACCCAAATATCCAACAATAAGTAAACACATAAGTAGATACGTATAATAAGCACCAATATCATATCTCTAACTAAAAATGGACTATTTCAATGAAAATATTAGTTTAAATAAGTTAAGTTTTAACTCGTTTAAGAGCGGTTTTAAAAAATAAGGAATTTACTTAAAACTTTAAGGCTGAGCGGAATGGGTCTCACGCCGAGTAGCGTGGTGCTGATATGGCAACGGGCCACGACGTGGTGGTCGAAGGCACACCGCCCCCACACGGTGTGGGGGCTAGGTGTGGCTAGGGTTGGCCACGACCACGAGGCACAACGTGCGTGGGAGCGAAAGATTTGATGATATTTCGACCGTTACAAGGTTTTTTGTAAGAGAAAGTTATACAGAAAAAAAAACTTACGTTGTGTGAAGTTTGCTGCTCTCTGCGTTTTGGAGAATTAGAGAAGACAACGTTTATTAGGGTTTCCTAATATTTATCTATCGCTTTTTTTTTTAAATTTTGGGCAGGCCTTTGCTTTTTATTTTGGGCTATTATTAAAACTTTAGACATACTTTTTGTTTTGGGCTTTGAGTATGGTTTTTTATTTGAACTGGAAATTAGATGAATAGGTGAAATGAAATGGTTTGTTTTAAGATTAAGTAGTAATAGTAATAAATGGTAGTTGTTTTTAAAATAAATGAATAAATAAATGGTGAGATGGAAATTAAAATAAAGTAATACTTCCTTCGATTTAAAATAAGTGATACACTTTCCATATTTGGGTGTATCAAAATGAATGATACACTTTGAAAGTTATCTTATTTGGTAAAAAATAGTGGACCCTACATTCACTAGCTACCTACTTTTACAAAGTGAAATGACTCATGTACCCTTACTTTTACTTTTAAACATCATTAACCTCATTCTATTCAAAAATTGTGGGACCCATTATCCACTAACCATCCAATTAATCTAATTTAACCCTCATTATCATCTTTTGCCTCAAAAAACGTGAAACCAACAATGTATCACTTATTTTAAATCGAAGGAAGTAGATATTTTTTGAATTAATGATGTGATATGATACGGTGTAGTTACTGAGATGTCAGATAATATGACAGGAAAAATGATACGGTGGATGAGACTAGGGATGGCAATGGAGCGGATGTGGATCGGGTGATGCGATGTCCACATCCATATCCATTTAGATTTACATCGTCCATATCCACATCCATATCCATTTAAAATCATTTCATCCATCCATATCCATCGGATTATAGCGGGTAAATGGGCATCCGTTGGATATCAAAAAAAAATTTGTTTTCTAAAGAAGTATGATAGTTTCATAGATAAATTTGCAATTTTTGTTGAATATGTATATAGTTTCTTTCAAAAGAATATACAAATGAAAACATAATTACGAACCTACATTCGACGCATCAAGGCATAGAACATAGTTTGTAACTAATAACCAATTATTGATAGATACAAACGAAACATAACTTAACGGTTTGTAATGTTTACAAATTTAGTTATATTCAATGTTATGTTATGTATAAATTTGATTGAATAAAAAATATGTAGACATATATTATTAATCATGTAAAATTGTAATATAAAAAAGATTAATTTCGGGTTAAATGGATTCATCCATGGATTGCAAATCATCATCCGTATCCGCTCCAATAAACATCCACATCCGCTCCACATCCGATATTCACTCATTTAACTTCATCCATATCCACCACCGGTGGAGCGGATCGGATAAATGAGGGCGGATTAGAGTTGCCATCTCTAGATGAGACGCGTAACCCATAGTCTAAAAGGGGCACTTAACGACAAGGATTATGGTCTCTAGTTATTGGCAATAGTGAAGTTGTGGTCAACAAATGGTATGGGCCCAGTAATCATATGAACGGATCCCGTTTCTTTTAAGCTCCTCGTGGTGGGGGCCCATGTATCACCACCACCTTTTTCATATACTTTTATACCTTTGCTTAGTATTTCTTTTTAGTTTTAGCAATATACGATGCTATTTAGAAATCTTGTCTACGTGGATAGAATTATAATTATTTATATCTTATTTCTTCTATATTCTTTTTCTAAAATTATTGAGTGTCGTTGTTGTAATATACGTGCTTAGACTATGCGTAATGGGAGACCAAACTTGTTTGGTCACCCCTGCCACCTCTGCGCCACATCAGTTTTCTCTTTCCTGATCAAATACTTGACCAGATAGTGACCAAATGCCCGTAATGGGTGACTGATCGACTTTTTTTTTCTTTTTTTTTTAAATTTCATTAATAATTAAAACATTACATTAAAAATAATTTAAAACATTACATTAAACATAATTAAAAAAAACATTAAAAAAAACTACTGGTCGGTTTGTCAATTCCAAATGTGTTCCACCAAATTATATCTAAGATTTAGATGAGTTTGTTTGTAACACCGCATTTTGAAACTATTTTTTTTTAAATGATAAACATCTTTAGCATTAACATTAGATTGCGGAAGCAATTAATCTACACCTACGTCACATTGAGTTTACAACCGTGGTCCCACACAAAACAATACAATTCAAGTAGTTAGTTAAAAGACGGTATTACAAAACACGGCTCATTTCACAAAACATATTTTAAAGCATGGTCAAACACTCCGTCCATGCCCGACCCGTTCAAGCCTTCCAACCTGAAATGTGTCAATAGGGAGGAGGGATTAGCACAAAAGCTAAGTGAATAAATTACTACCACTACCAACTACACTAATCACTAAACACGAAAGTTAGAAACATCTCCGGTTTGGGTAAACACTTAATTGAGAGGATCAGTGGCTTTGCGGGCCTTAAACCATGGTCGGCCAAAACCACGGTAACCGATAGCGCTGTATCCAACACCCGGGTAAACCCCCTTAACCGTGCAACGTATACAGGTAAGGTTGGATACCCTATTAGTCGATACACTATGCTCAACCGATATCCTTCCGACACTGACCTCGTCCCGGTTGTGCACATAGTCATGTATGGTATTCCCCTAACACTAGGCATACATAACAAGTAGACTAGCTACGAAAAAACACCGCGAAAAACGTCACAAAAGAGTTCCCAGACGTGAACTATAGTTCGCGTCGGGAACTGATTCGTGAACTACATCGCGGCTGATACCCCAATTCTCTGTTGACACTTCCTGGTCGCTAAGAGGAGTTCGCGACTAGGTCTGGTAATTTTCCTGCGGTTTCAAGTATACAAAAGCCAAATGGAAAATGATCGAGACCCGAGTTGTAGGTTAATCCACTCACCTTTCAATCCTCGATTTCCTTAACTCAGTGAGCTAGTGTCACTGAGTTTCCTTCCCGGTTCCTGTAACAAGTATACCGAGTTAGTGACCAATCCACCGAAATGTCAAAATTGACAATTTAACAAGTTGCAACCTAAGACTCATAAAATACACATTTTATGACATTACCAACTTGTATAACAACACAACTCACCAAGTAGTCATTTATACCTTATAAACCGTTCTACCACTAGTTCACCCAAACGGGCCAAAAACCCGAACTTGACTAAATCACTTCCCCATTTCCATCTACTAGCACATAACTCATATCCTAGCAATTCACAAGCATTTAGCAATTCCATCAAGATCATAACTATCAAAATTTCCAAGTATCATACTTCCAAAATCACTATATTGATCCATAATTTAACAATACTAGGTTTTTAACATCCATAATTTAACAAACATGTTTTCTCAACCTAACAAACAATTCCATCCATCCAAATAACAAGAATTCCAAGATTCATCAAAACCTACCTTCAACATCCACCATTAATGGAGGTTGAAGGTGGTTTCCACCAAACCTTGTCTTCCTACCACAAATAACCATACATTTCATGTAAAAGCTTGCATAAGCTCATAAAACAACATCCAAAGCAAGATTCAACCACAAAACACTAGAAATCATAAACCCTAGTTCAAGAACACCAAGAACAAGTGAAGGAGAAGGTGTAACTTACTTCAAAGCTTCTCCTACACAAACTTTAGTGTAAAATTTCAGACCCTAGCACAAGAAATCAACAAGAACAAGCTCAAAACCAAAGAGAAAGATGGAGGGTGTTTCCAAGCAATGAAATAGTGGAATGAGAGGATAATGTTTGAAAAAGAGAAAAAGAGAAGAGATGGTGTTTCCCTCTCTCCCTACACCGGCCAAGCAAGAGGGAGTGGGACCCCTCTTGCACCTTTTTCCAACTTTTTAGTATACGTCTGAAAAGTCCCTTTCGTAGATAATTTATTTAAAATAGTAAACGGACTCCAATTTTAAAAACGAAATTCAACGAAGAGTCTAAAGATATAAAAATTACATTTTCATTCCAATCATATCACAAGTCGGGTATTTTAACCCCTTGGTTAAAATACCGCAAAAGACAGAAAGCTAATTAAATTAACTAAGCATTTAATCAGATAATCATTTAATCATTTAATCAAGTACCTTAAGGTCAATAAACTAATAGGCCGGGTTTTGGGATGTTACATTGTTGATTATTGATCTCCCTGATAACTTCTAATGTTCATGCTCGTTATACATCGGATTTTCAGCGAAGTAAGCTGCCACGAGACGGTCATTCGCACCGCCATAGTCCCTATGCACGTATCTTCTAGGAGTTCTAGGTATAGTAGAACTAGAACCTTCAAGAAACGCGATAGCCGTTTGTAAAAAACCAAGATGTATAACCATGTCCTCTTCCTCGTCGCCAAAAATGAAATTAGCGACATTCATTTCATCGTCGAAACTCATTTTTAAGATAGTGTGTGTGATGTGAGTAAGTATGAAGAAAAGAAATGAGAAGTGTGAAATTTTTTAGAAAAAGATGGTATAAAAAAGGAAAAAAGAGTATGATGGTTTTCAAAGTTGATTTTGAAAAAGCATATGACTCTTTGAGTTGGGAGTTCTTGGATCGGATGATGGAGTTTATGGGCTTTCCGGTGTTGTGGCGTAATTGGATTATGGCGATACATAAGTCTTCTAAAGCGTCGGTTATTTTGAATGGTAACGCTTCTAAGGAATTTAATCTTGAAAGGGGTCTTCGTTAAGGTGACCCCTTGTCGCCTTTTTTATTTATTATTGCTATGGAGGGGTTGCATATAGCTATGGAGGAAGCAAAATCAAAAAATTATTTTAAAGGGGTTAAAATTACTGATAACTTGTTGAATATTTCGCACCTTCTTTATGCCGATGATGTGATTTTTATGGGTGAGTGGTCTTCGAATAATTTGCGTCAATTGCTTATTATTCTTCATTTTTTTCATATGGCGTCAGGGTTGAAAATCAACCTTAAAAAGTCTAACTTATATGGAGTAGGGGTGACGGATGATCAAGTGTGTTGTATGGCTAACGCGTATGGAGTGTCTAATGGTAAGTCTCCTTTTATGTATCTCGGTCTTCCGGTTGGAGCATGTATGACTAGAAAACGGTATTGGGAGGGATTGATTGATAAGTTTAAAAAGAAATTATCTCGATGGAAAGTTAATACTTTGTCGATTGGAGGTAGATCTACCCTTTTAAAAGTGGTGTTTGGTGGAATGGGTATTTATTATATGTCAATGTTTGTGTTGCCCGGGGTTGTGGAAGCTTGTTTAGAAAAGTTGAGGGCTTCTTTTTTTTGGGGTGGTTCCGATACCAAACGTAAAATCCATTGGGTGAAGTGGGATGCGGTGTTGGCTTCTCGTCAAAATGGTAGTCTTGATATTGGAAGTTTACATTCCTTTAATATTGCGTTGTTGTTAAAGTGGGTTTGGTGGTTTGTCACTAAGGGTAACATGCTTTGGGCTAAAGTTATAAAAGGTATTTATGGAGATGGTGGTGGCCTTGATCTAGTCGGTCAAGTGCGAACAGGGGCCACTCCTTGGTCTAATATTCTTAATATGATTCGGGTATTTAAAAACAGGGGGATGGATTTTTTGTTGAATTTGAGGAAGCGTGTTGGGAGACGGGAAGGAGACGAGATTTTGGTTGGATCCGTGGTTAAGTTCGAAACCTTTGGCTGTTATGTATCCTCGTATATTTCGTTTGGAGGTTCAAAAGGATTGTAAGGTGGCGGACAGATTGCAAAATAATGTGGTGACATGGAATTGGGTTCGTAATATTCGAGGAGGGAGAGAAGCAGGGGCATTGCTCGACATTGGTCATTTATTATTCGGTTTTGCTTTGTCTGAAGGAAGGGATATATGGTGTTGGGATATTGGTAATGATGTCGATTTTGAGGTTAAAAACACTAGAAGATGGCTTGATAATTTGTTGCTTCCTGCTTCAAATTTATATACGAGATGGAATAACCTAGTGCCACGTAAAGTTAATATATTATTCTGGAAAATTAATTTAAATCGGATGCCCGATAAAGTGAACCTTTCGAGAAGAGGTATTATGTTGGATAATCTTCATTGTGTGATGTGTGGTGACGATGTGGAGGATGTTGATCATCTTTTTTGGTCATGTTCGGTTTCAAAACAACTTTGGCGGGGTATAGGTATGTGGTTGCAAGTTTTGGATGTTAATGTTGATTCGCTTGATGAGTGTTTGGCAAGTTTAGATGCAAGCTCGTTGAATAACAAGGCGAAGTTGATAACTGAAGCGGTCATTTTTACGACTCTATAGATTATTTGGCGATATAGAAATGCTAAAGTTTTTGAGGATCGTGAAGCTCGAAGAAATTTGTTGATTGATGCTGTCAAAGAGGTTGCGTATTTATGGATATGTAATCGGAAATCAAAGTATAGAGTTAGTTGGCCCGAGTGGCTTATTTTACCTTGTAATTAACAATGTGAATTGTTTTTTTTTTTCTAGCTTCTTGCTAGTTTTTTAAGTTTAATTCAATAGCTGTTTCCAAAAAAAAAATTGTAATTTGACCCGTCAAAGTCACTGAAGAATCTTTGATCGGGAATTCTCCTTTCACACAAGTTGCTCGCTCGAATGTATTCTACAACTTTAGTTTCTATCATGACTTCGATCTAAACTCAAATCACAAACTAAAAAGGTGTAGTTATATTGAAATATTTAATATTACGTAAATTATCTAAGACGTCTTTTGTCAACTATTTAATTTATACTGAAATATTTCAACACCCTCGCATAAATTAGTATTAGCAAAATGTTTGTGAAAATAATAAGTAATATTAATATTACGTAAGTTTCCGCAGTGTTACGAATAGCACCTTCAAAATTTAAAGTACTGAATATTACTACTCTAGACACATTAACACAAATCTCTCACTAAATGTGATCTCCATCAAAGGCATGTTGCGTAATAGAACCCAAGCAAGGTTTTATAAAACGATGATAATTTTAAAATCATCTTATCTTATTCTTTTATAATGTGTTCAGGACTACTAAATATAGAAGTCCTTAAATTTAAACTTAAACTTTTTTCTACTTTTAATAACATCTTAAACACCGCAAAAATAAAAAAAATGTTGCTTACATGATTCGAACACAAGACCTTTTCTGAGTATAAACTGTTTGTTAACCGATTGATCTAAATGACACTTTGTTTTAAAACAAATAAACAACCAACTTTAACTAGAAAACATATTGTATCGAACTTTTCATGATCAAGGTATTTGTTTTTGTGCTCACATATTCTTTAATTATAATCCTTAAGTTTGTTGAACTTAAATGTATTATTATGTTCTAGATGATAATGATTACTGATTGCAATTTTTAAAGATGGAAAAAATCACTCATTTGCGCAATTATTGTTGGAAAAATCGTGAAAACGAACAACACTTGATCGCCACGAAATATAGTTTTTGGGTACCCGTCGCCGCATTGCGCGGGTACCCTGCTAGTATATTTTAATATATATATCATAATAGTTACTATATATGCTTAGTAATACATGTGTGATAGATGCATATGAAAAAGTAAGAATTTTTTTCAATAATGATGTAGTTTTTCGAAAAAACTCACAAATAATGGGAAAAATAAATTAAAATTTTTGTGAAGGGTTTATAATGGATAATATATAGTCGTTTGAAAAAAAACTCCCCGAAATTCGGTGTCGAGGAGTCCAGAAAAGCTGAAGATCCGGACTCCATGGGTACTGTAACATCCTAAAACCGGCCTAGTTGTTTTAGGTATATATTGATATTTGAAAAAATATCTATTTGACCCTAAATGGAATAAATTGACTAAACGTTAAATAAATTGGTTGACCTTTTGTACTTTTGTGATATTCTAATCAAGGGATTAAAATATCAGTTTTCTGAAATGTTTAAATGAAAATGTGATTTTTATATCTTTAGATTCTTAGTCGAATTTCGTTTCCAGAAATGCTTTCGTTTTTAAAATTGGAGTCCGTTTGGTATTTTAAATAAATTAACTACGAAAGGGACTTTTTATATTTTATTTGTTAAAAGATGGAAAATACCAAGAGTGGGCCCCACCCCCTTGGTGGACGGTTTTTTTGGAGACAAGTCTCCCCTTTGGTCACTTTTCACTTATCATCTTTCTCCATCTCTCTCTCTACGAACTCTCTCTCCCTCTCTCTAGAACCCCATCATCTTCTTCATTGTTCTTGACTTCTTTTGAAGATTGCTAGCTTGTTTCTTGCTCAACCTTAAATCCGAACCCGTTTTTGAGTAGCTCTTGAGGTAAGCTTCAACCTATATGTGTTCGTTTTCGATTTCATGATAGTTGATAAATTAGGGTTTATGTGTTCTTGAGATTTGGTTGGTGATTATTGTGTTAGATGGTATATTAAGTGTTTATACAAAGTTTGACATGTATTGTGGCATGAGTACAAGTAATTTAGCACAAGGTACAACTTTTTAGCAAAGTGTACAAGTTGGTGTGTTTATGTTAAAATTAGGTTGTATGGGTTTTGACAAACCTTGGATTTCTTGTTGTTTGAATGCTTGGAATTGTTTATTAGGTTGAGAAAACATGTTTAGTAAGTTTTGGATGTTGAGAAATCAAGTATTGGATGTTTTGGTGGATTATGACTTGATTTGGGCAAGATTTGTTAGTTAAAACAATTGTTTAAGTTTATGTAGAATTTATGAACCAATTATTGTGTTAAATGACTAGTTCGTGGAAACATGGCATTGATGTGTTGTTGCGGGTTTTGTTGCTTGGATATGTTAACATGATAGATTAGATATGTTAGTTTTGTATTATGTCAAGATTAGTGAGATTGTTGAAATGCTAGCTAGTGTTTGGATGTTTTTGGTTAAAATGATTAACTAGTAATTTGAAAGTAAAATACATGGATTGTTGGTGACTTGGAACTTGATGAATTGTTACATGATTATGACTTGTTAGTTATAGAGAATTTGTGCTAATTGATGGAAATTGGAAGTGTTATAGTCATGTTCGGGCTTTTGACCCGTTCGGGCCATTTAGTGGTAAAATGACTTAAAATAACTTGGATTGTGAAAGTGTAAGTATTTTGTTAGGATGATATGATTAGCAATGTTATTGGTAACATTTGGTGAATCGTAAGTTGATGATATGATTTCAGTTGTAGGATGTATTATTGTTTAATAATCCGGTTTGACCCGTTTGAATGTAAGACTTGCAAATGACTAGTTGACTTGTTATGTAAGTGTAAATGGTCATGACATGTTCATATGATGATTTGATTGTTTGGTTATCTAGTTAGAGCAAGTGTTAGTGTTAAATGTATATTTAACATTGTTTATAATTTGGTGGAATTATATACTAGTTCGGTATTCCTTTGGTGTACAGGAATCGGGATCGGGACTCAGAAATATTAGACCTCTGAGTTCGGCAAGTGGAAGGTTTCGGTGAGTGGATTTAACCTCCAACTTGTGTTTGGTTACAATTAGTTTGGTTTTTGCATACTTGGTGAAAATGCAGGATTTTGTCTGACTGGGGAAGATAGCGGCGCTATCTTTAGATAGCGGCGCTATCTTGTTATCGTTTTTGGAAACTTGAACAGAAAACCGAAATAGCTAAGGCAGGGGAAATAGCGACGCGAATTTCGGGAAATAGCGACGCGATCTCCCTGAGCAGCTTTTGGCACTTTTTCGTATCTAGCTTGGTTGTTTGTTACCTATTTGCTAGTATTGAGTCAAATAGGTTAGTGCACATATGTGAAGAGACTTTCCTTGATTGGTAGCAACAACTCGGTTTGACTTGGTGACCGAGGTTTGAGAAGTCAGTGCGCTGGGCATCGGGTATCGACTAATAGGGTATCCGACCTTACCTGTATTTGTTGCATGGTTAAGGGGAGGGAGTTGCCCGGGTGTTGGATACGAAACGCTATCGGTTACCGTGGTTTTGGCCGACCATGGTTTAAGGCTCCGGCAGGACCCTGATCTTCTCGAACAAACAGTGTTATGTGGTTATGTGGCTTTTAGATCTTAGAGAGGCCTATGCTAGCTTGTTGTGCTTTACAGAATTTGTAGATTATATTCATTCACTTAGCTTTGTGCTAATCCCTCCCTCGTTGAATCTTTTCAGGTGATCGGTGCTTTGGACGGGATGATTGACCAAGCTCAGTTTGTTATGTTTTGAAAAATGAGCCATGCCGTTTATTAACACCGTTAAATATTATTATTATTATTTGGAGTTTATTTTGGGACATTTGGTTTGTAAACCTAAACCTAAACTATATATTATCTATATGCTTCCGCACACCTTTTAAAAAAAACGCTTTCTAAATTTTGCGGTGTTATAAGTACGCGGTGTCAATCAAAATCCGGACTCCAGGAGGGAGGATTTTAACTATCTGCGCAGTGTAATTGTACGAGGTACAAACGATGAGTTGGCAGTGTTTTAATCAAAATCCGGACTCAGGGAGTACGTTTAAAGCTAAAATCCGGTGTCTAGGAGTCCAGAAACACAATTTGTGAAAAACAAAAAAAATCGCATTATTTGTGAAAGTTTTCCAAAAAACTACATTATTTTTAAGAAAAAATTAAAAAAAGTAAAAAGTATGATATGTAAATTAATTTCCCTTTTCAAAATCATAAGACAGGGTACCCGCCGGTTCTGACTGGAACCGGAATCGGAACCAGAACCACAGGTTCCTGAAATATAGGAACCGGAACCTGGAATACAGGTTCCTAAATTTCCGGAACCGGAACCGCCGGTTCCAGGGCAGGTTCCGGTGACCCTGTCTCTAAATTCAAAAAAATTTAACATTACTTACTATATAAACAAGACAATAAAACACACGAATAACGATTACAAATATCGTTTAATAGTTTTAAATACTTACGAATATTATTCAAAATAGAAATAAGTGATTAATTATGATTAAATCATAGTAAATGTGTGAAAGGTGTGAAAGTTAGTCACAAAATACGACCTCACGACGAGTGAATGTCTCACTCAATTATAACGAGTAAGGGAAATTTAATATTTTTACTTGGACTAGTATTTTACATTTATATAAATCATAAATCTATTTAATTTAATGTATAATATATATTATACATTATATATCTTAATAAAAACATACTGTGTAATCGCCGGTTCCAAGGTATCCACCGGTTCCAGGTTCCTTAATTTTGAGAACCGGAACCTCTTAGGGTGGTTCCATGATTTTAGGAACCGGAACCAGAACCTCCTAACAGGTTCCGGATCCGGAACATCCGGTTCCGAGACGGTTCCGGTTACCCACTTTTTCTGCTCACCCCTAAGACCTTGTACTTTTATTTCTCGAATCATCATTGTAATATATTTGTACTTTAACAATAAAGGAAACTTACCAATATAAGAGCATCCCCAATGGTTAACCTTGTAAAAGCTTATTACTTTTGTCACATCAACATTCCACTAATCAAAAACCTCTTCATTAATATCATCTCCAATGGTTAACCCTTCCAAAAGTTTTTCCTTTCACAATATTTATAATTTATCTTTATCTATCTCATATGTTTTTATAAATATCTCATATATATAATTTGACAATTTTTTGACATTTTACTAAATATAATATTTTTTAAAATATCTCATACAAAAATATTATAATAATTAACATTAAATATTATATAATTTATTTATTAACTAATAAAAATATAATAAAGAAATTATATATAATGTATCTAAGGTTTAAAATAAAAGGTTATTAAACATTAGGGACTAAAAGAGACAAAATTAGAAGTTCATTAAAAGATTAGTAGAAAAAAAGCTTTTGCACTAAGCTTTTAAAAAAAACCTACTTATTACAATGGTAATAAGTCTTTTAAAGACTTATTGAAATAGTAATAAGCTTTAAGAAAAGCTACCATTGGATATGCTCTAATGATACTAAAAAGAGGGCTGCGTTCATGAAAGTCCTTGATTTTTATAAGAATAAATCTTAGCAATTGGATCAAAAGATCCCTTAACCACCACTATAATCAAATCACATGTAATTTAATATACAACTACCACCGTCATCAAATCACATGTGATTCTGTAACACCTCAAATTTTAATACAAAATATTTGGTCAAAACAATCATTTAATAAAGAGGAGAACTATCTCAAAATACGGATTTACAAAAACCTTTGGTATGAAAATCAGAGTATAAGTTTGGTGTTACAAAATATATCAAAACCAAAGTTAAGTCTAAATTCGTTCTAGTGTTCTTCTACTCTAGGCCCCGCATCTCTATCCATGCGCACCTATACCTTCGATCCCGAACCTGAGTACATAGCAAAAACAACAAGGAGTATGTGAGACAAAAACGTCTCGTGAGCTACATGGGTTTAAACCCCGATGATAATAATAATCATTAGACATATAAACAAACATACAAGTAAATCGTCCATCTATCTAGTCACCCTACTGTGACTCTATAATCCTTGCTTTCCTAGCAATCATATCTAGTTATCGGGTTGCCCCCAAACTAACTAGAACTACATTAACTTATTAACTGAAATCCATCACCATTAATAAGCTTCAAGATACCGGCAAGAGGGAATCGCCCAATCTACCGATACCTGCCTTACTTGCCAGACTATCTCCAGTTAGCAAGACTACTACCGTGGATGAGTCGATGGGAATCCACCCAACTGCCCTTCAAACCACACCTCATGACTGGGGGTCCCCCGCGTCATCACGACATCTCAATCGTATCATAACTCAACAATTATGTCAATCTAGCTCTCGGCTATCACGTCAATCATCAACAAGTTAGTTCAATACTATCCATAATATAACTAACTAACAACTATAAGTCTACACAATTAAGCAAATAGACCGTGACACAAGTAAGAAATGTATTTCATAGGCTATGTACTCAGTAAAGTCCACACGTACTCACCTTAGCAATAAAATGCTTCAACCGTGATCTTCACACGAAATCTCTTTGCTTACACAATCGATCAACCTTCCAAGCCTTCAACATCACATATCACTAATAATGTATCCATTAATCTCTAGATATCATTAACTAACACTTTCCCCCAATTATGGTGATTTACCAAACCCCAGGTTTAACCAACCCTTAAGATTCTAACAAATCTCAATCATACACTTGATTCCTTTGTTAAAATACCATCTATTAAGTGTATACATCATCTATGTCACCATAACCCGAAACCCCAAGAACTAGGGTTTCAAACCCATACATCAAAATTCATAGATCTTAAGCTACAAAGATCAAAGAGTGAAGATATACCTTTAATCTTCACTTGGGAGTGAAATCTATCAAGCTTTGATGAAGAAATTGACCCAAATCAGCTCTTGCACTCAAAAATCATGAATGGAAGAAAACTAGGGTTTGTGGACTGCATTAATGACCAAAACCCGACGTTAATGTTGCTGTCTGCCATAGTTCACGGCGCGAACTAGTTCACGATCGTGAACTATGCGCGTCGTGAACTCTTCCCGATCGCGAGCCATGCGTGAACTCCAAACGATCAAAAAACACAAATCTCTGCATGGAGTTCCCGATCGGGAACTCCAGTTCGCGTCGCGAACTTCCCAAGGCAGCAGGGCTGCACATTTCGATCTTCGTTTCGACCCGGTTTCGTCCATAACTTTCTCATACGGTGTCCAAATGACACGAAACCAATTCCTACGTTCTTTAAATGATTTATCCGTATTTATCATATTTTTATACAATTTATTTATTTACAAAATTCGGGTTGTTACAGATTCAATATACAACCACCACAGGCGGCCACTTCCTTCGGCGACCACCTTCGGCCGCCATTTGCCGTCGTCGTCTAACGCCTCCGGCCGGCGCAGTCACATGTGATTGGATACACAATCACATGTGATTGCAAGCAGCCGACGATGGCGAGGGGTTGTCGGCGGTAGACACGATGGGCCGCTGAGGTTGGTGGTGGTGGTGGTGGTGGTTGTCGGTCGTGTTGAATCACATGTGATTTAATTCACATGATGTGGTAGTGGTGGTCGGCGGTGTGCAATCACATGTGATGTAATACACATGACGTGATGTTGATGCGTTGAATCATATGTGATTCTGGTGGTAGTGGTGATTTAAAGGATGATTGATTAAAGAACTGAGATTTGTTCTTCGAGATTTTATAAAAAACATGAACCTCTTTGAATGGTTTCACATAAAAGAATTCAAAAATAAAAACAAAGAGCCAAACTGAATCTAAGTATGTTCTAAACACCTTTCAAATGTTAATTATGAAAATTTTCAAAGTTACTTTGAAATATTTAACATGTGTGTGCAAAGCATTTAAAGTTAAAACTTTAACACAATCAAACGGGGACAATTTCTATCATTTACTCCAGAAAATATTATTCAAGTGTGACTTTTTTCTTTTACACATTTTGCGACTTGAAATATGTGTACCTTCAAATTGGGTAAAAAATAAATTGCATCATCCTCCAAGTGCCACACGGAACTGGGAATAATATGTAGTTGTCACTTGTGAAATATGGAGGGGCCACGTCAAATGTGGTTTGGCTGCCTTGCTGGCACTACCAGGCTGTCAGTTATTGTCGTACTTAGACCCGTAACATAATCGACACTAGCCATTTTTGTCAAATGAACCAAGTAGTGTTTTAAAATCCGGATTAACCAACCGGTTCAACCGAGACTTGGTGTAAGTGGCGATTCAACCATGACCGAATTTTTGCTTAGAATCGACGCGTTCAACACGCCCGTGTATTGTGAAAACAGGCGATTCGGTTTTTAATATTTTACTACTTTATGATGTACACATCTTTTATTTAATATGTTTTATATGTTCTATGTTGACCCGGTTGACCCGACAGTTGAATCCTTTGACTCGTAACCCGGCCATCTTACCAGGCAGAGTAATAACATGGGTTTTAAAACGTTGTATGTAACCGCCACATCATCATCACGTCTACTGACCCAACAACTGACATACTCATGCCAAACATACTTATATTATTTAGTTTTTTTAGCCTCATCTTTATAAAATATACACACAAAATAATAAAATACTAATTACCTTATTAAAACAATACCCCTTCCCTCATATGTGCTCTTCGGCTAGAAGAAGAGAAAAAATGACGACCAAGAAGTCAGGGTGGAATTAGAAATTTCCACCAGCAGTAACACGCTTATGGTGATAATAAAAAAAGCGTGGTTAAGGAGGTAGCGACCTCTGGTAGGATCCCAGTGGCAATGTCCCGAAACAAAAACAAATTTAACACAAAAAATTATATTACAGATCACCCTTTTTAATCACATACGCCAACAAATCTTCAAGAATGAATTTTACAAACCTACAAAAGAATTACTAATTTTATAAACATATTACAAAATCTACAATACACACTTTATGTTTTTTTATTTGGTTCAAATGTTAGTGTTGTCTTAAGGTGTAGACTATTAACTAATAGTTAGAGGTTTTTTGAAGATTGATTTCGGATATTAAATAGGTTTTTAATCCATAAAAAATTGGGTTTATAAAATTATATTATATTTAATAAAATACCCCATATGATTTATAATATAAAAAATTAATTTAAATTATTGAAAAAGGAAAATAAAGGAAAATGATAGAATTCTTTTGGTTGAAACATATAGGGTAAAAAAAGAAAAAGTTAAAATATGTAGGCTAAGAAAAAAGAAAACCTTTTAATATAGAGGCTTAGAATGGAAAAAGTTGATTTAAAAAATGACAGCAACAAGATTCAAACTGACAACATCTTATATACATGCAAGGAGCGTTAGTCAGCTGTGCTAGTAGATGGATGTGTTTTATTTCGCCTTTTCGGATATATATTAATGTATGCAAAATACTATAACAATAAAAAAATCTCGAAAATTTACCGTAACAAAATTTTTTCGAGTAATAGCACGTGCCACCGTATGCCCTATAGTAAATCCGCCCTGCAAGAAGTAACGGAATGTGCGAATGATGAGAAATAATCAATTTTTGCGGTTAACAACCAAACTATTCTTAATATGTTAATTTATAAATTTCTTTATGTTTAATTGGTTTAAATGTAATTAATTATTAAAAGAAATCGAAAATATTTCATAGTCTTAAATTTCATGTCAGGGAGAAAAAAAGTTTGTGGGTATGTGAATAGCCCCTTTCGATTAAGGGTGAGCATAAGCGGGTATTCATTGGTATTGACCAGCACTTGTAGTGGTAGTTACTCAATTTCTAAAACCGGTACCTCCGGTTGCGATACTATTATCCGGTCTGTAAAATCGTAAAAATAAAAGCTTTGAAATTCTACAGTTTGCAGGTCTTGTCCACCTCAACAATGCAGTAAAGATATAATATTTGATGCTTAATTAAGTTAAATGTATGATAAACGTACTTTAACTTTCCCTACGTGTGAATGACTCTTCTCATGTTACCCAGCTGTTTTACCACCTACATTCCCATCTTCAAAGAATGTAGATATATCTAGATAACAAAACAACCATTTTGTGCATTAATATTAAATAATTTTTGTTAATGACAGCTCATTATCATTTTCCATATTAAATACTCAAAATTATGAATAACATATTAACTATGCAATAACCTTTTTCTAATGTATACTCCCCTAGAAAAACCCAAATAATGTTAAATTTAAAAGATTAAACATGCTTTTTATATCACAAGTTTTCTTAACTTTATTATACATATCTATTAAATATAATAAAAGGAACATTAGGGTGCCACGTGGCGTTTTCTTAGACTCCCACATTAACACATGGCAATATTCTATTGGTCAAACTATGTTTTTCCCGGCCATTTGTAAACAACCTATAATTCATTCAAGCATTTTAACATGGGTTTTAAATCTCTTAATATAATTCAGGCAAGTTTTAAAAGCAAATTCGGATACATTTATAACGACATATAATCCGGGCAATTCTTTTAAAGTATATAATTTTAAACACATGCCTTTTAACAACTTTTCAAAATCCCCACATAATTTCAAAAATGATTTATTTGCATTAATACCTACCTAACTTGCAGCATTAAAGATCTCAGCAAATTACGTATATGGTAAATAAGGAATTGAAATTCTTAATTGGTACTCACTAATTGTCCTTCTAATCTACCCTCATAACGTTTTCTTTTCTGAAGAGTTTTAGATTTCATTTTCCCCCTCAACGCCCATATCCCCCTCGCATCACCGGCATTATTGGCGACTATACTATCCTTCTACAGCATATGTATCCACGTTCCATCCTCCACCTCTATTGGTAGAACATCATAGTTCACTCTACCATATGAAATCTTCAATTCCTTTCTAAACCTAGAAGAACTACTCTACATTCGTTGAAAATGACGAGCTAGAGTATTGATGTGTTGTTGGATGGAGGCTACATTTGTTGATGGCAATAATTCTCGATCGTTTGTTGGTCCTTTGTGATGCTCTAAAACGGTAAGAAGTTTACTGACATACCCTACCTATTGATTTATTGCTTTTTTACTTTTATATACAGTTGTCATTTTCGTTAGTTTTAGTTGACAGTGATTCTGAGATGAAAAAGGCTTTTGCTCGTGTTTGATTTCGGTGCTTGGTAGAGCACACCTGGAAGAAGTATTGGGATTAAAGAGGCAAGTTCTTAAGGAGGTAAAAACTTGATTGAATTATCAAATTGGATTTTTTATCTCGAAATGTTAGATTGGCATCTGGATTTTGAAGAATGGGGGATAAATCAAGTTTAGAACTCAAATTAAGTTTCTTATCTTAAAACATGGATGGTTTGAATTTAAACATGTAACTTTAACATGCCTTGTGAATGTGCGTATTCTAATTTAATGAACACACTATTCCGGTAATTATGAAGATGCTTTGAGTTGGTTAGTTGTAAATTGACTGGAAACTAAGGCTACGGGTACACCTAAAGTGATTGGATTGTGCTTTTCATGGCTGTAAGAATCTAAAACGATTTGAGGGATTGGTTAAAAAGGGTCACTTTTTTATACGGGTTGGGTTGGCATGTCAATAATTTTTTGACCAACACTTTTACCACGATAATAGTAAGATGTGATCAAGATAGTTTGTGGTGATTTGGATCCAATAATTTACCGGTTCCAAAATTTAAATATAAGTTTTTACTTTTTAAAAATAGATTGTTTCGTAATTGCTATTTTGTTAAAAAAATTATTTCATGATGTTTTAACATTTACTTATTAATGCTTATTCTCACAATTATCAGTAAATTATTTTAGGCCAATAAAAATTATATATGAGTAAAATTAGTCATAGCCCCGTGAATTTAACGGGTATTAACCTAGTTTTTGTAATATAATTAATAGAATACGTACATATGAAATGTTTACTTTTGTCTTTTTATACAATCACATTAATCATGCTTAGTTCGAAATTTATTTTTTTCCCGTTAAAGATAGAAACAGTTGAAAAATAAAACAAAATAAAGTACACAAATAGACAAACTGAGATTACGAATGTTTAATAGACCATCTCCTTGTACTTTGACTTATCTGCAAAGTTGCACAATTCTTTTTCAATTGTCCAAATTGACTCACAATGTAAATAAAAATTAAACATTTTATAAGATCTTTCAAACACTTTAAAGTAGGGTAACATAAAAACTAAAATTTAAGGATCAAAAATCCATCCATTAAAACTTACAAAACTAAACGAAACTATGTCAAAACCAATTGGTTATATATATTGAGAAAACGAACCCATTCGCCCTCCTAATTATAATGGAAAATGATAATGATAGTTTTAAGGGCTGTTAATAAGAAGACAAAAGTAATTAAAAACCCGCTCCTGAATTTTAAAATCATTACTTTATCATGGATGTACAAACGCTGTACGCATGTTAGAGACAAACCTAAGGGTTGTTATTAATAAAACTCAATTATAATTTATATAATACAAAATTTTGAATTTTGAGCTAAAAATGATATTACTTCCGTATCAAAATAAGTGATACACTTAAAGAATTGCGGTTTTTAGACAAAATATTAAAAAGTAGTTAAAATATATTAAAGTAGATCATTAGTGGATAATGGGTCCCACTTCTTTTGAATGAAGTGATATTACTGATATTTAAAAGTAAAAGTAAGGGTAAAAAGGTCATTTCACTTTATTAAAGTAGATAGTTAGTTGAGAATGAGTCCCACTTTTTTTTTTACCAAATAAGGTATGTTTTGGAAGTGTATCACTTATTTTGTTTCACCCCTAAATAGAAAGTGTATCACTTATTTTGATACGTAGGTAGTATTTGATGTTAAAAAATATTCCTCTCTGTCTCACAAAAAAGTTCCAATTTTTTCTTAAATTTTTGTTCCACGAAACAATTCTCATTTCTCAAATTAGGTGTGTTCACTTAATAAAATAATATTATTACCAATGTCTCTAAACTAACCTTATAATTTAATCAAAATTATTATTAAGGATCACGCAACTAATTATTTTCTAAAAACCTGTGTGAAAGAGAGAATGAGATTTTCTTGTGGGACGAAAGATGTATTAGACATTGAATCTAATGCTGAAATTTGCATGAAATAATAAAATTGAAGGTTGGATTAGGAAATTATACCGTGATGTTGAAAATCAGGTGAGTTCGATTTTAAACCGAAACCGAACCGTTAATTGTCAGAACGTACAAAAACCGGAACCAGATAGAAATATAAGTCGTTGTGATTGAAAACACTAAAACCAAAATTAGCGGATTAGGTTCAGTATAAACTTAAAAACTAAGGCTGTCAAATCGTGCTATCGTTTCGTGTTTTTGGGTAACACGACACGACACGAAATTCGTTCAACACGAAAACAACAGGACACGAAGTCGTGTTTTATTTTGCTAACACAAACACGACACGATTAAAAAAACGATAAATACGACAACCACGACAACACGAGATAAATAACAAATATATCAAATTTCTTATTTACTACATGGTAAAAAACAACAAACACGAGAAACACGACAAAAATATAACATAAATTTCTAAATTTTCCCAGAATCACAACTATCGTGTCAATTTCGTGTTAATCTTTGAACACTACACGACACGACACGACTTCGTGTTTGTTTTGCATGACACAGACACGACACGAACGCAAATTCAAACTTCGATTTCATCCCAGTTTCATTTTATTACTTATATTTTTGCCGTTCGGTGTCAGATTCTGACAGCTACTTAAAACTATACCAAACCTTCTCATGAACGCTATTACCATCTATATATCTCATTTTGACTCAAACTTTTGTTCTAAGTGTGTTAAACAAAAACCAGTTAAACTTTGAGGGTTGATATGCTAAAAGTAATTCAAAACCGGTGATACCAAGTCTACGCCGGTAACCTGCCGGCCTCTCTCCGGCGTTCAATTAAATTGTCAATAAATAATACTGCCTACATTTTAGAAAGAGAGAGTGGTATATTTCTTTCTAGAGAGAGAGAATCTGGTGGGTTTTGAGCTGTGATTTAGCTGTCTTCTCTCTCATCTCCTTCACACGCTCTCCCAAAATCCCTAGAAAAATACCTCCTTCAAATCTCAAAACCCTCATTCATTCCCACATTTTCAAAAATCTCACCTCAAACGCCACGATTTCTATTCAGTCGCTTTTGCTTTGTTTTCTTCAGCCTTTTGATTTTGATTCTTTGAAAATATTTATTCAAGCATCAGATGTCTAATTTCTTGAGATGAAGAACATATCATCGCATTATTTCAATCTCTTGTACTCTGTTTTTGTTCTTGTGCTTGTAGCATTCTCACCTCTTCATATTTATTGTCTTTCCGATGATGGCGGCGGCGGTGGAGTTAGTGGTTCTGGTCCGCTCACCGACGGTGAGGCACTTTATATCCGGCACCGGCAGCTCTTGTATTATTTAGACGAGTTCGGTGACCGTGGGGAGAATGTGACGGTTGATTCTTCGTTGGTTTTTGGAAACCCTAGGTTGAGAAATGCTTACATTGCTTTACAAGCATGGAAGCAAGCTATACTTTCAGATCCGCAAAATTTGACCACCGATTGGGTCGGATCTGATGTGTGTAGCTACACGGGAGTGTTTTGTGCTCCAGCGCTGGATAATCAATCCGAATTAACCGTTGCCGGAATCGACCTCAACCACGGCGACATTGCAGGATATTTACCGGAAGAACTCGGACTTCTTACAGATTTGGCTTTATTTCACATCAATTCGAACCGGTTCTGCGGTACAATCCCTAAAAAGTTTAAGAATTTGAAGTTACTTTTCGAGCTAGATATCAGCAACAACAGGTTCGCCGGAAAATTCCCTTACGTTGTTCTTAAATTACCGCAATTAAAGTTTTTAGATCTCCGGTTTAACGAATTCGAAGGTAATGTGCCTAAAGAACTATTTGATAAAGACCTGGATGCCATTTTTATTAACCACAACCGGTTTATGTTTGAATTGCCGGATAATTTCGGTAACTCGCCGGTGTCGGTAATCGTTTTGGCGAATAATAAGTTTCACGGTTGTCTACCGGCGAGCATCGGGAACATGTCTGATACTTTGAATGAGATTATTATGATGAATAATGGGTTGCGGTCGTGTGTACCGGATGAAATTGGGTTGTTGAATGAAGTAACGGTGTTTGATGTGAGCTTCAACCAATTGATGGGACCATTGCCGGAGAGTATTTCCGGTATGGTCAGTGTGGAACAGCTGAATGTTGCGCACAATTTCTTGTCGGGAACTATACCACAAAGTATTTGTAGTTTGCCGAGGTTGGAGAACTTTACTTATTCGGATAATTTCTTCACCGGAGAGCCGCCGGTGTGCTTGAATTTGGCCGCTTTTGATGATCGGCGGAATTGTTTGCCGGTAAGGCCGGCACAGAGGTCAGCTAAGCAGTGTACGATGTTTGCGTCTAAGAAGATACATTGTAGTGCATTTAGGTGCGCTCCGTTTGTTCCGGCGTTGCCCTCACCTCCTCCGCCGTCTCCTCCGGTGCCTGTGCCTTCACCTCCGGTTGTAACTCCTTCCCCACCTGTTGTGATTCCTTCGCCACCAACTGTGACTCCGTCACCACCAACTCCGGTTTATACCCCACCATCACCTTCTCCGCCACCACCTCCTCCACCGCCACCACCACCATCTCCTCCTCCACCTGTATACTCACCGCCACCACCGGTTTACTCACCACCACCACCTCCACCTTCACCTCCACCGCCGGTTTACTCCCCTCCACCGCCTCCACCCTCTCCCCCTCCACCACCCCCACCATCACCACCTCCACCATCACCACCTCCTCCACCACCACCAGTTTATTCCCCTCCACCTCCCCCACCATCTCCACCACCCCCGTCTCCTCCACCTCCATCTCCTCCGCCACCACTTATGTCACCACCACCACCTCCACCACCACCACCTCCTCCTACCTTATCCCCACCAGTAACTCCACCTTATTGCGTAAGACCACCACCACCACCACCTCCAACCGCATCTCCACCACCACCACCCTCATCTTCCCCACCACCACCGGTACCTTACTACTATAATTCACCACCTCCACCACACTCACCACCCCCACCTCACTCACCACCACCCCCACCTCACTCACCACCACCTCCCCCCACTTATATCTACTCATCCCCACCGCCACCACCATCACCCCATTCTCCACCACCCCCACCCCACTCCCCACCCCCACCATCACCCCCTCTATGTATAGAACCACCACCACCTCCCCCACCACCACCGTGCATAGAATACTCACCCCCACCACCCTCACCCACCTTACCCCCTCCATCACCCTCACCTCCAGTCCACCACAATCCACCACCAGTCCACCACCCATCACCACCACCACCAATCATTTACGAAAGCCCACCACCACCAGCTCCGGCATTCGAAGGCCCTCTACCGCCCGTAGTCGGGGTATCATATGCATCTCCACCACCACCACCCTTTTATTGATCCCCTGCCTGCAAACTACACAATTTTTCATCACCATATAGTGATGACAAAGCATCAAAATTATATATTTGTGGGTATTGATTACATGATTTTGAAAAAATCCAAAGAATCAAAGACGGAGAAAACAGAGTAGAGGTATATTTATTCGAAATTGTTATGGTGATAAATTCGATTTGTGAAAATAAATTGCCAGTTAAATTGTAGGTTGCAGACAAGTTTTTATGTATAGAGAACATCATCATCCATCATCAGTTTCTGGGTTTTTATTTTATCATACTTTTGTTTTAATTTTTTATAGTATTATCAACATTTTTACTTGTATTAATTAATTATCATCATCATCATCATCTTCATCTTGCTGGGTGGTTTCAGATCATTATTCATTTAATTTCTTCTTCTTCCATTTGTGCTGGCTTTTTTGATCTTCAAACACCTTTGAAGTTTGACTTTGGTTGATTGATAGATTCTAGAAATTAAAAGTTGTTGAAAATAGAATTTGGGAACAACTACTTTAATGTCCAGCTAAACTGATTGCTTGTTGATTTGTGGGATTTTGAGGTGATTCATGTGAAATAGTCAACTTTCATTGGATCATACTTTAAAGATTGGTGGAAATTTCAAAATTGAACCTCGACATTTCAAAAAAAAAAAAAACAAAAAACAAAAAATAAAATAAAATAAAATATTCGTACCCCTTCCCTATACATTTCCTTTTCTTTTAAATTGTTTTTTTTTTCTTTGAATTATTTGTTTTATGGAGTCTGGAAACAATTTCTTTACGTCTGATCGATTATCAATCTCTCATACTTTTCCTTTAAAATGATTGAATATTGCTGAGGTAAAATATATTAATGAGAAAGTGATAAAAGCCTAGTAAACCTAAATAACCAAGGTTTTGGGTAGAAAAGACCAAAACGCTACATAACAACATAATATTTTTTTAGATACAACTTGTTGGAAAATATATCTTTGAAGGTATAGAAGTTGGTTTTTTGTTATTTTGACGGTTTCAAATACGTCCTTTTGTTTTACGTATTAGAAGGATGATAAACGTTCTCTTATTACCTTTAAACCGATAAAAAAAATCCTTCGTAATAGAACAAAATAACAAGAAAGTGTTGCAACATATCAACTCACTAAGCATCATTCACATCCCAAAAACTAGGAAAACATGGTGTTGTCTCTTCCAAGACCTAGTTTTTCGTGTACACTTGCATGTAAGTAGGCAACCATGATATGAACCAAATGCCACGGTTAATGGCATGGTGTTAATGCACCGAGAACATGACTAACGCCTTACGCTCGCCACAACCATAACCATGATCATAACGATAGGGTTTTATTTATTGCCTTTGGCCCTTTTTGGCCTAAACAAAAAGAGAAACATTCTCAATGGATAACTAAAAATGAGTCTAAATCCCTTATTCAATGAGCACCTTACATTTATTTGAAAGGTAATGTGACCTCCATTAGTTGGCACCCCAAAAATGTCAAAACCTAGGGAGTTTGTGACCATCAATGATGCACTTGGTGGACTTCTTAATTTGTTGGGAGTTCTTTACATGTCATGTGAATAGGATGATTGCCATTATTTTCTTTGGCCACAAAAGTATTAAAATATGAATTCACTACGCTCTTTCCTAATATCATCTTTTGATTTGAACACTTGTATTGATCAAATAAGTAGGATTATATGTAACAATATTTAGTAGGAAATAATATCATCTCTCATTTTATTTTAACTCTCTTTTATTACATCCGGTATATGACATATATGGACTAAGAAAATTTTGCCGTTAATCTACCCGAACATCTTCAATTATTAATGGAGTTACTCATCATTATCAGATTTCTAATCAAAGCACATACTCTAGATCGACAATAATGTCGAAGTGACTTTGCAAAATCTAACGAATGTGGTTAGAAAAGGGAAATATCACACATGATATCTATCTATCGAATGTTATTATCTTTTTACCAAAACGACTAGTAAAATGATGAGTTACGAGTATATAAAATTTTCCTGTATGTTATTTAAACTCGTATAATACGAGAATAACATGTGACTAAACTTATTGTTTACTAACTTAAATGTTTAAACTACCACTTAATCATGGGGGAAAACATTTACATTGTGTTGAACAATTTTGTCAACTCAAGCATTTTGCGGTCCTTAACCGACAAAACAATCGGTTTATGGTAAACCTTTTTGTTTTAAACTAGACTCAGTTTTTTCTATGAATTCAAAATTAAACATAAACTTACTTAAAGTTACAAAAATAAGCTCTAACTTTGAGAAGAAGTACATGTGATGGGCCGAAACACATCATGTATTGCTTAGGTAGTTAGGTATAGGAAACAAGGTGAATGGCCCTTCCTTCCTAAGCATATGTCTTGCTTCTCATCTTAAATTCAATCTTCAAAAAATGAGGGGAAAACATTGAAAGATAGGAATGACCTATGCATATGACATGTTTCCCATTTAAATTGGTACCTTTAGTAGTCACGAAGATTCACATATGCTGATTATGGCTATCTGCAAAACCAATGGTCGTTCTGTGATTAGTCGGCTCAGCGAATCAGAATCAATGTTAATAAAAAATAATAGATTAGACATCATGTCAATTTACAGTTTTAGAATAACTCATTTCTATGAAAACATATAGACTCGTTAAAAATAGTTATGAATCTTTATTGGATCCTTATACTTTTTTATGAACATATAGTTTGTCCTTTATACACCATAAATCTTAGTTCATATACATTACGTTGTAGATTTTACAATGAAATGTACAATTATAATAAGTAATAATTCTGGAGAATACAATAAAAATCACTACTTGAAACTAATACTTCCTCCGATTCAAAATAAGTGCTATACTTTTATTTTCACGTTTTTTGATAAAAACATTGTAATAGAGATTATAATAGATTAAAGAGGATAATCAGTGAAGAAGGGTCCCACTATAATCTTTGGTTTTATTGAAGAAAGAGAAATGAGGTAATAATTAGTGAAGTTTAATAAAGTTAAGTAAGAATAAAATGATAATTTTATATACAAAAATTTACCAAATAAAGAAAATATAGCACTTATTTTGAATCACATGAAGTATAAACGTTTGACATACTGGTATATACAAACCTACTTTTTTGAAGCTATATACCCACTTTAATTAACCATATAATCATGGTATTTATTTTGTCAATTGACTACATCCTTAGTTAAATATATTTTCCCATAAGATCTTGTGGGTCACTGTATTATCATATGTCTTGAAGCATGCATTTGCCTTTTCTTATTTAGAGCTAAATAAAAAAGTACATTTCATTCATTGATTTTCTCCTTTTACTATCAAAATAATTGTTATACTTTTGTCAATATTATAAAAATAATTTCTATCGTTTAAGAAATATACGGGTAGTTACAAATCTCCTTACCTTTACTCTCCGAAGTTCCCTCCGTCCATAGACCATCAATTACAATGTTAACTCTCTTCACATGAGTTGTACATGAAAGTATTTTTGTCATTTTATCAATTTTTTTATTTACCAAAACATAAGGACGAAGTTTTTTTAATTTACTATAACTTAAAAAAAGGAAAACAGTTAAACCAACCCACCCCTACCTCAATGCAGCCAACAATCAATCGATAGACCTAAAATAAAGCGGGTTTGTAGTAGACCAACTTTGATACAACTTTTTTCAACAAATTTTAAAATAACACCCAAACCTTTTCCGTGACCCATATGGTTTTGAAAAAGCAAACTCATTTCCTTATCCACCGCATCAACGAATATCCGACCGATTACACGACTCATTTACCGTACACGCTTCTTGATTTTAATTTGTAAAATGATTGTTGATTTTAATATTTTAGTGATCGAGTTAATAGGTAAGAGTCGTTAGCCGGTAAACAATCACAAACTATGATTCGAACTCATATAACGTTTGCAGTGTCAGGATCGAATAACTCAAACAAGTTATTGAATCACAGATCTACTAACAAAGAGAAATTACAGCGGATTAACACTCTTGTTATTTGATTAAGAACAATGTAAGCTGTAATCGAATACGATAATATTAAGAACACAGTTTATCACAAAAAGCTTCAATGTATATTAATGATAATCGATCAATACACACGTACGTTTACAATTCGTAAGGAACTATTTATAATAGTCCTTGAAGCCTAAACGATTACAATTGAATTTACAAAAGATAAACATTCTATAACTAACTCTACTAGAATCTCGGACACGATCTATTCTTTAATCATCATCAGTAGTAAACTTGATCGTCAGTAGTAAGTTCGAGATCAGTAGTACTTCTTGTTTCTTCACCATCAGTAGTAATCAGTCATCAATATTACTTGCAGCATCAGTAATGACTTGATGATATCCCAACATGCAGGTTTGGACCAGCATCAAAACTCACTCCATTGTCAGGTCTACCAGTAAACCTCACTCTCGATCTAGTCTCTCATTATCTCTACCAACAAATCACCTTAGGTAGCCACCATCACCACCATTGTAAACCTCGATCTACTATCTCTATCGTTGTTCTCTCTATCTATATAGGGCGATTTAAGGTTTCATCGCCATCCCAAATCTAGTGATCGGAGAGCGATCAAACACCATCGTCGGTTAGCTGTGAAAGAAAGAGTCCGGCATTCATTTTTGAATGATCATAGCTGAGTCTACTAAAAGAGGGACCAGCTCATCGTAGTGATTAGAGGACACCTCTGATCGTTCACCTCTAATGTGACACGTTCCCTTCACCCAAGTTCGGCATTCTGGTTGTTCCTAGTTTCACAATTGTCTTTGATCTAGGGTATCATATTTATGTTGACGGTATTGGGGGCACTGATGATGGTGACAGGACAATGCACGTAGGCTGACTTAACCAACATACTAAACGTCCATTGGATGGAGGGACCGTGGAGAGCATAAGGCGATTAGAGACCACTCGTGTAAATTTTCAAAAGTAGAGACTATGTTCTTAATTTCAATTCAACTACATGGGGTATTTTTTTATAATTTAATATTTTCCTTTTATTATTGGTTATACATGTCAATATAATGATGAATTGTATAAATTACATTAAACCGTTGGTCATTTTTCGCATCATGATTCCTTCTACATTACTCTAGTTCTACATTTTAGACTTTAAGACCGATACTATACGTGTAATGAATCATAATTACAAAAGCATGAGCTTATAACCAAAGAAAATAGAAATTTGGATTTGAAAGTACCAGTTGATTTAACCCGATATAACATCAACTTAAACAATATAAATAAATTAATTAACAACACGTCACAAAACACACATATATACATACGCAAAATAGTGTATTATAATATACTTTTTAAAAGATATAATATATAGAGAAATATTCAAGGAAATTCATCATTTTTACGAAGTCCCGAGAAATAAATCTCAACAATTGATCAATAAGATATAATGGTCAAGATTAATCACATATTTTATACATGAAGGCGTATTTTGGTCATTTGGCACTTAAAAAAAATTGATTTTGATTTTGATTTTTAATTTTGATTTTATTTTATTTTTTGATTTTATTTTTTATTTTATTTTTTTTAGAATTTTTATTTTTTATTTTTTATTTTAAAACTTTTATTTTTTATTATTTTAAAATTTAAAATTCTTTTTTATTATAAGCTTTTATTAAAAAGATAAGCATATATATATATATAACAGAAGTAGTTGTGTTTGAATGCAAACACTTATAATATTTAATATAAAAAAAAACTCGAGAACAAAAAGATAACTACCTTTTAAAAAAATTAAAACTTTATAATAATATAAAATACTACATAATGTTACAAAAAGGTTGAAACCGGTAATCCCGACTGGCCCCATCGAACCCAGCCTCCAAGGGTACACGATGAGGGGACATATTTTGACTCACACAACGGTAGGGAATCATGGAGGGGCCGTGGTTTGAACCCACGACCTATCTGATATGTTACAAAATCGTCTTTATGCCTTACTAACCGGGCTACACGGCTGAGGCAAATACTACATATATAATAACCTTAAATAAAAAAAAAATCTACCACATGTAGGCATCTCATATAAGCTTGTATATCATTTTATATTTTCAAATTTTAGCTCTCAGCTATTATAACAAACATCCCTATATAATTAAAAGCTCTAGTTTTTAGCTCAAAATAAAAGTTCTAGCTTAAAACCATAGATACAAGCTAAACACTCCAACTTCTAATTCAATTTTCATATGAAAGAATTATATTCTAATGGACCCTTGTTTTATCAAACTCACATGGGCTACTCAACAATAAATTTAATGTAAGCACTTATAATTTTGATCGAGTGGTTTATGAAACTTTGGTACAACCACCACTTATATGGGCAAGTGAGAGATTGTTAGGAGGTCATATCCAATAAGTGAACACCCACTAAATCTCTGTGAAATTAAGATTTCAATAATTAATATTCAAAAATATATTGAAGAAAACGTTTTATTAGATAAGTCATTCAGTAATGCAGGGATGAGTAACCAAGATCAAATCCCAGAACTGAATCGGTTGGTACCGTACACAAGCGGTACTAAACCACCAATCATTCAAAGACTCATGCCAATAGGAACTTCGGTTCCCTCTTCACATCCTTCGGTTTCATCAAACCCTTGGAACATTGCTTTCGATTGGGAAGAGAATGTTGCATTTGTTCTGTTAACCGAAGTGAAGAGAAGGGGATACTTTAATAGGGTATTATTAGTAATTTATTTGTGTTTACTCTATAATCCATAAGACCCAAAAAAACAGCAGAAAATGTGTATTGTTGTCATGAATGTGTTATTTGAGTCTCAATTGGAGTGTTAATTAACATAACACTGACTTAATAAAAATTGAAATTTCAGTTGGTGTTCTGGTTGGCACCATCATCCGAAATTTTGATGTGTGATGTTAAATCATAATGATTCTAAACTTGGGCCAAATATAATCTTTAGCAAGAAAAATGTGTGTTTTATAGTTGGGTTTCGCGGACCATAAAATCATACCCAAACATGAAATAAAAAGCCCATCAATATATAATTCATTAGAAAACCTTTTTTAGCGGTATTAAGAAACTAGATTATGGACCTGCGACAATACGGGGGAATTTATATTTGATTAATCACACTATTTATTAATAGATATGAAAGTTCCATTAGCGTTAATAAAAAGTTGTGTAAAATTATTACTATGTTGTACGTAATAAAATCCTATAGCGTCATAAAATCCAATAGCGTCATTAGTGATAATGCATATAATTTGTGTTTTTCTTGTTTAATTTAGCGTGTTAACATTTGTTTGAAACTTACGTTAAGATCCATTGTTGGGTACGAAAGGGGTGGTGTGTTTGTTTTAACTTGTGAAAATATCTTATGACTTATGACTATAGCTTATAAAAATTAAAATCTCATAACATCTCGTTCATTTTTTAGATTATAACATACTTCCTCCGATTCAAAATAAGTGATACACTTTGGGTTTCACGGTTTTAGACAAAAGATTATAATAATGGTTAAATTATATTATTTTGATGGTTAAAGGGTATAATAGTGTTTCCACTACATATAAGTTAATATGTAAAAACAAACATTTGCTCTAAAAATACCTTGTTAATATACAAATTAGCAATATCGTAAAACAAATAGTTGGTAAAATATGGATATGTTTTATAAGGTGGCATTAATAGAAATTGATCGGCTTGATCTTAATCGCGTTAAAAGAACAACATTATCAATTACGCGGCATATCAGCAAGAAAAATTATACGGTGTGATATAAATCTCAAAAGTTGCGGTACAAAAATTAATTCCCAAATGTAATACGCCATCCTACCTTTGCGATCCAAAAAATGTACATTTTTGTCAATATACCTATCATTCGATATAAGTTTGTTACTTTATAAGTTTGTTACTTTCTCACTACCTAAAGTTCGGGCATCGCAAATCTTCTAGCCTTGCAAATCACGTTTACATTTCTGTGAAATTATGTCATTTGATTACCCAAATAGTAAATATTACTTCCAAATCAAAATAAGTTATACATTTAAGAAAACATGATTTTTGAGGTAAAAAATTAAAATGTAGTTTAAGATAGATTAAAGTGAATAGTTAGTGAAGAATGAACCCCACTTATTTTGAATAAAGTGATATTAATGATGTTTAAAAGTAAAAGTAAGTGTAAAAAGATAATTTTACTTTATTAAAGTAGATAGTTAGTGGAGAAGAGATCCCAAATTTTTACCAAATAAGCGAAGTTTTTATTTTGTTTCACCCCTAAATAGAAAGTGTATCACTTATTTTGATACGGATGTAGTATTTAAAATAAAAGTTACTCTGTAATATAGGTTTAATTTAAAATTAGCGGTTATAATATATATAATACTACCTCTGAATCAAAATAAGTGATACACTTTCTATTTAGGGGTGGAACAAAATAAGTGATACACTTTCAAAAATTACCTTATTTGGTAAAAAAAAAATTGGGACCCTTTCTCCACTAACTATCTACTTTAATAAAATAAAATTATCATATTTTTCTTACTTTTACTTTTAAACATCATTAATATCACCTTATTTAAAAGAAGTGAGACCTATAATCCACTAACTATCCACTTTAATTTATTTTAGACAATTTTTTAATCTTTTTCCTTAAAAACTATGTTTTTAAGAAGTGTATCACTTATTTTGATACACAGTATAATAATTTTATTTTAGTTAAAGTTAATTGCAATTGGAGTTTGCCCAATTTACGGTTACAAGTTTACACATAGACCAAAAAGGAAAAGAATTGTGATGCTTTTTGACATTGGCATTGGGAAAGCCTGAGGTAAATGTTATAAAAGTGGGTTTGTCACTTACGTAAAAGCAAGGGTAAATTAGACATAATCATCAGCACTATCAGCTTCTGTGTTCTACCTACTACTTTGAGCTTACAAAATAATAGTAATAATATAGATTTTATATGTGTTTTAATTGCAATATTATTATTATTATTAGGGTTTTGCTAATGACAGCATTTAGGGCTGTCAATAGACATGCAACAAAAATTTGTACACCAATCAATAACCACCTCCTGGACTTTAGGAACTACTTCTCTCCATAAATAAATGTACAACTCTTATGCGCTTATTGACAGCCCTAAGGGCTGTCATTAGCAAAACCCTTATTATTATTATTATTATTATTATTATTATTATTATTATTATTATTATTATTATTATTATTATTAAGTGTTCTTGAAGTGAACGGAATAAAAACGGTTCAAGTTAAACTTAGATTCGTGCCAACGATGTTTGTCAGTTTGCAATTGACGGCCTTTGGTTACCGATACCGGTTAGCATGCCAGCTTAGATTGCATCGGTTGGTTGAGAGCTTCAATATGGTAGTAGTATTTTTGTGTATGTGTTCCTCTCGTACTTGATGCACAATTCTTCCCCAGTTCTCTCACGATCCCTCTCATACTTGATGCACACTTGACTCGCACTCGAACCTAGTTTTTTTTTTTTTTTTTTTTAGGGTGTGTTTGGACAGAGATTTGGAGGCAGAGAAAGGGAAATGAATGTAAAGTCTCTTGTTTGGTTACATTGAGAAAAGAAGATGGAGAAAAAAAACTTTTCTCTTTCTCAAATTTTAATTCTCTACTAAACAAGGGGAAAATGAGAGAATCATATAATGAGAATTAAAAAAGGATTTTGTCTTGTTAATTATAGTCATTTTTGCTCTTTAATATAGAAGTAAACTTGCTGAATTGTCACAAAGTTATTGAAAGTAAACATCTGGGTTTTCATAAATTTGAGTTTAATCATCTGAGTTCCTATAAGATTATGATTTTTAGTTGCTTTACTTGAGTATTTTTAGAAGTTATCATTGATTTTATTAATGAATTTTTATTATTAATTTATCTATATTTTTTGTATGTTTTGTGTTTAAATAATGATATTGTGGAAAAAAAATATGTGCAGAAGTTGGTAAATGATTCTCTGTTACATTTCTCTACTGAAGTCTCTGTGCTACCAAACAGAAGAGTCAATTCTCATTCTCCAGACGAATTCTCTTTCTCTGCAATTCCATTCTCTGCACCCATTTCTCTGCAATTTCATTCTCTGTACCAAACGTACCCTTAGGGTTTTGATAATGACAACCCTTAAGGCTTTCAATAAGGATTGGAGGATGAATTTAAATGTTGCTAAAAAGAAGGAACATAATTTGACCAATGGAGTTAAAAGGGACTAAATATGAAAATAATCTTTCTATTATCGATTCTTATTAGGGCTGTCATTATCAAAACTTTTTTTTATAATAATCTTATTAATCAAATGTTTACTAAAACTAATTTTAAAACATATAAATTATTTTTCATTTGAGCTATTAAAAAAGTTCTAAAACACCGTGTCATATTTTTCAAATTTTTTTTTTGCGAGGTGATTCGTATAGAGCAACTTTTTTTATATAGAGAAATTATATATTAAATGGCATCATGTCTTTAAAGGAGGGGTGAAATGCAAAATTTGGTAAAAGGAAAGTCAAAATTATCATTTGGGATGAAATTGCTTTATATGAATAACCCCTTTTCTTTTTTGTTATATGATAGAGATTTGATTTTCTTTCCTTGTTAATTATATTTTGCTTGCCTAATATATGAATGGTAGAAGTTGAACGAGTAACGAATTTGAATCTTAACACATAGATAGTGGAATTGACCCAACCCAGAATCTTTTTTCGTGGCCTATATTTTCTTTTTAAATTTCGGCCGAAGAAAAATATATACATCAACATGAATATAATTTTTTTTAAATTACAAAAATATCATGTACAAGTGTACGACATGAACAAGAATTAGAGAAGAAACACAATAACGATAATGTTGAATATAAATTTTTTTTAATTTCAAAAATATCATGTAAAAGTGTACAACATTAATAAGAATTAGAGAAGAAAACAATAACGATAATGATGAATAAATAATTTGTAAAAATGAAGCAGGCGGTGTGGTGTGGTGTATAAGCAAGCACGATTTCTTCTCCACTCATCAAATACTTCAACGCATGAAAGTGTGTCATCTTTCCACACTTAATATAGGCCCCAAACATAAAACACCAATTTGCCTTTATTTTAATTAAAAAATAATCATATTTTTCTATCAATTTTTTTTACTTCGTATAATATAGTACTCCGTATTTATTTTTTTCGTTTAAAAACTCGGGTTAAAAGTTTTCATACTAGCCAGAAGAAGAATTCTTTTGTACGGCGCGAATAAATTCCAATTATAAAAACGTTCGAAAATCAAAATTAATATCACACCAACATTTGTAATCATGACTTTGAGCTGAAAAATAAATAATAAAAAACGATTCGGCGGAAAAAAGCAAAAGGGAAGCAAACGATTAAAGCAATCTCACACACACACTCTCTCTTTTCTCTTTCTGTTTATATATGTATTTGAGTATACAGAGATAAGGTAGGGAAGGATTGAAACATAGAGACACAAAAGAGCAAAAGAGCAAAAAATCATATCGACAATTGCGAAAGGAATTCTTCTCTGGTTGACCACCGGATCGCCGGAGCCTCTCGCTTTTTCTCCTCTGGATTCGTGATTCTGAAGAAAAACTTCATCTGATCGTTCGCCGGAAATTGCATCTGAGCTATCACCGGAGGATTTTATAATTACTGTCTAACCAATCGAGCTGAATTTTCCGTCTCGTTCTCGCAATAACTCAGGTTTGTTTAATTTCGTTTCAATTTCAAAAATATATAACTGTTTGATGAAATGCATGTACTCACTAACATGAATCGAATCGATTTGTTGAGTTTAAGATCGGAACTCTACAGATCAATCGATTTGTGCATTGTGTTATTGGTAATGATTTCTCGTTCGTCCGCCATTGATGAATGTGATAGTTTCGTTAGAACATATGCGTGTGTTTGAGTGTTAATGCGACGACTTGTGTTGATTAATTAATTGCCTTCTCTGATTTGTGCATTTATGTTTCATTTCTGTATAAACTGATGTCATACATTGTTATGTGCATTAGGTAGTTGTACAGTACAACTATTATCGCATATAGAAGAGAATTAGTTCTTGCTGCCTAGCTAGATCGTTTTAGACGTAACTCCAAAATATTCATTTGTTATTTGGTTCTAAAGATGATACAAATTTTGGATAAAATATGACGTTTATTTATATTATTAATCTTAACTATGAGAATTCATTTCTGCATTACAATTTTTAAGTCATAAACTACAAAATACAAATTTTACAGCTAACTGTATAACTATATTTAACAAGGATTATGATAGATCTCTTGAAAACTGTGGTTTAAAAATCACTCCCTCTAACTATGGGGTAGTACTCTCCAATTTTGCATGATGTATTCCGTAGTTAAATTATATAAAGTTATATTCAAGTATACACGAATTTTTTTTATACATATGTGCTATAAAATTTAACTTTTGACGTATCAAAGTTTTAAAAATGATACGTTGATGAAATATATATTCACATGAAAATATCAATTACAAAATAATATAAGTTGATAGTTTTGGAAGTTTATTACATTAGAACATAATTTTATAGTGGAAAACATATAATGCAATTTTTATAAATTATTGGATATATATGTTTCCATATAATTTTCACTGTACAATATTGAATTTAGATTTTAGAATTAAGAACGAACCTTGTACGAGAACAGAGAGCTTAATAAATGTTGCTTTTCTAATTCTTACCAAACATTCGGATTTTATTTTGTTATTTATTCAAATTTAGAAATCAAAGGGAATTTGAGAAACATAAAGTTTATGATCCGAATTATCAACTTGTATTAAAACATCGAATATGTAGCAACAAGAGAAGGAATATATCCTTCCATTTTGTTATTTTATCTTTTGGAATAGCTTAATATGTCCGCATTATTCTTGTCCATAAATATAAACCAATTCCTGTCAAAAGTATATAAATACAAATACCTTATACCCTCTCTTTAGTCTTTATCAACAACTTTTATGAATCAATTCTGACATGTAAATCTAGTTAACGTTGTACATTAGTCCAAGAATCGAATCGAAACCCTTAGAACTGAACCGAAATGAGAACAGAGGAAATAGTTTTAGTCAGACCAAGAACCGGTCAGAACCGAGCCGAGAAAGTTTCTTCGACTTTTTCGGTTTTAGACTGAACCAAACAGACAACTGATTTTGCATGAACATCAGAACCGCTAACCAGACTGATAGAGCTCAGTTCGGTCTGGTCCGACTCAATTCGGTTATGCAGTTCCGACTGGGTCTCCGTCCAGTTTGCACAGACCTATTCTACGTAACAATAAATTACATACTACCAATGAATACCTTTAATTTTACAGTTTATATACCCTCTTGTCTTTCTGTCTTTTCTTATGATGGAAGGGTAAAATGAATAAAAGTAAAAGGCGTTGATCATGTAAAAACTATTTTTGTGATGCATACTAAAATCAATAAACATCAATGATTTATCATGATGATAGTTAAAATGTTAAAAAGTTTAACTTAAAACATAATTTGCATTCATTAATGATTATCTTTACACTAAAGTCAATTAAAAGCAACAATTATAATGATGATAATAACAAATGGAGTTTTGAAGGAAAATAAAACATATCAGTTTTATACTTTAATGTATTAAATATTTCAAATCGTCCAAAAATAATATGTCGAGCTGACCGTGGTCAAAAGGAATCTTTGCATAGTGTAAAAGCTATGAAATGTTTGTATTGGTTTGGGATCTAGTGAAAAAAAAACGAAAATATAAACAGTAACGTAGTGGTCGTAGGCCAGCATATAAGAGTCGAATTTAGAGTTTAGATAAAATTCAAGATTAGTTAATAAGTTAAATATATTTAAACTACTTTTATTTTATATACGACAAAACCCTTTATAAGTAGCTGATCTGAATTTGTTTGGATATCAACGTACAAGTGGTTTTCACACATGTGACTACTGAAAGGGTTTAGGGCATGTGAATATAATTATGTACAAATTAATGGTAGATCTGCTGAACAGATAATATATGCAACATGGCCTGCATCACTTATTGACTTAATAGATAACGCAATTTTTTTATACTTCACGGGAATTTCACCAAGTGACAGCTTTAGGCTAATCTCTTTTTTAAACTTGACATCGACTAATTATCTGAAGAGAAAATAAAGATTTTTAATTTTATGAGGTGAGTTTATAAAGTGTACTTGTGAGAGTTTGTGTGTGAAAGAGTGTGATTTTGTTTTAAAATAATAATATTAAAGCATAATAATAGAAATAAAATTGTAGAAAAATGTATAGAAATTAACGTCAACGTATTATACAATTTGGATGTCACGTCATCAACTTTTTTTACTCGTTTAAGCATATACAAGTCAACATTTTGAAATATATAAATAATAAATTTGTTGATTTTAGAGTATACAATTACAATTTACGAACACATAGATTGAGGTTTCCTAATGAAATTTTTTTAGTCGATTTATGCAACTTTTTAGTTGAATGGAATTTAAAAAATGAGAAAATACGTTGAGATTCTGATTAAACCTCTTTATATGCAATAATTCTATGGGCTATTGCTAACAACCAAATGTTGCAACTGAAGTTCTGAAAAAGCACCAACAGATGTATAAATGCTCTCTCTTGTTACATCTACTTTTTTCCAACTTTTTTTTATTTTTTTAACTAGAATAATAATTTTGATGTTATTATAGATCCAAACAGCATCTGACACAATCCTTTAATAATAGTTGGCACTGCAAAGTGCAAATAATAAGTTTGACATAGATGTAACACCCATAACACTCTTGATCGATTTCCAGATTAAATGTGAAAACAAACAGTTGTATTGTTGACTATTTACATTAATCAATCTACTTTAAACTATTTTTTTAAACAAATAATTGTATTGCTGATTCGTTTTTAGTTACCAACAAGATATCTTAATTGATAAGTTAATAATAACTATAAATATGAGTTTCTTGACTAACACACCACCTAATATCGGTTGAACATTTTCAAAACAAATAAACAATATAACTTTGAAATGGTGGTATTTTATATAATTATGGAAAATCACGCCTGAATTTATGTGGATCAAGTGATTCATAACCTTACCAATGGTTTAATTAAGTAATAGTCACAGATCTACATAAAATCCAATCATCAATGAGATAGTGACATACCCATGTGACTTAAAGACGTTACATAATCTTTCATTTAGTTTAATTAATCTAAATGAAAACTTAAAGAAGAAATAGAGTAATTTGTAAACCTAGGATACCTTCAACTTTTTCGAGTTCTCAATTTTGTTAGTTAGAATACAACCAACAAGTTCCATCATTATAGACTTCTTTTCACCTTTTAGGGATGGCGTACCCCCTACCCCCCTACCACACCCCCCCCCCCCCACCATAAAAGTCAGAGAACATTGAAGAGTAGTACAGAGGTCCATTGGATTTATGCTACTATAACTGAATAATGAGAATAATAATACAATAAATCTACCTCATGGTTTAATATTGTTTCAGGAATTATTAGTACAATTTGATTCCAAATATCACCATCTATAATTCATTTCCATGTGCCTGTTAAAAATCACCATGATTCACATTCTCCAAAATTCTATTCCATAATTCATCATCTATAAACATATTAACAGTTTTATACATTGCAGATGATAAGAGAGCTGGTGGAATAAACTCCACTAGCTCTCTCTGTATAAAAAATGATGCTCGCGAAACTTGAAGCTGGAACACATGCAAATGCAAATGCAAATGAAGCAGAAAATAACAGTAATCGGTACGCGAAGATTTTGACGGGTCCTTGGTGGGCCCAGTTTCGTTATGGATCTAACCCGTGGATGGCTAGATATGTGTACAGTGTGATGTTTCTGTTAGCTAATTTGCTCGCGTGGGCCATACGTGATTACGGGCCTAGTGCATTAACCGAAATGAATAGTAAGATTATATATATTATATACTTTTGAAATATTTGAATATATTATGACTTATAAACTTGTGTTATTTGCAGGATTGAAAAGTTGTAATGGTGGTAAAGAGTGTTTAGGTACAGAAGGAGTTCTGAGAGTGAGCTTGGGATGTTTCGTATCCTTTTTTTGAAAATAATTTCTATTTTATACAAATGAAATATTAAATTGATTTTGAGAAAGCCTTAATGATATTTATTAGATATTTTATTTCACAATGTTTCTTTCAACGAGTGGTACCTCAAAGCTACATGGACAAAAAGAATTGTGGCATTCGGGCTGGTGGTCTGCCAAAATCGGCATGATGATTGCGCTAATTATACTGCCCTTTTTTCTTCCTACACAAATTATTCTGATATACGGTTAGTTATCTTAGAAAAATCATAAATAAATCATGTTATATTTATAGCTTTAATGTGTCTGATAGATTTAATTTTTATTTTTTTTGCAGGGGAAGTTGCACATTTTGGTGCAGGGTATGAAATCTTCTAACCTTGTATTTTAATCTCCATAATTATTGATTGATGACATTTTTCAGGGTGTTTTTGCTAATTCAGCTAATTAGCATAATCAGCTTCATTACGTGGCTAAACAATTGCTGTTTATCTGAAAAATATGCAGAGAGATGGTAACTAACTAACTAACTACCGTTAAACAAATTTTAAAAAAATAATAATTTAGTATTGGTGATTGATGTAATGGTGTTAAATTTGTTGCAGCCATATTCATTTCATGCTGCTTGCAACTAGTGCATATGTTGTGTGCATATTGGGGATTATTTTGATGTACATTTGGTACACACCACAACCCACTTGCTTGCTTAATATTTTCTTTATCACATGGACACTTGTACTCCTTCAACTTATGACTAGTGTCTCTCTTCACCCAAAAGTAAGTTTAACTCTCAAAATGTAACATTTGTTCCTCACATTGTTGTCAAATTCATAATTTTTTTTGTCGAATTAGGTCAGTGCTGGCTTCTTGACTCCAGGCTTTATGGGGTTGTACGTTGTGTTCCTATGCTGGTCTGCCATTAGAAGGTACAATTTTGATCCATTTAATTATGAGCCAGAGTTAATTTTGGTTGTATTTTTTTAAAAAAAGTTCAAATTAAAAAATAAAATAAAATAATTAGCTAAGAAAGAAATGGGCCGAACGGGTCAACTTGTTGAAAATCGTCTCTAAATCAAATTTCTAACGATTTGTTTGTAATAATAGCTATTTATATATTAAAAATGAAAATCAGAAACTGTTTTGATCTGTTGTTTATGCTTCAAAGTTGACCATATGCTCTTGTGTGCCTACAGTGAACCAGAGGATGATAAATGTCTGAGGAAATCTGAAGCCTCAAGAGACTGGCTAACCATCATAGTAAGTTTACACTTTTTTATAGAAAAAAAAAATGAACTGCTCTTTTAAATTACTTTCAAGAAATTTTATAAAACCTACACATTTACACATAAAATTATTATTGTTGACAGAGTTTTGTCGTTGCACTACTTGCTATGGTGATTGCCACATTTTCAACGGGTATTGATTCTAAATGCTTTCAGGTAAAACAAAAACTTCTTTCAGACCTTTTTATGATTAATTATTTATATATATGATAAAAATGTGAATTATGTTTGCAGTTTCGAAAGGATGAAAAACAGGATGAGGATGATGTTCCTTACGGTTTTGGATTCTTCCATTTTGTTTTTGCTACTGGATCTATGTATGTTGCAATGTTATTAATTGGTTGGAGTTCTAATCACACCATGAAAAAGTAAGTAATTTCATAATTCAATATTTATATAATTGATATAATTAAATGTTGATTTACCTAATAAATGGCAGGTGGACGATTGATGTTGGTTGGACAAGTACTTGGGTGAGAATAGTAAATGAGTGGCTAGCAGTTTGTGTCTACTGTAAGTATTTGATCCATATGAAACCTACCTTCTTTCTTTTTTCTCTGCAAACATATAATTCTTGTTTTACAATTATGCAAAAGTAAAACACAACTAAACATGAACGGTTTTATACAAAACACGTCATATATGATTTTCTTTTTAAATACTTTTTTTTATAGTGTGGATGTTGGTAGCACCGATCATTTGGAAAAGTAGACAAGTGGAAGAAGCCAGTTGAAAACAACAAGAAAGACGTGAATTCAAACAAAGCGAAAGTGAACACCATATATGATAACGTTACATTTACACTTGATTAACCAAAAGTCACTCACAGGAAGAGGAAGAACCGACATCCATGGAGTCTAAAGTGAAGCCTAATGACTTATAAAATGGTAGGTGGTCTAAACACCTTCCACTCATTTTTGTACATTTTCTTATCAACTATTGTCACATCACCCAAAGACAAAATTGGAAGTTAATATCAATTTCTGTAATACTTATTAGCCATCTTACACCATTTACACACCATTTGCCTTTTATCTATTTCAACTACCATTTTACAAGAATCAGATGATGTTATATTAAAAACTAGGTGGCAATTTTGATCAATTTACTTGTGAGTTATGAATGGTTTGATTCAGGTTTTTATATATCAAACGGGTCAAATAAAAACTAGCTAGAAAAGGATTGGGTCAAAACAGGGCCGTTCTTGAGTTGTCAGAGGCCTTATGCAAAAAAAAAATGAGGTCCTAAACATAAAGGCAAACTTTTCAAGGTCCTAAAAAGAAGGTTTATTTATTTACACTCTCAAACCATACACTACTAACAATTTGACAACCAACTAATATTGGATGGTAAACGCCTTCAGATACTGGTATTGGTGGTTAATTTTGAGGCGTTGTGTGCACACTTTAAGGATGGCCTCATGGCCTTGTGTCAAACAGATTAAAAGTCTATTATTTCTTATAACCTACTAAATTGTCTTATTCGAAGTTTTAGATTATTGTTTGAATTTTGTTTTTTGTAATGATAATGAACACATTTAACTATTTAAAACAAGCCAAAATACATATTAGTATACTGATTTGGCTAAACGGGTGCTTTACTATCTTGAATTATTAAAAGTACATTATATTATACTACCTGTACTAAGCAACTCAGTTAATTTTAGGCATTGACTCACTTAAAACATCATGTCTCTCGGTCACTCTTATTCTCTCTTATTCTGTTAGAATTTGACGGAGTGAGAGTGATTGTAGAAGCATGTGATGTTTTAAGTGAGTCAATATATAAAATTAACCGAGTTGCCAAGTTCACGGCAATACAGTGCCGACCTTGAGCACATATATCATAGGCGTGGGACTATAGCCCATTTTTAAATTGAGGGCCCAAAATAGAAAAAATTATACTATTTACATTAACAAAATTTGTATCCAAAATGTGATTCATATAACATCGCCTAGGGCCTGACAAACTCAGGGGCGGCCCTGGGGCAATATAGTGTTCTTCTAATAATTCAGGATAGTAGAGCACCCGATTAGCCAAGTTTAAACATCAGTCGGTCCGATTCGAAATCCGGGTTTTAAAACATTGCTAAAAAGGAAAAATAACCACTTAATAAACCATAATCATAACGCTAATCATTAATTAACGTAGTTACCTAAGACGTAAAAACTAAACATGCAAAACCCTAACTATGATTGATAGTATTATTTTTCAAAAGCCTATGCACTTTCGCCACCAATTATGGCTTGTTTTTCCTTTTGTTTACGATCATCCATCTTGTTCTTGAGCACCTTTAGAAATTCTCTACAGGAACGAAGCATTAGTTCCATAATATATAGATAACTAGCAGCATTATGGAGATCCTTTAACGTATATAAATCTCGATCTTTAACAAAAGAATCCGCCAGTGTGTCCAAAGCTTCTTTCAATGGCGGCTGACTTTTCAGATTAAACCGTTTGTTGAGGTATTCGATAATAAGGGCTAAGGTTTTGGAGTCCACCTTTGATATAGGGATCTCGTTTGATGCACCACCAGCGTTTACAAGGTTTTCAATGGTGCTGGATTCAAAGGCAACATCTTTTTTGATGGTGAAGAGTTGACCATCGTTTGACCTGAGAGTAATTAGCATCGAATCAGCCATGAAAAGATTAGGGTTTTGTTTTGTGCGTTGTGATTTTTGCAGGGTTTGATGAGAGGGGTTTAATTATGAGGTTTATATATATAGGCCAGGATGCATTAATTAAGGGGAGGATTTAGAATCCGTGTACGTGTAGATTTTCTTTATATTATTTCCCTTTTATTAATGCAAAATCCTCTTTATCTTTTGTATATTGTTTTCGTTTAATTAAATCATAGATCTGGTATGGATATCTAATTGATTTTGATACCTAAAGCTTATAGTCTGTTAATATTAATATTAGTATTTCGTGTCATTCATAACTTAAAGTTATGTGTTTGAAAGCTTTATAACAAATCGAATTGATTTGACAATGTTTATTTCACGCAGTGCATAATAATGAGGATATACATATGTGCTTGAGATGGATCTGTTTTTAGTTATTTTAGTAATATAATACATTATATGTGTTTAATTAAGATATTCCTTAATTTTTATTTAATTTTAAGAAATATATTTCTCAATAATAAACAATTGTCAAGATTAATCATATTTTTATATATTGAGGGTATCTTTGTTATCTGACACCCACATCAAAAAATTTAATTTTGAACTTTTTTTAATTTCTTTTAAAAATATAATATTTATGTATGTTTATTTTTTCGTTGAAAAACATCATATAATAATTACATGTAATTGTATAGTTGATCACATGTGACTGTACAAAATATCATTTAGATCAACTATACAATCATATCTGATTATTCAAAAACATCACATGTATTGTTTGTGTTAACGAAAAAATTATAATAAAAAGTCAAAAATAAAAAATTGGGTTAAAATTTATGTGAGTGTCAAAATGTGTGATTAATTTTGACATTAATTATTATTGATCAACGGTCAAGATTAATCACATATTTGACACTTACATAAATTTTGATCCAATTTTTATATTTATTTTATTTTATTTATTATTATTATTTTCGTTAAAAAATAATATTATCTGATAACTATATGTGATTATACAAAAATATCACATGGATCTGAGAAGTTTTGATGGTTTTGTGGAACCATGAATTTAGCATCGTTTTTTGGTCATAGTATTCATTCTTGTAAATCTTTGATATTAGACTAACCGTATCCGGCGACCCAAAAGGAGGTCGCGACCGCCACGGAAGCCATCTCCGACCCCCCCCCCCCCCCTCGTTACGACCCCAAGCCCACGACGCATCCGGACCTCTCAACGGTCGTATACTAGACCGATAAAGCTCGACCTTTCTTTCTCTCCTTTTTTTCCCTCTTGTTCGGCGTTTTCCCCTCTGCTCTCTTCTACACCAACGTTTTCCTCTGCTCTCTTGCTCGACCTTTCTTTCTCTCCGATAATGGGCTTTTGATTTTTAAATGGGCATAGAATATGCGGTAAATGGGCCTTTAATTTTTAATATAAATAAGTGGGTATGGTAAAGGCCCATTGTTTTATATATTTAATGTGTAATATATTACATATATTAATATTAATATATTAATTAATAAAATTTTAATTTGAAAAAAAAAGATATCGATCACCCATTACGGGGGTTTGGCCGCGATTTGGTCATATATTTGATCAGAAGAGATAAAGTGGCGCAGAGGTGACATGGGTGACCAATATAGTATTGGTCACCCATTACGCATAGTCTTATTTATTCTTGTAAATCTTGATTGTATCTCATTAGAGATTTCGTAGTGCCGACAAAATACTTTGATTTGAAATTGTTTAAATAACTTCACAGAAATCCAAACAAATTGAAATTAGTAAATTATATAACATTAGTACATTTACTCACTAATTTAATTAATTTTGAATTTCAGCGTCATTTGGTTCTAATATTAATTAATATATTGAGAATGACTAATATTTTTAGTTCGTTAAAAGTTATAAGAAAAGTAAATCTTGTAAAAAAACACGATCAAGGTAATACATCAGGTTATTAAATTGACTTAATTTGCAAATTCGTATGATGTTACACATTTAATAGTTATAAAAGTAGTAAATGACACAGTTAATAAATTCAAGGTATTAAAATTTAAGATTATTTAACCCCTATTTTTAACCAACAAATAAGTATCTAACCAAAAAAAAACCAAAAACTGATTACCAAAACACAAAAGTAAATCAACGATTAATCATGTAAATCAAAATTGAACAATCTATTCAAAAGCCCATGCATGTTCATCACGAATTGCTTGTTCTTCCTCAGGTGTAAAATCATTCGTGATATTAAAAATCTCTCGTACCTCTTCAACCGTCTTGTCTTTGATCATATCCGCCACTTTGTCACAACCCAAATCCATCAACACCTTCTTCTCAAGACGATGAGCAATCTCAACAATACCCAACACGGTCGATACAATTTCTTGTTCATCAAGAAACCGTTTCACATCTTTCTTGGCGTCCTCATCTTTCTCCACCAAATCCCCCACTTTCTCACAAACGATTTCCAACAATTCCTTGCTGTCAACACGAACAGCAACGTTAACAAGATCAAGTAGCGTCTGGATTCCTTGTTCTTCAAGAAACCTAATTTTCACATAATTCTTGGCGTCGCTATCTTTCTCTATTAAATCTGCTACTTTCTCGCAAACGATATCAAGCAATTCTTTGTTCTTAAGATGAATAGCAGCGTTAATGAGATCGATTAATTGTTTTATATCTTGATCTTCAAGAAACTCTTTGAGATCGTTTTCGTCCTGCGATGAGGCTTGTTTCTTGATGAATTCGTCCACTAGGGCTAGGGTTTTAGGATCGATTTTGGGGGTACCGGATTCATTCGGTGTGCAAGGTTTAAGCTTTAGCGTGATGGATTGAACTGAAGCCTCCTGTTGTTCGAGAACAACAACAGTTTCCGACATTCTTAATGATGAGTTTAGAGATTTTTTGATTGGGGTGGTGATTTGTGATGAGGGATTTAGGGATTATGGGTTTAGGTTATGTGGGGAGATATATGGGGTTGTTAATTTATAGGGGTGGTTTTGTAATCCGTAACTAACTCGATTTCTTTTATATTATTGTTTTCGAATGCCGGATTCTATCTTTAAATTTGGTAATTATTTCCTTTTATTTGTCATATTTTGTTATGCCTAATAAATACCAAGGAAAATCTAGTACTTTTGTATGGATTATTTAAATCAAATAAACATATATTTTTGTTTTGAACAGCAAGCAAAAGGTACGCCGGAAACGAGTTTCGGCATTGCCATCACCCGCACCGACGACCTCGAAAATATATTAAAAAACTAGCGAGAAGCTAGAGAAACAAATATCCAAAATACACCAAAACCCATAAATATACATATATGATTAATACTTCGCCTGTATCTAGATACATTTGATAATTTATTTTATTTGGTAAAAGATACTAGAGTTTACATCCGTTAACTACTTCTTTTACTATATAGTAATGATATTGGTTCCTACAATTTGTGTTTACTCATGTGTATATATCAATTTGATCATTACAAGTGTCAAAATCAAAAGATGATATAAGAGCATCTCCAATGGAAGTTTTTTACAAAGATTTTTACCAATCGTGTAGGTCATTTGAGGATTTATGACATTCTAGCAAAAAGTTTTTACTCCAAAAACTTATTATTCTTTAAGTCATTCATTAGACATAAAAAAAACTTTAACTAAACTTAATGCATTGGAGCAAAAGCTTTTTTGAAAGCTTATTTATCAAATTGGGTAGAAAATCTAGGTGACACTAACAATAAGTCTTTGCAAAGACTTAACCATTGGGGATGCTCTAAAGAAAGAGTATTAATGAATTACACATCAAGTATAAAAATGGGTAGATTCATGAGTAGGAAGAAAAAATATGAAGTAATATCATTTCTATTTAATATAATGAAACAACTTTTCGTTTTATTTTTAAACATCTTTGGCAATTTGAGACCTTTATTTATTGAAAAAATAATATAAATCTTTTCATAATAACTAATAAGCAAATATGTTGCTGGATTCTTAAGTATTTTTATTTAGCAAAAGTTTTAAATCTTGTGTTATAGATTAATGTTGATGATTACGCTACGAATCAACCCAAACGTTACCAAAATGCTGGCCCAATACCGAAAATGTTGGGCTTAGTGGGCAGGCCCTATTTTAATTCTTAAAGTGATGCACTTTAAATATTTCAAGTTCGACATTGGACTTATAGCTTTGCACTCAAATGTTCTTCATTTCACACAATGGGGGATTGATTCACTCGAGTCATTAGCAGGTAACTTCTTCCCTTCAACAGTTTCCTCTGTTCTAACCTCTGCGAATAAACCTCCAGATCGAACATGCACCTTGATTAATGTCGAATCAACACTACTTGGATACAAAGTATTCTGAAGACACCATTAAAATGGGTATAACTCCATTCTCCTTAATTTCGCACTCATTCATCACTCCTCACTTATCGAGATGATCGGTTGAAGCTTCAACCAGTCTGGTGCTTCCACAACCACGGGTTAATATACATGTAATTAAGGATGGTGTATGGCCATCACTTGGCTGGCCACCCATGTAGAAAATAATTTGTTAAAAAGTTTATGTGGAGAATATGATCTCCACTTAAATTTGTGTGAAAGTCCTCTTTTGGCTTTGATCTTGGAATCGCTACTAGGACCACAACCACAAGATTCCTTCCATTAGTTAACAGATTATTCAGCTTTCTAACATCCGCTATGCCTGATTCTACTGCCAACTTGACATTTATATCATCAACTTTCCGAGATATGTTTGTTATACATGCCTAATTAAACAGTCACTTAGAGCATCCCGTTAATCTTGCAAAAGCTTATTACTTTTACATATTAACAATCCTCTAACTAAAAACCTTTTCATAAATTACATCTCAAATGGTTAACCTTTTCCAAAAGCTTTTTCTTTCATTAAATATTATATAATTAATTTATTAACTAATAAAACTATAATAAACAATCTATATATAATATATCTAAAGTTTAAAATGAAAAGTTATTAATCATATGGGACTAAAAAGAATAAACATTAAAACTTAGTTAAAAGGTTAGTAGAAAAAAAAGTCATTGGAATAAGCTTTTGAAAAAGCTAATTATTCCAATAGTGAAAAGTCTTTCGAAAACTTATTGGAACAGTAAAAAGATTTTAAAAAAGCTCTCATTGGAGCACTTGACACTTTCAGTTTTGTCACATCAGCTAACAATCCAATGGACACATTCATGACCTACCTCTAGGGGTGTTCGTTTGGATGGTTTGGTTTTATCCGATCCAAATAGGTGAAACCAAATAAAATCCGATTTTCAAAAGTTCAAACCGAACCGTCCAAACTAATTCGAAAACCAAACCGATCCGAACCAAATAACAATTTGATTGGTTTGGTTTTATCCGTTTGGTTTTTCCTTAAAATTTTCAAAATATTCCAAATGTATATAACATAAATAATATTAAGTTCATATGTAAAATTCTAAAATGATAAACTACTTTGTACATAAAAACAAGTCTAATTCATATCTTGTAACATTTACAATCATATATGCAACAATTTTGACATCAACTTTATCAAAAACTCCAAAAAGATTGGTACATCACCAACTGATACAATATAAAATGTAACAAGTGTTAGTATATATAAATCAATTTACTATAAGAAATGTAAAAAAAAAAGGAAATCATAATTGCTTACAATGGAAACCAACAAGTGTTAGTATATAAATCAATTTACTATATATTACTATTCGGTTTTTTTGGACAATCCGGTTTTCACAACGGAATTTAAATCCAATCCAAAATCCAAACTATTAATTTGGTTCAAATCCAAACCGATCCAAAAAACCAAATAACCAATCCAAATAGTCCGATCCAAAATGTCCAATTGAACAATCCGGTTATATCCGAATAGTGAACACCCCTACCTACCTCTTCTATTCAGTTTTTTAGACCATACCGTATAAAATATACACACACAAAATATTAATACCTTGTTAAATATCTTTCTCTTTCTTCCCCATTCTCTTCAGATAAGTGAAAAAACGAAAGCACCCTACCGAAAAATCGTGACAAAAGTGGCCAAAAATTAATTGGGTTGAGATTGGTCTTGTATAATTTTTCAAATGATCTATGGCAGAAAGAAAATAAAAATAAAAGAACTAGACCCTTTGACATCACATGGCTAAAAAATTTATAGGCATGGAGCACTAAACTGGGAGTAGGTGTCTTGTTTTGTCTGGTCAATAATTTATCATTTTACTTACTTACACATGTATTTCAGTCGGAATTGACATTTTTTACCGAATCTGTGAAAAACATGACTAACTTCTCACTCCCTTCTCAAGGCACCTTTATCTTCTTCACAATTTACTCAATAACAAATTATGGAAGATTTTTCTATCATGCTCGGATGCACTCTTGAATAACTTCTATCTTTTATGATCGGTTTGGGATGGGCTCACATGCCTCATGAAAGGTTTTAGTGTAATGTTAAAGCAATTACATTATACTTATCATTGTTATACAATCGACTGTACTCAAACTTGTCAGACTAATTTGTACTTATATATATTTTTTTGTTTTTTAGAGTTATAATAAGTGGATAAGAATAATCAATTAATGCACTTTTAACATGTTGTTGAAGTCTTGAAACTGTTAGGAAACTGGAATGAGAATTGATCGTAACCAGACCCGAGCGAACATGAACGGACTAAGTCATATTGGTTCAGTTTTAAGTGTTATTGGCTCGGTCTTCGATCCGTACGAACCATTTTCTCGATTTTCTCTTTGGTTCTTAGCGGATCGGTTCGGTTCTTTAGACCGTACCATTACACTTAAACCATATTGGTGATACAAATCACCACCAAATTTTAATTGGCGTAGTTTAACAATCCCTCCTTTATATCATTTGGATCAATTTATGCAATGTACGTATTGTTGGTCAAGGGAATAATAGAAAACAAAATGGAAGTGTTCACTTAAAACGGTTATGGGTGGCATCTTGTGATTTATTTGGAATGAGAATTAATTTCTACATCATAACTTTTATTTCATATACCATACAGTACAAATTTTACAACTAATTGTACAAGTATATCAAACATAAGTTGTGATAGATACAATAAAAGTTATGGTGCAAAAATCACCCCATATTTAGAATGGTAGAAATACTCTTGTTTTTAGCATGAGCAGTTTTGACTCATCTCGAGTTATTGTTGACTTTCAAGCCCATTACACTTCTTGGGCTTATTATAGGGTAAATTGTAATTATATCTTTTGTGGGGTTCGTGAGGGAGGTAATGGCTTTTTTGAAGCTCCTGATCTAGTTCCCTATTGCTATTCAAAAAATCTAATATATCATTAAATCTAATATAAATAAAGTTAACTATCACAACAAACAAATACTTGGAGACTTTGAGTATATTAAGAGCATCTCTGAGAGTTTTTTCTAAAGTTTATTACTATTTTAATAAGTTTTTGAAAGATTTTTTATCATTGGAATACTTAGAATTTTAAAAAGCTTATTACAAAGATTTATTCTCTACTAACCTTTTAACTAGCTTTTAATGTTTATTTTTTTTAGTCACATATGTTTAATAATTATTCAATATAAACCTTAGACATATTATATATAAATTCTTTATTATATTTTTATTACTTAATAATTAAATTATATAATATTTAATGTCAATTTGTATAATATTTTTGTATTAGACATTTCAAAAAAATATAATATTTAGTAAGATGTCAAAAAAGTTGCCAAATTATATATAGAGGTATTTATAAAACACTAAGATAGATAAAGGTAAATTAGAAATATTGTAAAAGAAAAAACTTTTGGAGAGATTAACCATTGAAAATATTATATATGAAAAGGTTTTTTATTAGTGGAATGTTGATGTGATAAAGGTAATAACCTTGATTAACCATTGGGGATGCTCTAATATAGATGGTTTCGTTTGGTACGTAAAAACTTTAAATCAATCACATAGATTGTCTTGAAAGCTACTGATATGATCCGAGACTCCGAGTTAATGGTTTAATCTACGATTTGAATAAAACATATTGAATTGACGTTTAAGTTATATACTTTACACCGCTAAACCCCAAAAAGAATGTGTTGTCACTCACTAAGTGAGTAAGTGATACATAAATGACCAAAATTTTCATATATTTATGCAACATTTTTCCACAATTTGTGTTAATTATGTATGTTGATGGTTAAATCATGTGTGAGTCACTTAACATGCCATCTATCAAGTTTTGTTGTTTTCTTCTTGAATACATGTGCACATGGACCAACTAATATACCAATTTATGATGTCAATTAGACCCCATCAAACAAAAGAAAAAAGCACAACAATCCCAAAATTCAATTCATCAATAATGCTTTAAATGAACTCTCAATACCTCATGTTCTTTAATAAATTGACACTTGTTTGTCTACTACTACACTCCATCTCAACTCAATAGTGATGTGCTTTAATTTAGGGCAATGACAGTAGCACAACAATCCCAAAATCTAATTCATCAATAATGGTGTAAATGAACTCTCAATACCTTTTTGAAAACGGCAAATATAAATAAAAAACCCAAACTTAGCAAGAAACTAAGGAAGGGCAAAGGAGAACAAGAGAGTTACAAAGGAAAAAGAAACGGAGAATAACACCAATCTAACCAATTACATGAAGTTTTGCTCCTATGTTTACACCACAAAAAAGAAATAGATATAATTTCACCGCAATTGACGAGAACAACTTATGCACCTTGTTGAAAATGATATTATTTTTCCCTCTCCAAATACTCCATAAACTTTCAATACCTAATGTTAGAATGAGTAAAGGGAGAGATTTATATTTATACTATCCGAGGGAAATCGAGTTCTTGACTCTGATGTATATGGTATAATCAGTATTTTCGTGACCGTTTCTAGACTTTTTTCATGTTTATCCTAAAATGTTGCTAGTGAGGTTTCAACCCTAATATCTTATGAGACAAATGAATTCATTTTTCGTTTTTAATGTGAAATCAATCTTTAAGATGGTTCTATACCTCATGTTATTTAATAAACTGACACTTAGTTTGTCTACCACTATACTCATTTCAACTCACTAGTGCTGTGCTTTAATTGAGGGCAATGACAAGGGTCTCTCAACTACTCATACATCTCATTTTGGTTTTATACATCATGGGATAATAATAAAGGTTATACATTATTTTCAATTTTAGAATTCCATATTGATTTTTATTTAAATACAAGTCTTTATATTGTCTTTAAATACATGGTGTTAAAGAATTTGGTAGATAGTCGTTTTCGATTACCTAGATGACTTTAAACATAGCATCCATTCGTTGGTCATATGACTGTATCTTATTATCAAAGGTCATGTCATATGGACGGTGTTATTTAATAACATGAAATAAAAATAATTTACATTAAACGTAACATTATAAATATCTAGTTATATGCTTGAATTTTCAATTTTAAAAAAATATGGATATACATAAAGCACCAATTGATAAATCCATAAAAAGTTATCTAAATCGATAAACATTTACAACTTAAATCAAGTTGTTTATATGATAAAATGAAATTCGATAATTGTCAGATTATTTGCGTGATTATCTTGCTGCTTATTACATTCAAAACTTTCAAATACCCCATGTACCATCACTTAGCCTAAAATATTTTTTTAACCCACTAAAATACCCCTTACCCAATAAAAATACCCTATTTTTTTCCCTCTCTCTTCACCAGCCTCGCCAGTGATCCGACTTTGGGCCTCACTCACCCAACGCGCGATGTGATGACGAGCCATTTCAAGCCGACTTGAAGTGCCACAGCAATTTGATCCGGCGAGGGGAGGGCCCGTTAGCCGTGCACAAAATAACCGAAACCGAAACCGGTACCCGAACCGCAACCGAAACCGGTCAAAACCGGTTTTGACCATAACCGGTTCGGTTATTGAGTAACCGGTTGGGGGTTTTATGGTTCGAACCGGTTAGTAACCGGTTAACCGAACCGGTTTTGACTCGAAACCGACCGCAAATTTGGTCAACACACCGGTTTTGACCGGTTAACCGGTTTGTAACCGAAACCGAACCGGTTACAATACCCCTTACACCGGTTAGAGTTTTCGAGTCCCCAAAGAAACCGGTTAACCGAAAACCGGTTATTACGAGCGTTGACCAAAACCGGTTACGGTCAAAACCGAAACCGGTTTTTGGCCTAACCGGTTTTTGTGCATCTCTAGGGCCCGTCACCACACCCCTCCCTCTTAATATGCCTCAAACTTTGATCTAAAAATACCCCTAAATCATTCTCAATGACCCGTGACATTATAAGACACTTGCAAAATTATACTCCCTCCGTCCCACAAAAAACTTCCCATTTGAGATGGACACAAGTTTTAAGGTGATAGTTAGTGGTGTGGTTATTGACAATAATTTTGATTAAAATATAAGATTGATTTGGAGAGAGAAAGATAGTTAGTGGATAGTTAGTGGTGGGGTACTTAATAATAATAGTATTTTATTGAAATAGGAAGTTTTTTGTGGGACAAAAATTTAGGGTGAAATGAGAAGTTTTTTGTAGGACGGAGGGAGTAATGTGTATCGTGTACTCGGTCCCTATGACATGGATGAGACCTCTCATGGCCCTTAGGGCATTTCAAATAATTGGTTACAATGAGAAATAAATTATTTTTCATATTCAAGAACTAATTATGTTTTTTTAAATGGATTATAAATTGCTTGACGAGC